>QODF01000046.1:73468-167821 GCA_024372805.1 Oostethus manadensis
ATATAGTTATAGTTTATATATATATATATATATATTAGTTATATATATATAGTTAACATCTCCATACAGTAGATCCTCCAAAGTAGAACACAGTCCGTTCTGCTGTGGTCAATGACTTCCAAGTTGTTCTAACTACTAAAAACTGAATAAATTTTAGATTTTAGCATGACTAATTGTCAACCAAAAATGAAGAGAACTTATCACTATCACTTCTCCCAGCCTTCTGAGGTGGCATCACAAAAAAACCCTGAGTAATCCTATTATTTGACTTTTGAGGCATTATTTGCCAGAAAATTCCATATTATTTGGCTTTGACTGTTCCAGCAAATCAGCCAACGGTATTTCAGCACAACAAGACTTTGTTTAGCAAATATATGTCTGTTTTTTTTTATTTTTTGTTTTACTGCGCTGCTCAGAGAATAACTGCATTGCACTGTAAATCTTTTTCAGCGGTCTTCCCGACGGCGTGGAGGCGGACATCATTGCAACCATCAAGAAAACCTTCAACTTCAGCCAGAGTGACGCCATCCATCTTTTTCAGACTCTGATGGAGTGCATGAAGAGTAAAGAATTGGTACGTCTAAACTAAGCTCTTTAAAGAATTGTGCATCCAAAAACACTGCCTTTACAAAAGTACTTATTAGTTTTGACAGACGGCTATTCATTTCTTTTTATGGTTATTGTAGTGGCGTAAAACTGCACTGCATCACACAGAGCTGTTTCTAATGTTGTGCTGCAGCAGAGCAAGGTCACCAAAACCTATATGGTTTAGTGCAGTTCACCGTCATGTGTCGTGGCACACATTCTAGTACTGCAGTTATAGGAGCCATTCACATTTATGGTCCCTTGATGCTGAGAGTTGTGTTTATTTGAAAACAGATCACTGTGTTTCACCTCAGCTCAGAGGAGAGCCAGGACATCGATGTCGCCATCCTAAGGGCCTTACTCCAAGGTTGGTGTAGGGAAGATGATGTCTTCCTATTCTTCTTCCCATACTTTCTACTAATAAAAGCGCATCTCTACTAGAGTCAAAGCCATGTTGATCAAGTGTTTTCATCTGCTGAGGCAAAGGCTATAAGATTTCAGGGCTGAGCTTTTTATGTTTGTTCTGTTATTGATATGCTTTGAGAGCAGGTTATCCCTGTTTGCCTTTGTCTCCCTGGGGTGATCACATTCCTTGCATTAACAGGCTCTCCATCACTGCCGCTTACTGAGCTGTCGGTAATATGTTCAAGAACCGCAACTTGATCAGTTGAAAATCCATTTTACTTGAAGTTGATGGCAGTAACTTATTACTACCTACCAGTAAAGTGCCTCTTTGCCCTTACTTTATTTAGACAAAAGCCAAGAATGTAAGTGATCACTGCAGGTGATCAATTGTATTAAGTCACTGCGAGTGATTGGGCTTGAAAAAGTCCGCACAGGCAGATATTTGTCAGGACGGGGTGTGTGCTGGTCAAACAGCCATTCTCCTTCCTCCAAAGGAACCTAAGTTTCTAAATCTTTGAAAGTGTGTTGGCTTTTATAGTTCAAGCTACCATATTTGGTCATTTTAAGTCTAAATGGACCTCAACACAAGGTTATAGAACTGTGCGATTTCTCCCAGCCAATCATAAAAAATAAATCTCTATAGAAAAAGAGTATATACTCTATAATTATGAATGAATTGATGGCAATATGTTTATAACTTGTTTTTCCTTTTAAGAACAAAAATCTGTCATTTACTGCATTCATTAAGTATTTTATCCATTGTTTATGTACTATCCTTTGAGGGCCCCATATGTGGGTACAGACTGCAGAGTGGTGTTTTGCAGTTTGGGTATTTATTACTCACCAGGCAGCACTTAGCAGACATGGTGTGTTCTGGGAAGTTTGGGGTTATTAAATCATCACTAGAAATGTTGTGCATGTGGGAACACTGCTAGGAAATAATTTGTTGGATCTTGAAGTTGGATCTTGAAGTTTGACATTAGTGTGCAGGAAATATGAAAAAACCTTTGTACCACAAGTAATTCATTATTCATCAGTATGCATTTGGACTGGACCTCTTATTTCTTTAGATTTTTTCTATGCCTCCAACTTTGTGGGAACAAAATACATGTCCCAAAAGGAGTAGGAAGATGTTTGGCTTATTTATTCCTACTTGCTCTCCAGATCTATTATAAAGCACCATGTGTTTTACCAACATGTCGACACCTATACTTAATTTTGTGTGTTTACGTTTTGTAATTTTGGACACACTCCAAATTGCCGAAAGTCCTCCTAGATGAGTGGGAGCAGTTATATCCGCAAAGGGTGGGCAGATAATAATAATGTCCCAATTATTTTGTCTCTGTCGTTTCTGATCACTACTGTATGTGCTTTTGATTCCATGGAGAAAAGCATGAGATTAAACATTAGGGGTGATTAAAACTAGATTTCTTGTTCAGAAAAAAACTGTCTTGCGATCATAAACAAATTAAAAAGTTACACGACAAATGAATATTAACTTAATCATTTTCCCAGCCTCGATATTTTGCAACGTGCATGCGTCTGTTTTCCTAGTCTTTTGCCTCCAAAGGAAGAGGATTCACTCTGTGCATTGATTCAGCACCTAGACGCTTAATAGAACAACAACGAACAGTGTGACACCTCTTATCAATACAGTCTCTGTCACTGTGGGGGGAGGCGGGGCATGTAGCATAAGCACACTGCAAAAGAGTGCCGCCAGGAAGAAAAAAGATGCATACAAAGCCAAATGCCACAGAATTTATTATTCATGAGGGAATAATAATAATGAGCACAATGAGCCCATCCCCACAAAGGGCCACATGCCGTATTTATTTGAAAGTAGGGGTAATATAAAAGGCAACAAAACAAACTTGCCCACCTCAGACATATATCCACCTGACCCAGTTTTCCCATTCGGGGGGAAAAAAACTACATGAAGATGCAAAGCCTTTGTCCCAACAGTCAACATCCACTGAGACTTTTCGTCTGCAAAGTAAATACAAACGGAACAGCACAAAATGGTGTCTGTTCACAGCAAGTCCCCGCAAAAGAAATGCTGCTCTTTAATACAGTTAAAAAGCCAGTATTTTATGAAATGCTGCAAACATTAGACAGTACAAAGTGCCTGTGAGTCAGTGCATGTCATAAATTGCAATTCCACAGCTTTACAGAGTGAAAGATGACGTATTAAAATAAATATTGCATGATTATGATATATTATTATGAATTACTGTATATATTTGGTCTAAAAAATGTTGACAACAATATTGTTTAGTTAGATTTGTGGGACAATAAACATTTGAAAATGCCCCTGCATTGTTTTGTGTCTAGGTTCAAGATTGTTTGTTCAGTCATATTTTTTCATTGTATTTTTCTTGAATGTTAAAATCTTGTCTTGTCTCGTCCCCATGAACCCAGTTTTGTGCATCGTCTCGTGACACCCCAACTGAACAGTCATATACCATGTAGCCTCATATACTATTCTGCTCTATTTGCTGGCCTACTCCCGCTCGACTAAACAGCCTGATCTTGTGAAGATGGCTGACAGGAATTACACAGTTACTAAGGCTTACCTTACCCTGGAAATGTATATCTCCAGTATGCGTTTGTGTGTGTTCATGTGTGTTTGCACTTGATGTGTTCCAGGCACAAACGCTTCTGCCTTCGATCAGCTGGTCCTGACTCTGGCCTGGGACCGCGTGGACATTGCCAAGAATCATGTATTTGTGTATGGACAGCAGCTCTTGGTACGTGTTTGCGTGTGTGATGTTTGTTTTTTTCAGCCCCAAACCTTTGGACTGGCCCAGTATGATCCCAGAATCTGAGATGACTACAGTGTGCCCTCTGAAGAGGCCGGGGGCCAAGAGCGGCTTGACTGTAAACATGAGCTCACACACTTGTCATCATAGGATGCCCGCTGCGGTTCTGTTTGCTTTAATCTTTTCTCGAAGCAGGACACATGACTCAGATTTTTTTACATGATCTCACAAAATTAGTAAAACCATCACATACAAGGAATCATTGTATCTTCTCACAGGACATCCCTGTCAGTGTACACCTTACATTATTGCAATAGGGATTTATTTTCCACAAAAAATTACTCTGCATACATTCATTATTGTGTAAATAACTAGTAAGATATGTGAGTATACCTTAAAATGAACATGTTCAAATAGCACCATTGTTATCGAGCACTTCCTAAAACGTCTAGGCATGGAACTGGAATCCTCCATGATGACATTGCCGGTGGAGCTGGTGGATGTTAGACACCTTGTGCTCCTTCCGCTTGAGGGTGCCCCACAGGTGCCTGATTGGGTTCAGGTCTGGAGGAGAAATATTTGGCCAATCCATCACTTCAGTTTCCTCAGTAAGGCACCTGATTTTGGGCTTATTATGTTCAGGTAGAAAAACTGCCATGGAGCCCAGTTTTCCTAAAGCGGGGGATCATTCTCTACTTCACAATATTATAGTCCATGTTGGGATTCAGTTTTCCTCCCAGTGAGCCCCAGTCCACAAAGCTACCACCACCATGCTTGAGGCAGGACACCATTATTTTGCTACTCACTTGTGTTTCCAGCTAATTAAGACAATAATGGCTGTGTGTTGACCCTTTGTCAGTGCATAGTAAATCTATACTACCACACAAGCTATACACTGACTTCTCTAAACTAAGTCCAAGTTTAGTATTTATTACTGTTCCTTGAGAAGAAATGCTGTAATAAAAAATGAGAAGGGTGAACAGTACTCAGTTTTTGTGCCTGGGGAAAATGTTGCCACATGGATCTCCACCCTTCATCCTCATTAGTTTCTCTTTTTGTGTGCAGGTTAGCTCCTTGGAGCAAGCCATGCTTGATGCACTCATCATGGACAGAGTGGACTTTGTCAAGCTGTTGATTGAAAATGGTGTCAGCATGCACCGCTTCCTGACAATCACTCGGCTTGAGGAGCTTTACAACATTGTAACGTGATGAATCACAAGTCAAGAAAAAATATAGCCTAACTTATTTTTTCTAACCCATTTTTCCCCCATTTTTAGAAACATCATCCCAACAATCCAACTCTCCTCCACCTGGTTAGAGATGTTAAGCAGGTCGGTGGAGACTGCGAAATTCTAAGTGTTTAATCCCAGGAATCTCACTTGCGGCTTTTCACAGAGTCACCTGCCTCCAAACTACAAGATTACCTTGATTGATGTGGGCCTGGTTATTGAGTACCTGATGGGCGGGACTTACAGGTGCAACTACACCAGGAAACGATTTAGAATTATTTACAACAATCTCCATGGCAACAACCGGGTGAGTGGGAGCCTTTTCAACACTTACCTTTAAAAAAACAAAAAACAAATTGTATATCAGTATGTAATGGGCCATTTTGAACAAAAGTTACTTAATGTCTCCATACTGTATCTGTGCTCAGAGGTCCGGGCGCCACCCAGCCGGTCCAGGCAGTCATTTTAGGAAAAGTCATGAGTCATTCAGCATGCAGGCCGATAAGAAGGAGAAGACCAGGCACAACCATTTCATCAAGACTGCACAGCCTTACAAACCCAAGGTGTGACAACATTACATCAGTCATCACATAACAACAAGCACCTTTAAAGTGATAAGAAAGTGAAACAATCTGTTGTAGTTTAATCAGACTCTAAAGCAATGTTTCCACATCGGAAATATTTAAAAAGTCCTTTCCAGGGTCTGTTGCCATTTATCAACTGTCATTTTTGTCCAGCTGTAAAAATTAGACAACAACTGACTAATTTACTTAACTTTACATTTGAGGAATTTCAATGGTTTTTCACTTTTTAACAAACAATTGGCACAAGTTAATTAAAACCTAAAAACGACATAAAACAATACGTTTTGATTTAGTTTACTTTTTGTACGCGTATGGTTACTGTATGTCCGAGTCTGAATCCCCTTCACGTAACAGTATTAGCATTAAACTGAGGTCTAGTGCGATGTTTTGTGTGATGCCATGCCAGATGGCTTTTCTTGGCAGAAAACCAAAAAAAGAAATGAAAACAGCCAAATTCTTGCTCTGATTGAACTGAACTGCAGACTTGTGAAATGCACTGATGTCTAGCGCAATGTTTCATGTGTCGTGCAGTCAGCGCTTCATCTTACTGAACAGGTGTTGTAGAAAAGGTACCAAAAGCCATAGAAAAATATAATTTAATTGGATTCTGATTTCTACTACCATTGAATTTTGGAGGTTCTGCTTTAAAGTTACTGCCCACTACACCCCTCATCTTTTCTCATCTCCTCTCAGCTGGAGCACACCAAAGAGCAGAACAAAAAGCGTATCAAAGAAGAGATTGTGGACATCGACGACCCAGAGACGCGGCGCTTTCCCTACCCGTTCAACGAGCTGCTGGTGTGGGCCGTGCTCATGAAACGGCAGAAAATGGCGCTGTTTTTCTGGCAGCATGGTGAGGAGAACATGGCAAAAGCTCTGGTAGCCTGCAAACTTTGCCGCTCGATGGGCTACGAGGCCAAGAAGAGTGACGTGGTGGACGACACGTCAGAGGAGCTCAAGCAGTACTCAAAGTAGGTAACCTAGGACGGAGTTAGCAATGAAAACTTCTCAACAGCTTCTTACTAATCATTACGGTCACATTCCACTCTGACAATGAGTGTGGTGTTTTCCAGTGAGTTTGGCACATTGGCCGTGGACTTGCTCGAGCAGTCCTTCAGGCAGGATGAGACCATGGCCATGAAGCTGCTGACCTACGAACTGAAGAACTGGAGTAACTCCACCTGTTTGAAGCTGGCCGTCTCCTCTCACCTGCGACCCTTTGTGGCTCACACCTGCACCCAGCTGCTGTTGTCTGACATGTGGATGGGGCGGCTAAACATGCGCAAGAACTCCTGGTACAAGGTTCATGCTCCCTCCTAGACTTTTTTTGTGGTTTCTTTTTACAGAATATAAAACAACTGACAATGTTGGAAAAAGTGAATCCTTCATAGTTGAATGCCCAAAAAGTCCAACAATTTACAGTCCACTCACATTTTCTGAAAGAACTAAGCTTCAAAGGGACACCAAAGAGGACGACCAGTCATAGTGAAGAGGAATAAGGAACTGAGTTATTTTGACAAAGGCTTAGTGGGATACATTGTGGTTGTCTACAACCATGCATTTCAAGCCAAACAATATGGTTACTGTGGTGGTTGATGAATTACCTTATATAGCCTTTTAGGAGGGTCAAAATATTAGAATCCACCCACCTCTGTGTTTATCTCCAGGTCATTTTGAGCATCTTGGTGCCTCCTGCCATCCTGCTGCTGGAGTACAAGTCCAAAGCTGAGATGGCTCACATCCCACAGAGCCAGGATGACCACAAGATGTCCATAGAGGATAGCGAAAACAACTTCCAGAACATCGCTGACGACATTCAAATGGTTATATAAGTACACTACATATACACACCTATTGTTGTGTATGTTTGTGTCTGTGCTTTGCTAACATGGAGTTTTTGGCAGGATGTGTTCAAGGAGTCCAGATCCTCTGACCCTGCTGAGGCAAAGACTGACATGGAGACATCCGTACGCTCAAGAAAGTTGCCGTTAACCAGAAAAATATACGCCTTTTACCATGCTCCCATTGTCAAGTTCTGGTCCAACACGGTACGTATACAACACACTATCTTTAAGTGGCATTTGCGGGTTGTTCAGTACAGTTGGTCCTGTCAGAGAAGGATTTTATTATTTTGCTGCAATATCTATACAATCCTTACACTACAATACCATCGTTTTGCATGTTACTGTGCTATAATTGAATGTGTTGTAACCAGCATAGATCTTTCATGCTGGGCTGAAAGCAATGTTTTTCCCCATACTCTCACATCAGACTGATTTTGTATTTTGTCGGGTTGTCGCGTCCCACATGCACGTTTGACCACCGTTACAGTTTCAGAGCATATGAGACACAGTAATTTGCCACTGGATTATGGAAGAATGAACATATATTGGTCCATACATTCACTTTTAAATGTTTGCTTTTCTCTATCCACTTTTCCTACTTCTGAGCAAGCCATTTTTTTTTTCATTCACTTATGTGCAAAGTGAATGAAATGCTGTAATGAAATGAGCGTAACAATGCCCTATGACGACGTGCAAGTTCTGAATTCCACCCAAAGCCATTCGTCAACAGACATTTTCAACGCACACAGAAACACACTTCCGGCCTCCAAAATAAGAGCACTGATTGCCCCATGTCGTGTAACTCATTCATTCATTCATTTTCTATACCGCTTATCCTCATTAGGGTCGGGGGTATCCTGGAGCCTATCCCAGCTGACTTTGGGCGGGAGGCGGAGTACACCCTGGACTGGTCGCCAGTCAATCGCAGGGCACATATAGACAAACAAAGACATACAACCAGTCACACTCACAATCATACCTATGGGAAATTTGGAGTCGCCAATTAACCTAACACAGTTAGCACGCGCGGTGGCTGAAGGGGTAGCATTTTGGCCTCACAGTCAGGAGGTTCTGGGTTCGAATCTCCGTTGGGCATCTCTGTGTAGAGTTTGCATGTTCTCGTGGGTTTTCTCCGGGTACTCCGGTTTTCCTCCCACATTCCAAAAAGATGCATGTTAGGTTAATGTCATGTAACTGTATAAACAAAATAAGCATGTCATAAAAAACATCTTACATATGTAGTTGCAGGTGGAATTTTTGATTACTAGCACAAGCATTACAAGCTGTTGAAGATTTTGTAGCAATGTGTGCAGAGGCTGACATCCCATTAGAAAAGTTAGCCAGGCTACATCCATTTCTCAATTACTGGGCAAAATTGTCCATTGATGTATTGCATCAATAAATGTACAGATTTTTGCATTTAAATCAGGGACAGTTTTTCTAGGTGTTTTGGGCAAATAAAAAGTATCTATCCTCAGCAAGCTGGACATTTTGTGCTTGGTTTTGTGCTGAGAACTTCTGGTGCTATCTGGTGGGATGTTTTACATTTATTTTGTTATGTAGCAATTTAGTGGGAATACTTGTGGGTTTTTTCAGCATTCATACATACGGGCGAGTCATCACATTCACGGTCATGCTTGAGATGACCTCATCTCCTCCCACCTGCTGTTATGTGTCTTGGTGTGTGTTGTGGGCATGCCTGGGGCAGGTTCTCAGATACAGATTGTGAGAGTTGCCACTTACTTTAATTTACAAGGGAAATAATGTGTAGATTGCATCAGTAAAACTACCAATTAGCATATCTAAGATGCTGGGCCTCCTTGCGCTCTGACCTCAATGCCACTGTGCCCGTAACTCAATCATCAGATGGGATCTAAATGGTTGATTTCCCAGCACCTTTTTAACGTATACTTCAAGTGTGTTTTTCTTTGAAAAGCTCCACTAGGTCCGTGTTGTATCGTGAAAATCAGCTGGGTCTTTGCATGCGTGCACCTCATACCCGTCTGTGTGCAAATTCTCTTACTTTCCCACAGTCAGCAGTATGTTGACAGCTTAAGTCCTGGTCAACACCTGACCCTGCCCCCAATCCCCACCCCAGTCCGACCTAAACCGTCCCTACCCCGCTATTGATAGGTGTAAATACATTTTGTTAAAATTGTTCTTGTTATGAGTCAGTGTACCGTTATAATCAATTTGGAGCTGTTATTTTATGCTTTCATGACCACATGTTGTGTTTTTCAGCTGTTTTATTTGGGTTTCTTGATGCTCTACTCGTATGTGGTCCTGGTGAGAATGCCTGAATGGCCTTCTCCTCAAGAGTGGGTGGTTATCCTCTACATCTTCACCTCTGCTATCGAGAAGATCCGAGAGGTACGTAGTTTGAAATTCTAACATGGTTCCGCTTTTAGTTTTTTTCATGATTCGTCGATTTGTTTGCAGATGTTTATGTCAGAAGCAGGAAAAATAAGTCAGAAGATAAAGGTGTGGTTTGACGAGTACTTCAATGTATCAGACTTTCTGGCCATCATTTCCTTTTTTATCGGCTTCGGCTTGAGGCTCGGCGGAGGCAAAGCCTTCATCCCGGGCAGGACGGTGTACTGTCTCAACATTATCTTCTGGTATGTGCGACTCCTTGATATCCTGGCCGTCAACCAGCAAGCTGGCCCCTACGTCATGATGATTGCCAAAATGGTGAGTTGTTTTCCTGAGTTAGATCTCTTCTATTTGCTGGCTCTATGTTTACATTCCAAGCCAATGGCAAAAAAACATGAATGAACACACTCCTACTCACACTCATGCCTGTTTTTGTTACTTACTACTTTGTATTGTTGTCATCATAAAAAAATACAAATAAAAAGAACATTCAGGTAATGTGCACTTTTATGATGACGGGCTAATGGTTATCATTGTTTAACTTCTTGTCACAAAAGTAAAAAAAACAAAAACAAATGTGATCATTGTAAACAGTTCCCAAGCATTCTCACAACAAGGATTCCCAACTGGTGGTTCAGGACCCATAAGTACAGTAATTTGCATTGTATAAGATGCACTGGTGTTTAGCCCTCATCCAATAAATTTAGACAAAAAAACAGATTTGTACATATACGTAAGCCGCACCAAAGTATGAACCGCACATGTCCACGTCATACAAATGGCATATTGTGGCGCGCACGAGTCAGTAACAGGTAGCGCTGTATTTGGCAGGAGCCAATCATGAGCTATAAGAAAACTCACAATGAGATTACCCAAAATAATTGTCTGACTCAATGTTGTCAAAGAAATAACGCTAAAATTATCACAGAGCAACTTAACACGCAACATGTGGGTAAGAAATATACAAGACAAGCACCAGAACGAGTATAGAATAATCAGCTATCTTCACCACTTCCCATCATGCATTGATTTGCTTTGCTGGAAAGCAAGCTCCTTCTGGTGGACACAGGCAACAAAGCAATGCATGATGGGAAGCAATTAAGATAGTGATACCTACCAGTTGATGTGTGATAAGTTCAGCATTCTTTCTTAGAGAATAGAATGCTGAGTCTGACTTATACTGTATTGAATAATGCCCTCTTGCCATTTCCGATGGGTGGACAGGATAGTGGTGAGCTCCTTTGTAGCTTGTGATTGGCTCCTGCCAAAGAAAGAGCTACAGCTTTCTCATTGGTTTGCGAAAGACACAGTATTTAAACGATTAGTAGTAATTCTCCTGTTGTAAGTATATGAAATAGAACATGGCCATAAATTACCCTCATCGCTTTATAAGATACATGGTTCAAATTTTTTTTTTTTAAGTAGTTTCTTTTAACACTTTTTGGTGGCTCGCTGTTAGCTAGTCAAAAATTACAGTAATTTTTTTTTCTTTTCTAAAAAATAAATAATTAGGTTTTATGCATTCAATTATCAATTTTCCACCTTAATTTTCCTGTTACTGTACTCTGTACTACGCACTAAATTTTCAAAATGTATTTTAGACATAAAATACATGATGTTTTTTTAATTAATAAACTACATTTGCTTGTTTTAACTTCTATAATTGTTGGTGTCGGTAACTTGATGACGTGTAAAAATGCGGGTTCCAGGATGAAACTAGAATCTGCTCTAGAACCCTAGGAGATGCTATGAATGTATATTCTATTGTGCCACTTGGAAACAGGCAGTGGCTATGGAATGCTACAATAACAAAAAAGTAGTTAAAGATGACTTCATATTCCCTCGCAGGCATATAAGCATAGATATTATCTTTTACAGGTAGCCAACATGTTTTACATTGTGGTGATCATGGCCATTGTCCTGCTCAGCTACGGCGTTCCTCGCAAAGCCATCCTATACCCAAACGAAGAGCCAAGCTGGACGTTGGCCAAAGACGTGGTGTTCCAGCCGTACTGGATGATGTACGGGGAAGTGTATGCATATGAAATCGATGGTAAGGACGGAAGGGCAGACTACAAGAACAGATTACAAGAACATGGATGTGAACCACCCTCCTAATTTTTGTTATATTACATTTTAGAGTTACCAAAGAAAAAGAACATAATATTTGAAGTAATGACATCCTTTGGCCCCGGCTGCGATCGGTTTGCGAGCATGATGATGCTGTCATTATATTTCCCATTCACTTTTGTTTGGTCAAGGTCTGTAAAGGGCCATCACTGGTTTGCCATTTGGTGGTGGCCGTAATAGGGGGTCATACGTAGGAATAAGTAAAGCCACCAGGAAGTGTATTGTGTTTGTGTGTATACAGTATACAGTATTGTGTGTCATAAAAGACTTCTTCTCTTAACAGTGTGTGCCAACAACAGCGAAGTAAAGCAGCTGTGTCACGCAGGAGTGTGGCTCACTCCTCTCCTACAAGCAGTCTACCTCTTTGTACAATACATACTCATGGTCAACCTCCTCATTGCCTTCTTCAAGTAGGTGCACCCCCACTATAACAAATTAATTCCGGGAAACACAATAAATTGTATTTGCAGGATGTCAAGTGCATGTCAAAACAACAGATGCCGTTATAGCCTTTAACTATAGAGCCATATTACCCAATCATAAACACTACAGCAAGTGTCTCTTTTTCCACTCAGGGCTTTTTACAGACTACGCTATTTTATATTTTTCTGTTTTTTTTTTTTTTTTTGCTTAACTTATATATGTGCTACAATAAATGCAGTGTAAGTTAAAATACGGCATGTTAAATACTGTATTTTAAACACAGGTTTGAGCACATAGTTGGTAATTGTTTTGATGTGAGGTTGTGTTTAAATTTGTGTTTAGAATATGCAGCGGGACAGTAACTTTGGGACCTTGGACACACCTGCACTGCAAGAAATGAGGAAAAAGTGTTACACATACATTTTGACTATAACTTTTGACTTGAATATAAAGTTAAATTATCCACTGACTGTATAAAAATGAGACAAGCCACAAAATGATTTTTTCTGTAAACATGCAAAATCAGATATCTTGACTTTGGCCAGTCCAAACAGACAGTATTCAGTGAAAAGAACAGAACAAGAAATTTAAAAAATGTAACCACCTTCTGTGGCAAGCATAAGGGTCCGGTGCCAAAGAACCCAAATTTGTGCGGCAGGTTGAGACTTTACGATTAGACTAGACACACGTCGACCCAAGGGAAAGCCACGCAAGTTTACCTATAGAGTACAACTCGTACTTTACAGAAAAGTAAAAAACATACAATTATTCAAAAAATCATTACATAAAATTTGATTTAAAAAAATTAAAGTGAAAAGTACAGATAAAATCCTGTGCTAGGAAGTGTCTGGGGCTATACTGTGTGTCCCCGGTAGGGTTTCCCAAGGCAAACAGGTCCTATGTGATGGGCCAGACAAAGAGTGATTCAAAAGACCTTTTGGTCGGGTCTTCACTCGTGGGGCTTGGCCCGCCCCAGTCAGAAAAAGCCACACAGGAAATTTCCCCCTAGGACCCACCACCTGGGGGTGCAAGCATTAGCGTTTGGTGCATTGTGTTTTGGGTGGCGGATGCCTGAATGACATGGTTTTCGGCGGCCAAATATGGTTTTTAGGACATGGAATGTCACTTCTCTGGTGGGGAAGGATTCTGAACTTGTGAGAAGTTGAGACATTTTGACTAGACAGAGTTGGACTCACCTTGACCCACAGTTTGGGTTCTGGAACCTGACTCCTTGAGAGCCGCTGGACCTTGTTCTACTCTGGAGTTGCCCCGGGGAGAGGTGCCGAGTTGGTGTGGGCTTATTTGTAGCTCCCCCGGCTCGGTGCCTCGGTGCTGGAGTGAACAAGAGTCGTTTCCCTATGCCTTCACGGTGGGGAAAGGGTCCTGACTGTCGTTTGTGCGTGTGCTCGCACCGATTGGCAGTTTAGAGTACCCACCATTCTTGGAGTCATCAGATGCACCCCAGCTGGTGACTCTGTGAGTCACTCTGTGCTGAGCTATCAACTGATCGCCACCTGGATGAGCTGGATTAGATGCCGGCGAATGATGCCGGAGAGATTTGAGAGACGTATGTCGTGCCTGCGTTGCTGATGCAGCCAATCGGAGCTGCAGCAGCAAGGTGGTTGGTGCCATTCGTGGCGGAAAGCCTCGAAGCGATGGTAGACACCACAGGTCAGGCCTGCCATCAATCTGCTGAAGGATTCCTGTTGAGCATGGATGGTTTGTGGGGCGCAGCTGACAAGTACCAGCAGGCTTAGTAGCACGCGGCCCCGGTTGGTGGTCTAGGCAAAAATTTGGGTGTGGGAGGAATTTGGTGAGGCCAATGAGCACGACTGGGGCAATCGAGCGTGATGCTTCTGTGATGAGGTTCAGGATCTCCAAATCCGATGCCATGGTTCTCAGTCGGAAAAGGGTTCATTACACCCTCCAGGTTGGGAGTGAGGTACTGCCCCAGATAAAGGAACTCAAGTACAGTATCTTGGGGTCTTGTTATTGAGTGAGGAAAGGTTGAAATGTGAGGTTGACAGACGAATTGGTCCCATCTTCACGCTCTTATGGTTGTGAGCTTTGGTTCGTGACCAAAAGAACGAGATTGCAGATACAAATGGCTGTTTCCTCCTTAGGGTGGCTGGACTCACTCTAAGAGATAGGAAAAGGAGGTCGGTCATCCGGGAGGAGCTCAGAGTGGAGCTGCTGCTCACATCAAGAGTAGCCAGTTCAGTAGCGGCTCTACATTGGATTACTCCCCGGGCAAGACCACTTCCGAGCGCCTCGCCCGCAGATCTTTATCTTTTTTTTTTTTTTCAGTACTCGTGCCGCCCCCAAAGTGACATGAATAAATGCTGTCCCGGCCGGCTGCCCGGTTTGCCTAAAACCGCCTCTGAACCAGTTGATGTGGCTCAGGCATCTAGTCTGGATTCCTGGAGAAGGCGCCGGGTCCTTTGGACACGCTGGAGGGATTATGTCTCACAGCTGGCATTGGAAGGCCTCAGTGTCCTCCCGATGGACCTGGAATAGATGGTCAGGGCCTGGGAAGTCTGGGCTTTGTTAATGAAACTGGATAAGCGGAAAAAAGTGGAATGGAATTAGTAATAAAAAAAAAATTTAATTGTTAAATTTTTAATAGATGAATACAATTAATAAAAATACTGATGTGTGTTTATGGGACATCTTGGTGAACATTATCTTTGTTCTTGTCAGCAACGTGTACATGCAGGTGAAGTCTATCTCCAACGTGGTATGGAAGTTCCAACGCTACCACTTCATCATGGCCTACCACGAGAAACCAGTCCTGCCGCCCCCCTTCATCCTCCTGTGCCATATCTACTCTCTCTTCTGCATGTGCACGAAGAGAAAGAAGGAGCACACGTACGGACCAAGTATGTTTGTGTCCCTACTAAACACCAAGCATGAGGCAGGACTTTCTGTTTTTGCATGTCGTTGTATGTATATATAACCGTACATGTATATAACATTACATGTTTACAGTTACACAATTCAACATGTCTAAAAAGGAATAAAAAGAAGCAGAAGCACTATTTTGCCTCACAAACTCAATCACATTTAAAATAAAATAAAATGTATAGGTACTCACCACAAGTGTATGATCCACAGGATAGTTGCAGTGTAGAAGTTATATAAGTTACAAGTTTCACTTTTGCATCTCACAGCAACTATGGTGCATTGAAGGACCACTGAATATAGTATGAAATCTTGACAAAAAACATAACCAGTGAAGGTTTTAAGACAATCATGAAAAATTGTGGGCTTTTTTTTTTTTTACAGTGGTACATTTATGCTCTACATTTGACCTGTATCAAGTTTTTATAAATTATTACCCAACAAGACAGAAAAAATGTAAGTTTTAAAAGAATTATTTGGCCTAAATCTGTGAATTTGATGGGCTGTGAATGACAAATCACAAATCAGGGATCCACTGTGTTAATGACAGTGATGTTCCACAGTAATTTACTTTTTATTTTTTCAGTGTTCTTACCAGTGGGGGCCGCACGGTGCCTGAGTGGGTAGCACATTGGCCTCACAGTCAGGAGGTTCAGGGTTGAATCTCCGTTGGGCATCTTTGTGTGGAGTTTGCATGTTCTACCCATGCGGGGGTTTTCTCCGGGTATTCCGGTTTCCTCCCACATTCCAAAAACATGCATGTTAGGTTAATTGGCGACTCTAAATTGTCCGTAGGTATGAATGTGAGTGTGAATGGTTGTTTGTCTATTTGTGCCCTGCGATTGACTGGCGACCAGTCCAGGGTGTACCCCGCCTCTCTACCCAAAGTCAGCTGGTATAGGCTCCAGCAAACCCCCGACCCTAATGAGATTTAAGCGGTTTAGAAAATGAATGAATATTACCAGTGGAAAGAGTTTGACCCATGGTTTTACTGTTTTTCGTAAATGCAGTTTACTATCTAAAAGGGAGAAATCTACCGCAATCCAGCATTATTGTTGGGTTCTTGTTTTTGTATTTTTTTAATCCATTGCATACTCTTTTTCCCAGAGCTGTTTCTCACTGAGGAAGACCAAAAGAAGCTCCATGACTTTGAGGAGCAATGTGTGGAGACGTACTTTCATGAAAAAGATGACAAGTTTCACTCAGGGAGTGAGGAGCGCATCCGTCTGACGTCTGAAAAGTATGATCATTAGTAACAGAGTAGGCTGTCCTGCATTGTAGAAATACAACATATTGGTGGTCTTTTTCAGGGTTGAGACCATGTGCATGCAGCTGAAGGAGGTGGGCAACAAGGTCAACTTCATCAAACGTTCTTTACACACCTTGGACTCCCAGATCGGTCACCTCCAGGACCTCTCCGCCCTCACTGTGGACACCCTGAAGACGCTGACTGCTCAAAGGGCATCAGAGGCTAGCAAGGTCCATAATCGTATCACCCGGGAGCTCAGCCTTTCCAAGAACGTGGTCCCCAGCATCATTCCCGTGACAATAGACACCGGCCCCCAGTCCAAATCTTCCGCAATAGGCAAGCGGAGTGTGGGGGCCTACTTAGGCTCGGCTTTTTCACAAGCTGGAGCTAACATAGCAGACTCACTTTTTGGGATTGGTGCTGAAGACGGGACTGATAGTAGCTGTAGAGTCAAGCCCAGCCCCCTGCCAGGACTGGGGACAGATTCTAATCCAAGTCCAGAGAAGAGGGCTTTGTTTGGGCTCGGGCACCTCACTGCAGAGGCTGGCTCCTCCAGCAGTGGCCCCCCCAGTGCCTTTGTCCAAAGTGCTGTGGCCTTTTCCCCTCCGGAGCTGCGTCTCCGGGGCCACTCCCTCACCCACAGTAAGCTGACCCGTCCACATGAGCCGGACTATTCCGACTCGCCATCCAGCCTGCCCAACGTGCCCTCGCGGGGGTCTCACTTCCACATCAGCAGCACCCCCTCCCATCCCAGCATCTCCAGCCACCCCGAACTCGCCCATGCTGGGCTTTGCCAGCAGCCGCCCGACAGCACCATTGTAGAGTTCGGGGCGTTTGTTGGTAAGTATGACGGTGACTCTGGTGTCGCTCCAAAGATGCGCAAGGACGATGAGAACTGTGTATGTGTGTATCCTACTGTTCTTGTTGTATCTAATGCTTTGAGCTCTGCTCAGCCTGCCTGCTTGCCTGCTTGCTCCAACAATGCAGAGGGGTTAGGAGGCGGGTCCAGAAAGGGGGAGGGGACATTGGGGTACGTCAATGAGGCTTTCTGCGACGACGAGGGCAGGTCAACCTCTCCCGGTAGACATAAAGCAAACACTCAAAGCCGAGAACGCAGCGGACCGCCGTGTTCTGTTCACAACCATGCTGTGACAGCCCAGAGACCCCACAGACGAATCGGGGATTGCGATGTTTTGGAAGAGCCCGCCTCTCCCTGTGACAAGAGGACCGTTGTGAGAGGTTTGAGTTGGGGGCCGCATCTGTCGAGTACTCTGGTCTGTCCGAATACAGATCAGGAGCCGAGCTGCTTTTCCCTCCCTTTCTCTCCTCTTGTCTGTTCTCTCTGGTGGTTCTGGTGCAGTCCAGATGTGACTGCTGCATGAATGATTGGTCGACAGAGTGGAGGTTTTCAGGATTTGACGGGTGGCGGCGGATTCATGGTTGTCATATGAATCACTTTTTTGAGTTTTGATGAAGTGTGGTGCTGGGATTTGATTGGCCTCATTTTTTTTGGTTCTAAATGTTGCTCAGCAAATCACAATAACAGCCATAAATTCCAATAAAGATAAATATTTGACAGTTCCTATCAGCTAATGCATGGAGAAGAAGAGTTGTCAGTTCTGTTAGACAGTGTGATGTTTGGATTGCGTCAAACTCTACAAACTCACAATAATATTTTTGTTACAGGACATAAAGACAGCTTTGACCTCAAGCACTCTACACCCAAAGAGACCTGCAGCCCGCACCACAGCCCGGCCACACGCAACAGACAACAGGTGTGTGTGTGTGTGCGCGATGTTGCATATTGCATAGGATTTGTTCTTCGTTCTTAATTGAATAAACCAAGTGTACAAATAAGTTAACCAATGTAGTAATATATACGAATAAGAAAACATTCATTTTTAGTTAAATAGGCATGCGATAACAATATAAATTACAATAGAACCATTTCAAAGTAGGTTATAAACATTGATAAAAGAAACAGTATATCATTTTGAGCACTTTTTTTCTGCATAACAATTATACAGCATAATGTTTCAGATTAATTTGACAGATTTTATAAGAGTTTTTTTTTATATAGCAACACAACAAAGACAAACAACATTTTGAGGTGGTAAAACAAATTGGTCATATTACCACCATCGCATCATCCGTCATTTTTTGCGCCAAAGTGGGCTTCATGGGAAACTACCAAGGTGGACACTATTGGACTACTTTTGTTCTAACAGAGTATACAAAAGTGAGACTGGAATTAGACAAACTACTAAAGCCACAAAGCTTCTAAGAAAATGTTTACCGACAGATGAGACAGAAGTGAAACTTTTCAGCTCTATGTTCACAGATGCAAAAATGAAACATACCAAGAAAAGAACACTGTCCATAGAGTAAAACGTGGAGGAGGTTCTGTTATGTTCTGGGGCTGATTGCTGCATTTGGCACAGGGTGTCTTGAATCTGTGCAGAGAACAACGAAATCTAAAGACTGTCAAGGTGTTCTAGAGATAAATGTGCTGCCCAGTGTCAGAAAGCTTGGTCTCAGTCGCAGGCCATGGGTCAACAGCCCTTGCAACAGGAAAATGATCCCAAGCAGCCAACACATAAGAAAGGTTAAGAGCAAACCACTGGACTATTTTGAAGTGACTTCTCTGAGATCTGATTGAAATCCTTTTGAGCATCTGTGAAAGGAGCTGAAATGTGCTGTCTGGAGGCAAGGCAGCCTACAAACCTGAGACATGAGCAAACTGGAGCAGTTTCCTCATGCGGGGTGGGCCAAAATTTTTGTTGACAGTTACATAAATCGTTTAATTGCCTCAAAAGGTTGTGCAGCAAAATATTAAGTTACGGGTACCATCATTTTTGTTTCATGATTTTTTTTTAATATAATACTGTTGAGCCACAGAAAAATGTTCATTGATTAATTAACTTTTTTTATTATTATTTTTGTCAGATTCAAGTTATTTCTGTTACCATTGTGGGTACTTCAATGTTGTCCATGTGTGTATGTAAAGCCAATTGGATCCCCCTGTCCACTTAACCCTGTCTCATGGTGTGTTCACAGGGTCAGCCTGAAGGTCTGGGTCACATCAGAGCTGTCAACTCCTACGCTGGCTTCACTGAGTTTGACAAGAGTCCAGCTTTTCTCCATCCCAATTCAAGTAGGCTTAAAAATATATTAAATTGATTTTTGGAACTGGGAGATGGAATAGGGGCTTGCTCCGTCCACTCCACGCATCGACCTGGTATTGCAGTACCTCCAGGAACGGTGCACAAAAAAAATAAAAAATAAAGAAAATAAAAATAAAAATAACAGTAAATTCCACATATAACAAAGTTTTGCCCTGGGTGGGGGGCCAACTTCATTCAGGTAACAAAAATGGGATAGATATTGATGCGGATTGTCTTGTGTCTGTAGCTCTGAGCAAGAAGGACCGGAGTCGAGTCTCAGCTGAGGACATCCTCATCCGTGAGGAGCCGAGGTCTTCAGTGCTGGTAGGAAGTGTACAGTACAGTACTAGTAAAAAGTGTGACATCGTAGCTAGTAAACAAAGGACAACAATGGAGGACATGCAACGTCGCCACACATTGCAGTTGGGAAGGATCACATTAGTTGGTACCACTCAAAAATCCTGACAGTAAAAATGAAAATAATTCTGAATTGAACTGCATGGTGGAAATAAGGTTCCGCGTTTGCAGTGATCATCACTGAGTAACTCCTTATTCTTTCTCTCACAGGAAAGAGTTCAGGTCAAATCAGCCCAAGCAAGCAGCCTGTAAGTATCCAGTATCGGATACATTCAGGCCATGCTCATAAATGACATAAATGACTGACCCTCTTTGGTTTATAAGGCAACACCAGTATACTGTGTTCCAAATTATTATGCAAATTACCTTTTTCTCTGATTCAAAATTTTGAAGAGTTTAGAGTACAATGTGAATGTTATTGCACAAACCACCCAAATAAAATTTTTTCCAGCAATAAAAAACTTAAAATGCACTGTTTCACATGATTATGCACAACAGAGTTTTAAAGCATTTGACTGGTTAAGAACCAAAAATGGCCATTTGTTGAATTTGCTGCACAAGGTGGTCATGTTAACATTTTAATTGACCAAGGTAGGCCAATTTTGGAGCTTTTCTACTTAAATTTCTTTGCAGAATAGCGTCCCAAAGCTGCTTTTTTGTTTTCTCCTATTGTCTCCCTTGTTGCCTATTGCTGTTATCAATTTTTATTTTTTTTGCTTTACAATGCTCCATAGGTTGTCAATCGTGTTGAGGTCAGGGGGCAAAAAGGGGGCCAAACCGTGAGTTTCTCTCCTTTTATGCCCATAGCAGCCAATGACAGAGAGGTATTTTTTGCATTATGAGATGGTGCATTGTCATGCATGAAGGTCATTTTGCTGCTGAAGGTACGGTTCTTCGTATTGTACCATGGAAGAAAGTAGTCAGTCAGAAACTACCTACTTTGCTGAGGTCATTTTCACACATTCAATGGCCATCAAGGGCCTAGCAGCTCTCTCACAGTGATTCTGATACAAAACAAGACTCAGCCATCTCCTTGCTGACATTACAGCCTTGTCGAGATATGCTTCATCCATCCACTCAAGGTTGCACGACCCTCAGTTATCAGGATTTTTGAAAATTAATCTTCATGGATTTGTTGGCTCACTGCATCTATTTCTGCTTGTGAGTCTTGGTAAGAGGCGGCCATATAGTAGCTTTATGCATAACTGCAAACTTCTGGAGTATCCTACACTTTGAGGTTCATGGGAATGTTTGCTAGCTTTGTAATGGCTTTTTATGAGGTGGTCTCTTGAGTTGATCATTTTTTTTCTGGCAGAAACCTTTCTCATTATACCTTTTATCAGCACAATCACAGCTGTCATCTAAGTCGTACACACATGTAGTCAACGTATGATGTAGAGCTGCAACGATTAAGCAATTAATCGATTATCCAGTTAAACTGTTTTGGTAATCGATTAATCGTTTCATTTAAAAAATGTACTATAAATATCCTGATTTTAGCCACTCAGAGGAACTTTTTAAACTTTCCTTATGTATTATCAGGCAAAACAAGATTCACATGCATGACCTTTGACTTTGGAAAAGAGCTATTAATGTTTTTGCCTCTTTTTGATATTTTGCAAAGCAAACCCCTGCTGAGATGGGTGCATTGAGCGTGTGTAAAACCATTCCCATGCAAATTAAATCCCATACTTGTACAGAAAAATGCCTACATTGCTCTCTCCATTAACTCTTACCATGCATACATGCAAAAACCACTGGTAAAACAGTGAAACTACAAATAGCTATGGCTCTGCCTGTCTGGCGCAGGCCATATCGTCTTGCTACGTGCGTCACAAACAAGCCATCGCCCACCCCCACACCTCCAGAGCAGACGAGCTGATGCCAAACGCACAGCCTGCCCCTAGAGTTTATTTATTTATTCCTTCATTCATTTTCTGTACCGCTTATTTATTTATTTATTTATTGGTGATGCACATGTAGCAGTCTGTGTCAGTGACTTGTTGGTTTGCAGTAGAGTGTTTGTGATGTTTGTCAGTAGATGGTTTATACTTCGCTACTAATTTCGGTGACTGAGAACTTCCTCTTCCTCGTCCTCTTTTCTATGATTTTTAGAGGAAAAAAGGCCAATCACGCATTCTTAAAGAGTTTACTGCAAAGAGAGGAACATTTTACAAAAAATTTAAATCTGAGTCATAATTTCATCGAAAAAATTAATCAAATGATTAATCAATTTTGAAAATAATAGATTTTTGAAGCCCTGGTACGGTGGGCACGCTTAGGTTTTTGTGAATGATTGAATGTTTTCATGCCTTATCCAAGGCATTGCAATATTTGACATTTTTTCAGTAAAGAGATCCTTCTTCTTCCCCATATTGCTTGAAATCTGTGGCATGCTTAATAATGTGGGACATCATATTTACGTATTTTTCTTTTAATTAGGCTCGCCTGGCAAACTAATTATGACAGTTGTCTGAGATTGACATCAGTGATCCAAAAAGCCCCAAGACACAATGCCATGCATGAATTAATTGAAAAAACAAAAAAAAGATATGTTTATTATGCTAAAACACTATTAGCATAATCATTTGGAACACAGTGTGTATGTGAAGTAAAAATAAAATTTTCTTACCATCTCGGATATTTCATGTGTCATGTACCATATCATATGTACAGTGCCAGTCAAAAGCTGATGCAAAAGTGTCTCCAAACTTTTGACTTTATCAGATCAGAACAGTAAGTATAGTATAAGCCATCCGGGTGTGTAAGGGCAAAGTGAGGTGGGGTGTTCCTTGCATCGCTAACACTTCAAATGTAATCCTTGCATCTTTTTTTCTGTCCTTCTCTTTTTGTCACGCTTGCAGGCAACCCCCTGGGGAGGACACATTAACTGGTAAGAATGTCACTGGTCTTGTACCATGTTATATCAGTTCTGGTGAATCAGGCAGATCCTGTCCCATTGCCTGTAATGCACATGCCAGCCACATTCCACAATTATTATTTTTACGGCTTTTTATTGAGTTTTGCAACGTTCATACCTTCGTACTATAAAATTTAGTATTAGAAAAGAATTAAGCACTTGAAAATAATTTGCAGTCCGTAGATGATTTTTTTGGTTTGTTTTTGTAGCTTCTGTCTCACTCTACACACCTCGCCACCCCCACTTCGGAGCCAGAAAAGACTGTGAGCGTTACATAACTTCAATTTGTGCACTTTCAATGTTTTCAGTTGTTTTAGCAAGTGAAATTTAGTGTTTAGTTGATACATTTTCAATCAATGTACCACAAATGCTTGTACTCTTCCAGTTTGTGTACAGGCACATTCTCTAAAGGGCTAAAGTAAACTTTTTTTTTTTTAATTATCTGCAGCCATCGGTTCCCCCTTCAAGCCCATGGAGAGCTACCAGTATTCAGGTGGGCTTCTAAAAGTTAGTGCGACGCTTGAAATCATGCGATCAATCAATGTGATTGAAGAGTATCCACTTTTCTTCCTACAGCTGTTGAGCGCAACAACCTGATGAGGTTGTCCCAAAGCATCCCCTTCACGCCAGTACCCCCTAGAGGTGAGAATCTTCCTCTGCGTCCTAGAAGACAGGTCATGTGAGGTTGCAAAGGCTGCAGGCTGCTTTTGAGGAGGAAATGCAGAGCCAAAAAGACGGGTGTGGTTTCTGTGCCTCCTACGCTTCCGCGGCTGTCTTTGTCTGCGTGTGTTTTGGTCTTTTGTTATGTTCAAATAGTCTGACTAGCTAAACTGGCAGGACTTCCAACATTTTGTGTCCCTAAACAGTAAATATAGCATTTAAGAAGCATCACATCGTGTGATTGCATATAGCTTGGGTGCACATTCGCAGTCAACACACTATGAGGTCTTTTTTTTTTTCTCCGTACAGTACACACTTTTACAGTTTCCCCTACAATCTACCAAGAATGGTCCTTCCATACTAAACCACACGGGCCAGGGCACTATAACCCAACTAACCTAAGGCCATGTTAGTCAATCACATACATTTTTACAACACAGGCAACATCCGGACATTAGCAAATCATGTGGGAAACCTCAGTTTTCAGTTACTTCAATTGCCAAATATTCACTATTGTTTAGAATACTATGCTAAAGGTTTAAATGTGCAACACAACATTCAGATACAGTGAAAGCGGTAAAAAAAATAAGTGTTGCAGGAAAGCGTTGCAGTAAGACGGTTGTACTTTACTTAGTACGTAGTTTTCCATGCATTTCCAAGAGGGTACCACTTTTTGCGCATCCATATTGAGTTTGGCGGTCACTCTATATAAATCTCCTACTGCGTAACAAATGTAATCTTCTATTTATTTATCTGCTATGTCAGGAGAGCCAGTGACTGTGTACCGCCTGGAGGAAAGCTCACCCAACACCATCAACAACAGCATGTCTTCCTGGGCCCAGCGTGGCCTTTGTGCCAAAATCGAGTTTCTCAGCAAGGAGGAGATGGGTGGCGGCTTGAGAAGGGCCCTCAAAGTCCTTTGCACTTGGTCCGAGTACGACATCCTCAAACCGGGACACCTGTACATTGTCAAGTCCTTCCTCCCTGAGGTGGTCCAGACCTGGCAGAGCATCTACAAGGACGACACAGTTTTGCATCTTTGTCTCAGGGTATGTAGTACACGCTGCATGATAAATGTGCACAGACGTGAACGAGTAACATCACTTGGTGTTTCTCTGCATGCGTTCAGGAAATACAACAGCAGCGGGCGGCTCAGAAGTTAACGGTCGCCTTCAACCAGATCAGACCCAAGACTATTCCGTACTCACCAAGGTAAATACATGATCACAAGGTCTCCGCTTCTTCGGGGGGGTCGTCACTGCGGAAAACAGGTTAGCAAACAAATCGAGGAATGCTTTCATAACAGCAGGGTGACGAAGTACTTCATACTAAATACAGAACAGTAAAAAAAAAATTATTAAAGTGTACCATACTGACCCATAAGACAACCCTTATTTTTAAGACCCTTTTTTTGCGCACAAATATGAACTATGAAAATATTATCTGACCGTATTAGATTTGGTAATTACACTTTGTAATATAATAATGGTCCTCTTACATTCGGGGGTCTAGAGAGGGCCCCCTAATTTTTCCCCGGTCACGCACAAATTTTATGATAATGGTAAATAAAGCAAAGTTATCAAATAACTGGTCAGAAATATAATACCTGTCTTTGACTAAGGGTTTTCATAGTTTAATTTGATTTTGCCCATTTTTTAAAAGAGCAGAGCTAATGACAATCCCAGCAAATAAGCAGATCTCCTTGTGACTTTTTCCGCCTCAAAGAAACAAGCTAAAACACAGAGAGAAACAAATAAACGTGGTGGGTGTGCAACAAAAGTACCTTTTATTTAGTGGCACAGAAAGACAAAAATCTGTTGATGTTGACAATCCGCCTATAGTACAAAGCTAGCGCTCACCTCAACTCCTTTGAATTGCACCACAGAAGCAGGTGATTTTATTACGCATTTTTGGCAAACATTTTTTTGCATGTTTGACAACAATACCCAAACCTACAAACCTCTCTTCATAGATTTTTTTTGTGGCATAAATTCAGAAACGGTAAAAAAAAAAAATAAACCAGGGCTTTCCCTCCAAACATAATCTCCTCTCCTCCTTCTTTGCAAAACTAGAGATAAGTGATGTTAAATGTTCACTTGTCCATTCATTTGTCATTTGCAATTATTTTTGCATTGTTTTCTGCACATAAAACTAATTATTGTCTACAAAATGTGTTTTGTGTTAAAATTTTTGGGTGTCGGAACAGATGGGTTGGATTTACATTATTTTCTATGGGAAAACATGCCCTGGTTAGAGTCCGTTTTGGTTCCAGTCGGACCTTCTGGAATGCATTCGTGACGTTAACCAAGGTGCCACTGTATTGTATATTGTTCTTTATTCATCGTCATGTGTTTATAGGAGTCACCATGATTCTACAACACATTCGTTTCTCACTTAACTAGATAAACTGGCTTTTCATTTGCACATTTTTATACCCATCTACTCGTAGCTAACTATAGTTCCATCTTCCATCTTTGTTGTCTTTCCTTTCAAGTTGTCTCCATGTTGTTTTCCAGCAAGTGTTGTGTACAAACTTTAAAACCTGGGCTCCTTGTTGCTGACGGTATACACGTTGTTGTGTGGGAACAACACAATTTGGCCTACACTCTTTTTGGCTTTGGCAGGCTTTGGAAAGGGTGTTGGCTGGTAAAACAAAGTGGGCGTTTACAGCGCATTCTCGAAAGCCACGTTTGAGAGCCTCACCTGCAATCTGAGTTGTTTCTGACTGCTTTTAGGCTGTTTGACAGTCCATCAACTTTATTCCTTGTTTTGATGTGCAGAGCAGCCTCCACTACGGTGATATTGTTAGACTGGTTGTCCAGGTTCTTACAATACAGTACATACAGTATTTTGGACAAAGTGGGAAACATTAAAGTTCAATATGAAATGCTGAATTTTATTTTTGAATGTAATGTCATATTTTTAAATGTTCTATTTAAATATATATACGTTTCATAGTTTAGAAATATTCCCTCATTATTTTATTAATATACCATGTTTAATAAAAATAATAATAATTATAGTACAGCTGTCCCTTGTTTATCAGTTTATTGGTTCCAGCCGGTATCGTGGATACAGGGATCCGAAAAACTTTTGAGCCTGGTTATGTCATAATATGCAAATTTGATGAAACTTTGGGTTATACTGATTATTTTTCTCATCTACAGTGTGCCTTTATCACCAACCAGTTTCAACCAACAACCTTTAGAAATAGTCATATCAAAACTGAATATTTTCTTTTGAAAAAACGTTTTTTTCCCCATTTTAACACTTTTGGCACAAGAGTTGATGTGTTTTTCCTGCAACTGTGCGTTGGCACCCCCTGTGTACTACAGCAAAATAGACAACGTGAACATGGCTGAAGGCGGAGGAGACACAGAGACTATAGATGAAGAAATTGAGCAGATGTGGAGCAATAGACCATAATATGCAAAGTTTGCAAAGCAATGGTGACGGCAAAAGGTGGGAACACAACATATTTGGTCTACCATCTCAGGTGTTCTCAGTGCGAAGACTGTAATGAAGCGTCACCGAGCACGTCAACACGTGCGCCCAGTCAAAAGTACAAAACACTTTTGCTCATGGCCTCCTTACGACAAGAAAATTAAAAGATGGTATAAACTGGCTGATGCAGTGTCGTTATTTAGACAAACACCTTCATACTCTGGCGAAAAGGACAATATTTAGCTGTATTACTCTTTGCAATTGCAATTTTCAGTTGCTACTCTGGGCTAAGGTTTGTAGCATTTTGTACAAGAAACTTGCATGCATGAATATACATGAATTTAATGATATTGTCATATCGTGATACATCCCCAAAATATCGTGATACGTGCCAAGGTCCACATTGCCCAACCCTAAATGTAAATGTGTGCTTGCAGGTTCTTGGAGGTGTTCCTGCTCTACTGTCACTCAGCAGGCCAGTGGTTCGCCATCGAGGAGTGCATCACGGGGGAGTTCAGGAAGTTCAACAACAACAACGGGGACGAGATCGTTCCCACCAACCTGCTAGAGGAGACCATGCTGGCCTTCAGCCACTGGACCTACGAGTACACACGAGGCGAGCTGCTGGTGCTCGACCTGCAAGGTAAGAAGAAGAAATCACCGGTACCTTGTAGGAGAATTTATACACGTGACATTTCTCTGCAGGGGTTGGAGAGATTCTGACAGATCCATCCGTGATAAAGAGCGGCGAGAAAGGGTACGCACGTCATTTAATATCCACTTTTACAAACTTAACTATTGCTACATTCATCTACAGTAGTAAGTGACGGGTCTGTCCTATCATATCAATACAAAGTCCACACGTACAATATTGCCCAACATTTTCTTACTAGTAAACACATGCATTGGAACACAAAGATACCTCTTTAACGACTCAAAGCGGGTTACTGTCTGCCTCGAGCAGAATGAATGTTTGGTTTTTTTTGAGGGATAGACACAAACATGAATTTAACAAATGCAATGAATGTGTATTTTAAAGGCATTGTTTAGCATATTTGAAATTAATTATACACAAGGTAGTAGTATTTGGAGTAATACAGTAATACTATTATTATTATTACTATTTTGGTTTATTACTATACCAAGGATGTCCAAAGTGCAGCCTAGGGGAAATTGGTGGCTAGTGGCTGTTTTTTTTAATTGGCCCATTGTACGTTATCAAATATCATTTAAGAAAGAAACTTATTAATATTCATATTAAGAGAAAAAAATGTGCCATCTAACGGAAATTTTAAAAAATTGTATTTACAAGAATAACAGTGTAATATTAGGAAAAATAACATTTTAGTAGCTTAAAGTTGAA
This sequence comes from Oostethus manadensis, assembly GCA_024372805.1. Lineage (NCBI taxonomy): Eukaryota > Metazoa > Chordata > Actinopteri > Syngnathiformes > Syngnathidae > Oostethus > Oostethus manadensis. The sequence goes on from QODF01000046.1 coordinate 101,859, forward strand.
ATATTAACACATTTTTAAAGTCACAATATTGTGAAAGAACAAACAAAACAACAAAGAATGCTGTAATTTTGGGGAAATGAAGTTGCAGAAAAAGTTTTAATGTTACAATGATGAAGTCAGAATGTTAGGGGAATAAAGTCATAATTATGGGAACAAAAAGTTGAAATTGTATAAAATAAATTAAAAAAAACTAGCAGAAATAGAATGTTTCTAAATTTCAAGAAAAAAAGGTATATTGTAATGAGAAAAAAAACTCCATAATTTATGAGAATAAAGTTGTAATATTACGACCAAAATCATTTTAGTAGCATATAGTTGAAATATTAAGGAAATACTGTTATTACGTTATGAGAAACAAACAATTTAAAGTTTGTAAGTTTTGAAAAAGATGAAATGTTACACTGTTAGGGCAAATAAAGTCATGATATTCGTAACTGAAATTATATGGAGATTGTATAAGAAGAAATTTGAAATATTTGGAAATATATATGAAAAATTTGAGATGAACTTTTTTCTTCTCAGCCATATGCTTAATAAAATATCAAAACATTTCACTACTGGAAAAGTGCATACAATACTTCTCTCTTAGGCAATTTACACAACATTAGCAATGTGTTTGAATCCCCTTTACTGTATAATACCATACCAGCATACCATAGCAATTTGGAAACACAATTTTGACGTGTTTGAATGAATCCATTCCAAAGCTAATTTGTCGCCATGAGGAAACTTTTTAACTGAACCAGCAATATTTGATGTCATGTTTTGCCATTTAAAAAGTAAAAGATCATAAAAATGAAAGTAAACTTACTTGGCTCTGTGAAGATGCCAGATGTCATAGTTCAATGTTTGTTGAATATTGGTCATTATGTACACTGCGACTCTACGGTTATCATCACACTTTTCCTTTTCTGTCACTGGTATTATTATATTGTGGAAGAAAAACAAAAAAAGCTAAAGAAAAGGGCAAAGTTTCAAGATTTGCTAATGTGTCGCGTAATGAGTGTGTTTGGCTTGAAGTTCAGCTTTGGAGGTTCCACTAGCCCTCCAAAGCTGTTCTGGGGCTTGATGATGCTGTGATGCCACACTACATCACAAATACATGGCTATCATTACACTTTCTACCTCCCACAGGTCCTACGACATGATCTTTGGACCCGCCAACCTGGGTGACGACGCCATTCGGAACTTCCGGGCTAAACACCACTGCAATTCCTGCTGTCGGAAACTCAAACTTCCCGGTGAGTGATTGTTTCTTGATGTCCCACTTGAACACAACACAATCCATCCGTTCATAGATTCAATTTGCCATTCAGATTTAAAACGGAACGAGTACACGCCTGATAAGGTGACGTTCCCACAAGAAGACCCGCCCAAGCCTGGGGGCGCAGACAAGGAGCCCCACCAATCGAAGCTGACGCTGTGATGGCTTTTAGCGGAGTCTTTTCACAGCTCCTCTCCAATCCTCCAATCATAGTCGAGGAGCCAATCAACTGGAAGAACCCCCACCTGAGGCGTTTCCATGGAAACCACCCCGGACGTCTTCGCTCATGTTAATAAAGTATGGCGACACGACAAGGTACATGAATTATTATACAGGTTCTTATTTATTGACGTTTGTTGATGTTGCCTTGTTTTACTACACACATATATAAAGAGAAATCAAAGTGCATTGTATATCTGTTACACCATCGCCGCAGTCGTCATTTTTATTCTTCTAATTATGTATATCGAATTCTATCCCCGCTTTTTTTCACCTTGATGAAATCATGTAAGAAAGAACAATGGGCAGATTGCAATGCAACTTTTACAGGACATTATGTGTCATTTTTATTTTGTTGGAAAGTGTGTCCATTCAAAAGAGTTTTATGATTACAAAGGTACTATTGCAATATCTTTGTCCTATGCTGTCCTATGAGCGGATGACAAGCCACTGTATCTTATAGATACTGCTGTCTGCATGTACTCATTATACCAATATTTTATTCAGGGCACACTAAAAGGGTATTACTGTATACATTTTGTACTGAACTGCATTTTAAACCAATAAAATCTTTAAACGAGCTTTGTTTGTCACACATCCATCCTTAGCATCGTTTTAATCCTAGAAAGAAGTTAAACACGTAAAAATGATAACGCCGTCCTTACATATCCATAGCTCATGTGACTTGACATCAGACATGTATAAAGAAGTCAATCCTAGCCCTAAACCCTACTTCTAAATCCAAAGTCCTACTGTGCAACCCTCTTGATCCTTCTATAGCTTTTTCATAGGAACATGTGACGTGCCAAAACATTAGTGTTTTCCAGCGAGTCAACTCATTGAGGAACCACAACTCTCCTGGACTCAACTTAGCGATTTTGTGGTTAGATCTGGCAACCCCCCCCCCCCGACATTTGATGACAAATGTTCTCAAAAACGTCTAGATTTAGATACATTTTCCTGCCAGTGTCTGAGTGTTGTTTTTTTGTATTATGAAAGCACATATTGTTCTGCATTTTGTAATCTCACTGAGCAGCACAGGTGCTGTTGGCGTCCGTCCCGCCCAAAGGGTTGCAGCTGGCAGTGTACAGTTTTTGTGGCACACTGAGACCATGATGTGGAGCTCTACGCATCCAAAGTGCAAATTAATCAGGTATGCATGAGCCGCGATGCCTCAGGGGTGGAGCTCACCCTGTTTTACACAGCAAGATTTAAAACGCAAATCTTTCTTGATCATCAGTAGGACTGGATCAAAGAGGAGGATGTTTTTTATGTTTATATTTTACTGGTGGTCTATTGCAAGGGTCGGGAACCTTTTTGGCTAAGAGCCATGAAAGCCACATATTTTAAAATGTATTCCAGAGAGAGCCATTTTTATTACACACAACACAACCAAATGTGTGCATTTTAAAGCAAGACCAACAGTTTTAAAACATAAGTCTATGAATTGATTCTTTTTAATAATGTTATACTGATGCTAACAATAATAAATACAATTTTCTTTGTCAAGAGGATTTGCTCTGCAGAATTAGCTAGCTGACAATTTCATTAAAGACCCGGATAGGCGCTCGCATTATCCAATAATCAAGTTTTGATGTATGGCCCGCAAAATATTGGAAGGACAATTGGCATATTGTGGTAGAAAACAAATGAATGGATTAAAATGCATGTTAAAAATACAAAATGCCGTTCTATATTTTGAACGTTATTTTTAACACAGTGATTTCAGCAATGTTTTACTTTGAAATGTCACGGGAAAAAATGTTATTCCTACAGCATTTTATTATATGCAAATTAGACTATTGCATCATCTAGCGGCTTCCAAGTCAGCCAATAGCAACTTTTCTTACTAAAAGGTTTGCAACAGCGTTTTCCGGTGAGTCAACTCTCGCGCTACTTGCAGTTCGAATTTCAATTCCTCGCGCTATAGCAGATAATTGAAAAAAAATTACATCACTTCGTTATCGGCATGTAGTCCGCTCCGTCGTAAGTGACAAGTTATCCTACTCCGTGAGAAAGTGGTACGTATTTGGCTTCTTCATTTGTCCTTCTTCCCCACCTCGTTTGAAAGCCGTTCTTGAATTTAGAACAAATACTTTGTAGGCTAGCTGCTTAGCTCGCTAGCATGCCATGCACAAGTAGCCCGAGCGTTAGCAATGCGGCGTAAACAAAGAAAATCCGGAGCGGAAAAGTGACTATGGGGTTGTCGAATGTTGAAAAACATATAGTGAGAATGTCAAACATGTTTTCTATGTTCTTAAGTATGGAAATACTGCATGTATTAAGGTTGAAACCTACTTCGCAGAAATTCAGTTACCGCGGGCAGGTCTCGAACCAATTAACTTCGATAAATGAGGGTCGACTGTAGTTAGCTCAGGTGTGTCCAAAGTGCGACCCGTAGGCCATTTGTGGGCCACAGCTCGTTTGTTGTTGTTAAATTAAGCAAAAAAAGTGTGAAATGTTGATATTAATGACACAAAGCTTCGACTTTAAACACATCCATCCATTTTCCGTGCCGCTTATCATTAGAGTCGCGGGGGTATGCTGGAGCCTATCCCAAACCCAGACCGCAACCTAGTAAACGGATCCTGCACTTTTTAGTATCGGTTTGACTGTCTGGAGAGCGAGCATAACAAGATTAACTTCCACTTTCAGTATGAGCAGCAGTGACTCACTTGAGGTTACATGAGGTCATGAGGGTTTTTTCGAGTACGATTTCTACTTGTTTCATGTTGTTTTTCACGATCACCAATGTTTACCAAAAAATACCTAACTTTGAAGTACAAGTGACTCATTACTGTATGCTGAGTCACCCTGGCGCTAAGAGAAAACCAAGCAGGGAGTGGTGATATACAAACTGGGCAAAATGGAAGCTAGGCCCCTCCCACTGGGTGTGTTACAGCTCATAAGTAGAGAGTGTAGTTGAAGATTTTGTTTTTGAGTCGCTTTCAGCAGCACTCAAGTCAGCTCCAACTTTCCTGTGTCACACAACCACCACCACCACCATGACCAAAGTCAGCATTGAGTACTGGTAAGCTGGAAAGTCTTTTTCAATAAGTCTTCAAGCGTGCTGTGTAGGGATTGCAAGCTGTGTGTTGTGTTACAGTGGTGGATGAGGGTACAAGAGGAGGTTTCAGCACCTCGCTGATGCTCTTCAGAAGACTCCTGGAGTGGAGGTTTATGGCAAAGTTGGGAGGCCAAGTACTCACCCTTTTTTTCCTTCTACACAATGCAAAGTCACTGATACCAGCATCATTTTAGCCATTACTGCTGCCCGCAATCACTCGTGTTAAAATACAGCACACCTCATAACTTCTGGTATTTAGAGAAAAAAGCCTTTTGTGTATTGGGGAGCCTCTTAAGACGTAATTTCTCTCAATCGGCAAACAGGTAAATATCCTTGATACACAAAATGAATCCAAATTAAAATTAAATATCATTTTTAAAAATTGTTTTATCAATGCAAGTTTTAAAAAGTGTAAAGAGAACTTAGTTTTTAGTCTGATGGGTGCGGCCGCAGTGTAAAGGTGGAGCACGGCTGCCATCTGCCGGCCAAAAGTGGTTACTGCACTTTTTGACGTCACACTGTCACTCACAGAATTATTTCTTTTGTGAATGTTTGCATTTTTTGGACTCAGCGCTCCACTTTTATTATTTAGTCTTTAATAGTTTATGCATTTTGTTTTTCCTTTTACTTTGTGGGTTTTCCCCTTTTTTGCATTATTTATTGCTTGTTTTCTACTGCCACTTTTTATATATATATAAATGTGCTGACTATAAACTTGATTTATCCCATGTTGCTGCCTACAGACAGTTTTGAGGTGACTGTGGACGGCCATTTGGTCTACTCCAAACTGCAAAGTGGATCTTTCCCGCCTACAGACGAGGTGTCAGCCACTGCATCCATTCCAAGGTGATGTAATAAATGTGATGCATGATTAAACTCCTTTGTTGTTTGTTAAGATCGTGGCCAAGGCCAAGGCAATGTCCACAGGCAGAAAGTAGACACGGTGAGCATCATGGTGATAAAAGGTGAACAGCTCAGTGCCTACATTGATGACTCATCACTTCGCAGATAAAACCAGAGCATGACGGAGCGACTCCGATAGGCCGGACGCTGACTGACTTCTTTGAATGACTGTGCACTCCGAAAACAGAAGGGCGTGCACACGATGTAAACCTTTAGAAGGCTTTTAGCTGATCTGGAGTCTGTGGGAGTGTTTTCATCATGGCATGTCTGGTATATAAACTTAAGGAAACTGCTTGGCTCAATTCTGTTTCTAACGCTATGGTGGGGAACCTGCGGTATGTGGGCCATACACAGCCCAGTGGTTTGACATTAAAATTAGAAAAACATTTGGAAAAAAGTACAACTTTTCTTAATTAAAAACTTTCAATATATAGCACACAAATCAAGGATTTATTCCATCTTTACGTCAATTTTATTCACACATTTGGTATGAGACTATAATGGTTCCCCACCCCTGCACAATCATTTGCTTCTTCAAAATGAGTATTTTTATCCAACTGCAAATAAACTGCACCTTTCTGCTACACAAACTACATCTTTGCAGTTTTGTATTTTCCGATGGTACAATTTTGTCGTCTGGTGCTGTGACACTTATGTAGCTGTAGTATGTTGATTACCAAGTCCATTGATTATCAAACTAATGGGGGGGGCGGAAAACTACAAATACAGTCTAATCATACCATTCAAACTATTAAGACATTGCAGTTAAGTTCCAATTCGAAGTAACACAAAGCTGTGTTTAATTTTTATTATAAAACAAGTCACAAATAAATAGAACAAAAACAATGTAAAAATATAACGAGATCTGTGTTGGGAAATGTTGCCATAGCAACTGTTTGTTCAACAATCTGATTGGTCCCTGGTTCATCATGGGGGAGAAAAAAAAAAGGTACTTCCACAACATATAGCACCGTCGTGTGGTCGTCAGCTCTGCTGACCGGGCGAGACACACACGCAAACAAGACAAAAGAAGTCACCGCAAGTTGGTTTAGAAAACGGGAAAAAAAGTTTTTCTTATAAATATAATATATTAATTTATACATTGTAGAGCACAACTCAGATCACAAGGTGAAGCTTGACTTTAAAAAAAAAAAAAGGCAGCTCAAGTTGAAAAGCAAACAAAACGCTGAGGGAGGACTCACTAATCAAAGTTGAAACGCTGCGTCACGCACTAACACGTGTGAAGGCATTGAGATCAGTTGTACAATCGGGTGGAGCAAGAGACCACCGCGGTGTGTGTGTGCCGGGAAACATTCGGCTCTTTCAAGGAGCAGCTTGATTCTGCAGCATGTTGAAGTTAGAACAAGGGAAAAGACATTAAAAAGTGTGTAGCTTAGCGCACTAGCAGGAAAGTGAGACCAGCAAGGCCAACACCAGCCGCGGCAAACAACGCCGTCTTCATGGACAAGTCTTGACTGGCCTCTCTGCTGCTGCAGAACTTGCAGAACCCCTCCTGCAAAAGACAACAATTCCAGTCAGTGAACAAGTCACTTTCACTTACATAAACCTGATTTTTTTAGCAAACGGTAATGGCTTTGAGGAGGGTTTTCTAGTATATCTAAAAGGACTTATTGCCAGTTACCACCAGAGGGCGCAGTTAAGTTCCCAATAGAAGCAAAAGTTGTGGGTTCACTCTCCTGATAGAGGTGCCAAGAAGATATTGCATATTATTACTATCACTTGTTCTGTTTATGAAGACGAACTTGCAAGAAAAGATCACATTTTGATATAATCCATGGCAGCAGAGCACTGTTAAGACATTTAAAAATGTTCTATTCACTTGCTTGATTTACACTTTTTACAAGTAAATCAAAAGACACAGATTTAACCGTTGACATTTTTACATGTACATTTCAAGTTATACTGTGCACAATTTTGTACTTATTACAATTTAATGTAAATATTAATAACAGTTCCTTAAAAGTGTATTGATTAGAAAAATTACGCTATATTTGTCATTTCCAATCACCGTCACTTTTGTTATGTCCAAACTTTGACAAAAACAACCAAAACAAAAAACCCACCACAAATGTTCCAAAGTAAAAATCATTGATCAGTATCTGCCCATTCCCATAAGAATCATGTAACGGGCTTATGGTCATGAATGCCTTTTAACGCTGATCACCTGTGGCTAGCACTATTGCTGCCTATCCTTGCACGCAGTGTAGGGTCTGGTTCTAACCAACGTCTTAGGTGACGTCTTCCTGCCACTTTCCTTCACACAGCACAGGCTGCCAAACAAAAACATGTCTGCCGTGCGAGACTTACTGCCAACACGCCACAAAAACTATCTTGCAGGGGTAGCACGTTAAACAGCTTCAACTTAAGGCATTTGGACAACAAGCACCTGATGGAAGTATGCTGAGTTTTGGAGGCTCATCAGTCAAACAGCAGCTAACGTGTGGCTAACACTCGCCTGTAAGTGTGTGTCAGAAGGCAAAGCAAATAACCCGAATAATAATTAATCAGATGAGATTACCAGCCTTTCTCAGCAGCAGTTACCTCGACGTACTACTAGAACTCCACCAATGTACACACTCAGTCTTAAAGAAGGCCTCGCATCCTCTGACAGCGTGTTATATGTTCTCGTGTAAAATTATGTCAAATATTCGCCCGCTTTCTATGCCATTTATATAAGAACCCATCCCAGCTGGCTTTGGGCGAGGTACATCCTATTGAATTGCTGATTTTTTAGAGATGTCCGATAGGGTTTTTCCAAATGAACATTTTAAAAAGTGCTGTACCCCATATGCTCCTGTACAACAGCCAGTGCAGCCACAAAGTGGAAATACTTGGTCACGTTCTGCATTACTCCTCAGTCGGAACTGGGCTTGGATCTGTTGAAACCACGGGTGTGGGTTGTGTTGTCAGCGCAGAGGGCACCCATGTTAGTCTCTCAAAATTCAAAAGCTTGTAGCAGCGCCGGTAAAGCTTAATTGTTGTCAGTCAACATTTTTATCTAAATCGCAGATCTCCACATGTGGAGACGTGGTTTACAACAAAATAGGAGTAGAGATAGGTGAAGCAATCAGTTTACTCTCCACTTGACAACCACAAGCAACGACTCTTTAGGAACAGCTAAGTGGCGACAACAACCTCATGACCCACAAATGGAAGTACACTTGGTGAATGTCTAATATTGTGAGTCGTCGCACTGTGTTTATTGTAAATCGGAAGTTGACAATATTGGCATATAGGATATCAGCAAAAAAGCCAATATCGGCCATCCCTAACAATTACCTGTTTTTGGGTCCCCGGGCAGTCAAGGCATCTTGGAATTCTGCTGACTTTCCCCTTTTATGCATCACCCCCTTGCCAATAACACTCATCACAAATTGAAAACTTATTAATCCAGGCAACCCTGCCTGGTTACTCGCTTACATACAAATAATTATTGCTAAAAAGAACAAATGTGTACAGTACAAAAGACAATTTCACAATAAAATCATTACAAATGTAAATTTTCTAAGGTCTTTTGTCCTTTCACTTTTAACCCGCAAGACTGCGACTTTCTCGTAAACAACTTTATCGCACATTTTCCTCTTGAAAGGTTATGACTCACCTCCCCCAAAATCAAACCTCATGTTTGACATTTCCAATTTGATGACTTTTTCTGCATTAGTGGGACTTCATTCAGGCAATATTCCAACTTTATTCTGTTTTTTTTTTTGCTGCTGATGGATGAATCTATCTTGAAATATTGTAAATATTTGGAGGAGGAAGAAGAAATGAGCAAGGATGCATATTATGGGTATTTCCACGAGCAGCGGTCACTCTGTGCTGACAGCCGCAATGTCACAATAACCTCGACAGCACATTGGCTTCCAAACAGTCTGAACAAGTTGCGCAAAAACTTCCACAAATGTGTTTTGCACAAACCACGGGTCAAATACGAAGACAACATTGCCTCGCTGAGGTCACGGTGAGCAGCAGTGTTTCCACACATCGGGTACACCTGCCGACACATCCAGGTGTTCTGTACACAGCTGCAGCTTTGTCTCGCTACAGCTTTCCATCTACTTGGCCGTTACCAGACTCAGTTTGGCTGAGCTTTTTGTGTCAGTTGAGAGCAGCTGCCAACTGTGTGTGTGTGTGTGTGTGTGTGTGTCCATTCATAAAAGCAGACAGTCAACTGTTCCTATAAAAAGGCTATTTATGAAGCGTCTCCCAGAAATAGACACAAAAAAACCCCTCCTCCAACACTAAACAAGCTGCCGCTCAACAAGATGTCTGGTAATCGGTCTCACTATGAAGCCAAAAACCTTTCTAATAAAAGAGTGACTATAGTGCAGTGCGTGTGTGTGCCACCCCTGTGCTGATCCCAATATGTGTCTGTTAACGCGTATTGAAAAAGAGTAAACGTGATCAAAGCAGGTGCTTTCCAAGGTCAGACGCTTGACTTTCACTTTCAAGTCCCTCCAGGACAGGGGTGTCAAAACTGGTGCCGTGGAGGGCCGAGACCCTGCAGGATTTCCTTCCAGCCTGTCACTACAGCAGGTGCTTTTAATTACCAACACCGCTATTAAGTTGAGAGAAGGAGCTCATCAATCAAAGCACTTGCTTGAGTGACCGGCTGGAAGGAAAACCTGCAGGGTCTCGGCCCTCCATGGCACCAGTTTGACACCCCTGCTCTAGGACTTTTTCAACATTTCATCACCATAAAGCTTAGATATATAAGAAAACACCCCCTACTGTTTCTTTAACTCCTTTAGACCTGCATTTTTCCTGCTGGGCAAAAATAACAATTTTACTAAAAGGCAAAGTGGACAATTTTTTTGTTTGTTTTTAATGCACATCAGTACACGCCAGGATCATATATATAACTGCAACGTGTCATAATTTCACCAGATTTATTTTTAACATTTTCAACATGAACCTGCTGGAGTAAAACCTGACAGGTGATCACAGTAAGGACAAGGTAGAGCAGTGGTCACCACCAGGACCCCCACAGCCTGCAGAAAAATAGAGAATGATAAGACGCAATCTGAGCATGCACATACTTGAAGAGCAAGTTAAAGCAAAGCTAGAGATAGCTTTTCCATCAATACATTTTGGAACTTCCAACCCATAACAATACTTTTTATAGTAGACTAATGAATGAATGACCTGGTTTTTATTTTTGATGGATGGATGAAACTTGAGCGTGAGTTTTGGATGAGCAGCCATGAAGCAGTTCCAGTGCGGCACAAAGCACAGTTAGGTGTTTGCGTTTTGCTTTTCCAGTCTCACACCTTGCATCTGGCAGGCCCTGTTTGTGTGTCAACCAGGTCATGGTGCACTTGTAAACTTGTCCGTAAGATAGTATGTGGTGGTTCTGGATGCATGCTGGGTGCCTCACCAGACACTTGGCCACATCCAACTTGAATGGAGAACATCCATGAATATGGCTTCGGGGCATCTTGGGTGTCCAGACTGTCTATCCAGCTGTTAACCACAGCGATGTCCTTGTCCTCTCTTTGTCCTCTGGTGTCCTTGTTGGTATCGTCGTCTCCTCCCATGCTCCATGTCCACACTGGCTAAAAACTCGTCATCCTCTGTCACTACACCAGTCTTATCTCCTTATTCTCAACATTTGCAGGTTTGCCCGGAACCTCATTATCTTCTCTTTCATCTTCAGTCTAGGAGGCGAACCATCACATTATCACTCTTAACAGCTTATGTACTACTTGTATGTAAAACATAACATTTATGAACATACAATGAAGTTAACACTGTATATTTATAAACATACCGCTTATTTCATCAAGCTCCTATTTTCTGCAGCCAAGTTCAAAAAAACTTCTCATTTACCAGAGACTTACTATAATAACATTTTGTACAAAAATATACTACCATGAATACATAAAGTGTGACATCACATTTTGCCATTGAAAAACTTACACAAAGCTTGTTTCTTTATGTAATGACCGTAAACAGCTGAGTGCTATTCTACACAGCTTTACCACAGATGTTCACTGTAGGGCACGCTCGACTTTGGAAAAAAAATCCTCTAAGGAAATAATTCAAAATAACTGCGAATATTAACACTTGTAACAATTAAAATGGAAGCAAGTTGGTTTGGTTACCATGAGCTTACATATTTGATCGAAATTGAGTACTCACGTTTGGCGTCTTTCAAGCCACTTCCCCGTGATGGTCCTGCCGGCTTTCATGCAATCAAGGGACAGCTGTGAAACGTCATTTCTTGATTGTGATTGGTTCAATAGGAGGGACGCTACGGTCACGTGCATGATCATAGCTTTTGGGTCCGAAGGGCTACTTTTACACAATGACGAGGTAGAACTTGGAAGTTTCAAGTCCAGTTGCAACGGTTTTCTAAACATTTGCCAGACTGAGGGCGGCAAGAAAATGCAACGCTGCAGCATAGAGGAGATGGGGGTAGGTATTGCATAAAGTGGTAATTAAGAATTCCGTCGACTGTGTAAAAACGACGCTGCCTAATGGAGTCCTGAAGCCGGAAGTTAAATAGATCCTGTTACTTGGCTGCCACCAGCAGAGGAGCTGTTGAGTCAATTTCAACTAGTTTAGTTAGCTCATATGGTGCAGTCATCCCTCAATTTTCACAGTTAATTGGTTTCAGACCGCAAGAAGTCTATTTCCTAATAGAATTAGTTAGGAGCATAGAAAGTATGTTGATGACTTTCTAAATGTGGTTTTTACCATTATTAGAGCCCCGTAGACATTAAATAACACCCTTATGGTCATGTTTACACTCCTATTATTCTTTGTTTACATCACATTGTGCAACTGTAACGCGCAGGCTACACAATCACTGCAGGGCCACAAAAGATGGCTGTCGCTAGCATAGCATTCTACTGAGCTAGTTACTCTTCATTTTATGTATTCTAAACCTTAGTGTTTAAACAATGTGGTGAATAAGGACAACGTAAAAAGCCAAAAACGTACCACTTCCACATGGAATGAGAGGAGAACCTTTTTTTCCACTATGTCAGACATGCCATGGCTGACTTCATGCACTGTGAAGGTAATGTAATGTCTGATCAATGGTTCACGAATGTGGGAATAAGGACAACGTAAAAAGCCCAAAACGTACCACTTCCACATGGAATGAGAGGAGAACCTTTTTTTCCACTATGTCAGACATGCCCTGGCTGACTTCATGCACTGTGAAGGTAATGTAATGTCTGATCAATGCAGTGTTACTGACGTCTAGGGACCAGAATACAACATGAGTTTTTTTGTTTTAATAGGCCATAGTCAACCTTATATGCCACTTAAAACAGCAATTATTTAATAATTCTGGATAACCATGAAAGGAAGAGCAAATTTCGGACTGCGATGCAACAAGGGATGACTGCAATGGCCCGTTGCCCATAAATGCGAGCACCGCTGCTACTCACTTGCTACGCCACCATGAGGTGCGTGCTATGTTTATGGGCCAAGCTTGAGCAGGAGGGGAAGGACAGGGTGTGGACATTAAGTGACGTCTGTCTGACACAGATAGAGCTCAGGAGAAGAGTGCAGCATAAAGCGTTGTGTAGCATAGACAGAGATACAGATAGATACTTTATTTATTTCCAAGAGATATTCCACCCTCAATGAAGACTATCAGGAACAGTATAACAATGCTGTTTAATGCACAATTCAATCTATTGGCCCAGGCACAGGGGTGGTCTACTGAAGAAATGACCCTTTGATTATTTAACTTCTTTCACTTCTCACTTAGGTGAATGTGCTGAACGCGCCAGACTTAAAACATGTATTGAAAACCTTCACACACTTTTCCCCCTAAAATCATTTTCAAATGTGTGGTGTAGATGAGTATCCGTTATGGATCATGCAAATTTGCCAAGTACAAATATGAAACGAGTACAGCTCATCATTAACTGTAATCGTGATGAAAGAAAATCCCCATTGGGTAGCTAATTCACTCTTCACGCGCTGATGGGCCAGTCACACACAGTGACTACCCGTAAACTTGTTTTGTAACATATGCGGTGCATTTGACAAGACATGGCTGTAAACGGCTCATGTTGCGTCCATGCTTGTGGGTTGTTTTCCCGTCTGCTTGCTTATTTGGCTGGTTATATAAAGTCAGTTGGACAACATTCCTCGCAGTACCGAAAGTGGTACTTTTGAGAAAAAAACTGAAGAAAACTGACAGATTATTTCACACAGATCATTATCAAAGTGAATCTTACACAAGTAATTTCAATCTCAATTTTGAGGCTGTTCTGTAGTTTTGAATTATAGTAACTTCATCAATCCTTGTCAAGACTTCATGCATCAATCTAAGCACTGCCCATTTCTGACCAGACCACACCCACTTCTCTGTATGCCCGCCCACTTTTGAGTACAAGCACGATACAACTAATTTAGAGGGGTGAAAGCGTTGTACTCGCTCATCCTTAATAAAAATACACTGTTGCTGAACTGATCACAGTTTGTACTCTTAACTGCGCTTTAATATCTTTTTATTAAAAGGTACTGTTTGTAACAGGCTCATGTGGTGTATGTGTGTTACCTGGGGTGCCAGCGTTTATGCTAGGAGCAGGAAGAGAGCGGGCTATAAAGCTTGCAACACTAAGAGTTAGCACCTACAAAGGAGCCTCAGAAGATTGCAAACAGTCTTTTTTTACATTTAAAATTTAGATAAACATTATTTATTAAATCAGATTTGAGAAGTTTACATTTCCGCAATTTGGGTTGCCCCTCGTCATTAAAAAGGGTCATGGGCTCCACAGCCAAACCAGTTGCAAACGACTCGTCTAAAGAACAACATGACGTCAGCTATTGTATTAAAACAGCGGTTTAGTACATCGGGAAATATTCTTCCATGACATTTAAATATCCCTTTAGTGGATTAACTAATGTTAGAAAGTTTTTATTTGAATACATCTGAGAGTATCCTCAAATGTTACAATGATAACTATGCATGACCAAGGTACTACTAGTTGCCAAACAAAGGGTCACTAGTGAGTAGAGACATGAAGAACTGGGTAGGCCCCATGCAGCAGATGTAGCAATAGTCAAGTTCTAAAGAATAATAAATGGGAGTACCACTCACCCATTGCTCGTTCTCCAGCAGCCAGTCTTTCTTCTCCTCTCCCAGGAAATCAGCGATCGTCTCTGCCAGCCTCCTACAGGTTTCGGGCCCCTGTTTGAGGTCCAGCCCCGGCTTGGCGGCAGTCTCCTTCTGCTCCTGCAGCATCCTGGCCAGCACCCCGGTAAAGGCGAAGAGGGACACCACCCTCCCCCAGTTTAAGAGTCCGTCACCCACCAGCTCCTCCATCACCTTCCTGAGGCTGGAGCACAGGTCCGGCCCGCACTGTCTGAGGAAGGTCTGAGCCAGGGTCTGGAAACGAGCCTTGTTCTGCGCCTCCATATCCTGGGCCACACGCCTCATTGCGGCGGCTGACTCGCTGGGAGGTGGTGACGGAGGGGCCGAGCGGGCGCTTGTGCAGCACAGGGCCAGGTAGTCCTCGGCCAGAGCCAGGGTCTCTTTCCAAAGCCCGCACGACATTTTCTGCAAACAAGACCACAGTGCATTTACTAGCTTGACCAGTGATTAATTAGCACAAAGCTAGGGAACAAAAAGAGTTAGTAATGAATACACATCGGAGTCAAAGCTCAATGATAAACCTTTTAAACTTAGTTAAAAAGTTGCATGATTAAAAGGGATTTTACACAATTTTTCCCCATGAGCTGTCAACAGATGTCACGCTATTGACAGCATTCTACAATTAAAAAACATTTACAGCTTTAGTAGCACTCTGGCCCTTTCAATTGCTACACTATAACTTCCAGTTCGCAGTTTCCTAAGAAGAAAGTGTTTAGTTTTGAACAAGTGTCAAAAGTTAATTTTGGCAACATTTACAGCAGTTTTATTCAACACAAACATTCTCTATATATATAAAAAGAATATATAGTGAAATAAAAAGAAAAATACAGTCAAAGATCCTCTATATTCTACATTCTCAAGGTACTCGATTCTAATGTTCTGTTAAAATCCCATCTTTTTATGTGCTCATTCACGATACAAAAAAAAACAGACTTCTCTTTGTAAAGTGAACGTGAAGTGACGCAATTGTGAAAATTTCAGAGATTTTGTGCAACCGGAGTCGAGATTTTCTTAAACTATTTCACATGGGAGATTAGGACAGAGGACAAGACTTCTGGCTATGGCAGCTTGTGACGTCTGCTTTGAGGAGCGAATGGGTGGATGTTGGAACACAAAGTGTAAATGACAGTGACATGAGCCACTTCACTGATTGGATGTTTAAAATATTTTTTGGATGACATCAATAACTTCTGCCTACATATGTGAGCACTTTTCACAAACAGTGATATCTATACAGGGAGTGCAGAATTATTAGGCAAATGAGTATTTTGACAACATCATCCTCTTTATGCACGTTGTCTTACTCCAAGCTGTATAGGCTCAAAAGCCTACTACCAATTAAGCATATTAGGTGATGTGCATCTCTGTAATTATAAGGGGTGTGGTCTAATGACATCAACACCCTATATCAGGTGTGCATCATTATTAGGCAACTTCCTTTCCTTTGGCAAAATGGGTCAAAATGACTTGACAGGCTCCGAAAAGTCAAAAATCGTAAGATCTTGCAAAGGGATGCAGCACTCTTAAAATTGCCAAGCTTCTGAAGCGTGATCATAGAACAATCAAGCGTTTTATTCAAAATAGTCAACAGGGTCCCAAGAAGCATGTGGAAAAACCAAGGCGCAAAATAACTGCCCATGAAATGAGAAAAGTCAAGCGTGCAGCTGCCAAGATGCCACTTGCTACCAGTTTTGTCATATTCCAGAGCTGCAACATTACTGGAGTGCCCAAAAGCACAAGGTGTGCAATACTCAGAGACATGGCCAAGGTAAGAAAGGCTGGAAAACGACCACCACTGAACAAGACACACAAGCTGAAACGACAAGACTGGGCAAATAAATACCTGAAGACAGATTTTTCTAAGGTTTTATGGACTGATGAAATGAGAGTGAGTCTTGATGGGCCTGATGGATGGGCTCGTGGCCAGATCGGTAGAGGGCAGAGAGCTCCAGTCCGAATCAGACGCCAGCAAGGTGGAGTACTGGTTTGGGCTGGTATAATCAACAAAATGAGCTTGTGCGGCCTTTTCCGGTTGAGGATGGAGTCAAACTTAACTCCCAGTCCTACTGCCAGTTTCTGAAAGACTTCTTCAAGCAGTGGTACAGAAAGAAGTTTGCATCCTTTAAGAAAAACATGATTTTCATGCAGAACAATGCTCTATCACACGCGTCCAAGTACTCCACAGCGTGGCTGGCAGGAAAGGGTCTAAAAGAAGAAAAACTAATGACATGGCCTCCTTGTTCACCTGATCTGAACCCCAGAGAGAACCTGTGGTCCATCATCAAAGGTGAGATTTACAAGGAGGGAAAACAGTACACCTCTCTGAACAGTGTCTGGGAGGCTGTGGTTGCTGTTGCACGCAATGTTGATGGTGAACAGATCAAAACACTGACAGAATCCATGGATGGCAGGCTTTTGAGTCCTTGCAAAGAAAGGTGGCTATATTGGTCACTGATTTGTTTTTGAATGCCAGATATGCACATTTGTGAATGTTGAGATGTTATATTGGTTACGCTGGTGAAAATACATAATTGAACTGTGTATGTATTTGTTTTAAGTTACCTAATAATTTATGCACGGTACTAGTCACTTGCACACACGATCCTCCTAAAATAGCTAAAAATAAAAAACTAAAAACTACTTCCAAAAATATTCAGCTTTGATATTGAGTTTTTTGGGTTCATTGAAAACATGTTTGTTGTTCAATAATAAAATTAATGCTCAAAAATACAACTTGCCTATTAATTCTGCACTCCCTGGAGGTTGAATGGACTGTTTCCAATAGTTACGCAGCTGCCTAGGGGGCGCTAATTTTCAAACATTCTGCATCGCCCTCTTTCTGCTCTGAGCATGTAAGCTGTGCCGCACGCACTCGCAACAGGCTTTTCAAGAGTTGGAGTGCAGCTAGAATTTGACATAATGCAAAATAACGCCAGGATCAATATATTTTTATCTACAAATTTGAACAAAACTTGTCTCTTCAGGTTAATCAGAACATTAGCACATGGTTCTGGATGAGAGGTGAAACAACAAAAACAAGCGAAGTCCAGTTGCTCTGATTCATCACTCAATACAAAGTAACAGGAGCACCAATTTCTTCTGTCTCTGCCTGAGTCAATAGATTGGATTGGTCATAAAACACACCTCCTGATCTCATCAATACTGTACCTGGTAGTCCTCATTGTGGGCGGAATTTCCCCATGCAACACAGCCTGAGAAGCAGCAGTGAGAGCTGTCTCTTTTAGGAGGTGGTTACCAATTTTCTGTCATGACCCCAATGGGGAACAGAAACGTTTTCGCCCTCCCACCCCATCTAATAATGTAACTGTACTGTAAAGACTGAACCCGAAACTTGAACCAACAAAATGCACCGAAATATAGAGCAGTAAAGAGTCGAATTGCATGCGGAGTATGACAAATTCAGACATGTTGGAAGGTCTGCACTGAAGTCCTCCCTGCCTCTCACTGACAGTTCACAGGGGGGGGGGGGCACCCTACTGTGTGAGAAGCTCTGCTTTACAGCAAGCCTTTCTACAGCAAAATAGCATATTTGCAGCTGTCTGTCGGACAGGCGGCACGTTAATAAATCCATCCCCTAGCGCTCATGCTTGACCAAGTCGCCACTGAACCCGGCATGCACCTAGTGGCAGCGTACGGTAGCGGATAGCACAGACGCGAGGTGCATTCACAGACATTGGTTCATTGTATTACTTTTTTATCAAGGACCACGCAACCAAATGCAAATGCACCAAAGGTGGGTTGCGACACACCAATTGAGAATTCCTGCTCCACAAGACTGCGGTTTTCATGGACCTACTGCAAAAAAGCCGGTCAAAGATCCTGTATTATGACAGGAATACTCGGGTCACTCAGTGCCGCTGCGCCAGTCAAATGAGCCTGTGTATGATGACAGGGGTGTTGTGCTATTTTTAAGAACCTACGGCAAAGAACTGTAGTAACAGATTATTTTCTTGACCGTGAATACAGGGTTAGGATGGCCACTCCCAAGTTTCGAAGTGAGTTAACGTGCCGATTTGATGCTAGTCCCGGGCCGCCGTTGGCCCGCGGGTACCCACTTGAATGACGTACGGCAGTTAGGCTGGGTTAGCATTAGCAAGCCAGGTTAACAGCCGTCCTAACGATAAACGGGGCAGAAAAGACACACAATCCCACGACTTCACCGCAAAAATACCAACGTGTTTCTTAAGCTACACGACGTCAATTCGGCTGGCTAGCAGACGTGTTGACGCGGTGAACTTGGGCTTAGCTCGCCGGCTTCCGAGGCAGCCAGTTTGCCGTTGATGTGTTACCAGAGCAATGGAGGACACAAAGGACCTAATTCACTCCACCAGAACACCGACTCTTTCAACTCAAGGTTGCCACGGCACAATGGCGCCGCTCAGCACCGCCGAACGCACTAAGACAGCCACAGAAGTGTAGGGACGTGTGAAAGAAAATGAATTTCATCACGGCTAAGGGGAAACAAAAGCGCTTACCCTCCCAGCGATGATCAGACGACTCTCCGTGCAGCAGAGTAGACGGACGGCGGAAGGAGACGTCAAATGCTGGGGTCTAAACCGGCTCGCCTTTTGAATGTCTAACTCCGCCTGGTATGCTTTGAAAAACGCAAATCAAAGAGCTCAAAAGTCCCTTTGTGACTTGACTTTTATGACGACATAAAAAAACACCAAGACAAAAAAACACCCACCCCCCTCCAAAAAAGTTCAGACTCTGAAAATAACTTTTTTTTTGCTAAAATGTCATGTTTTACAATTTAGCCTTTTCTCTTTCTTTGGTGCTATTTTGTGTCAACGTCACTATTTTTTTGCCATATAGCAACATCAGTGTACACTCCACATCCACTTTTATCACTTGACTCAGTGTGGCCAGTTAAAACCCCAAAAAGGAACATAAAAATGATTTACAGTGTTAAATGATACCATTACGTTGACCTAGGATTGATAAAAGTACATTAAGAATCATTTATATACTGTATTAAATGATACAATGGAGATAAATTGGCTTATGTTGACCTAGGATTAATACATGCAAAAAACAAAAGCAGGTTTCTATACAAAAACTGTTAAAAAATGATGTATCAAAAGTAGCAAAACATGCAGAAAAATAATAAAAATAACTAAGTATGACATAAAATGTAAATTTCAAAACACATGATAAAAAAGATCCACTAATTCCTGACAATTTAACACGGTATTCTTTTTAAATATACATTTGAATAAGTTAGGTTTGTTAGTGCCATTGTTTTCTTTAATAGTCATCATTAATACATGACATATACTGTATAAACAGTGCATAACATATGTACATGAGGTTAGAAGTTTATTGAATGAAAGCTCAAAGAAATAGTTCACCTTAAAGATGAACGTTTCAAATCAAATTAAGATGCTTTTTGGGACACATTTCCGAGGTTCCTTCAGTGCATTTCATGCATGCAGGTTATTATTTAAATGAGAGTGAATAGTTTGCCATTGTTTCACTCAATTATGCCAAGTTAACACTGTAGTATTTTTTTATGCTTGACACACTGAGTACATCAACTGGCTTATCTATTATCCACACTAATCAATTAAAACCTACTGTAGCTATTGTCTGTAGCGCTGATGATGTCATTAACGCAGCTATTGAGTGCTAATCACAGTAGTGTCATTACCATTTAGAGGTGCTTCTTGATATCTTTATTAAATATGTCACTTTTATAGTATATTGTCATCATTCTAAATACCAATAATGTCATTGGCTTATATATTTTTTTTAATTCGGCATTATATACAGTATATGTTGTTGTTGAATGAATTACTGTAATTACTTGCCTCAATGGTTTCCAGGACAAGCTTTACAACTTCTGCTTTGGTGATGTATGAGGAAGTGGGAACAAAAAATTAGGTTTGCCTCTGGTCAAATAAGTGAAAGCAAAGAACTGATCTGGCTCATTTGGTGTTATTTTGGTAGTCTCGCTTGTTATTCCCCTGTCAGTCCCTGAAACCGGGTACTTTCCCATCTATGAATATTCAGTTTCATGTCGAGAAAGAGTGAGTCAATTCAATAAATTACAATAAAAGGCTAACACATTCAGATTGGTGGTCTGAGATAGGAATATGTCTTTGTCTGTGATTAAAAACTAGGAAACCATCAATGCTGTCATGTCACGCAGTGACAACGTGGATGTCTCACCTTTGACCCGTGCTAACATGAAAAAACAGAAGAATCAATACCATGTGTTGTGGTAAAAACCCTCTGACCTCACACGGCAACCAAGTCACGGATGAGTAGTGATTTCATGCTAGTGGGCCATTTACTTCATTTAGGCACCCAAATTGTCCAAATGTGTTCCTGGCTTCATTCCTTTGCAGCAAAAAAAAGCACAGGAAAGCTGACATGGAGGCTGTTTTTTCCCCACTGTGGAACCTCAACTTTGGTCATTTCAGGTCAACAAAAAACCCCAAAATATGAAAACCCAATCAATTTTCCCAAAAGAAATAAAAAAAAATCATGTAAGTCCAAAGAATCCCTTCTAAACACCCCAAAGAACACGTTTGATGGAGTACAACAAAGCCAAATACATATAAATGACGAATGAAATGGCTAAATGAACGTTTCACCTCACTATTACCTTGAGCCAAGACTTGCTGGTGAACACCGATGCGTGGCGGAAGGAGGGGAGGAGATTACAAACTGAACAGTAACTTTAAGGAGTGGACAGTTAATACTTGCTCACTGAAACGTTCTTGTAAACTTCAAATGCAGAAACATTTCATTACAAACACACACTGGTCTGGCTCACTTTCTGTTATGTCCTTTTCTGTCCGCTATTTTGAAGCATCCCCTCTGCAGTCCATGTTAAATGTTCCTACCTTGGCTTCACAATCCTATTGAAATACAAGCGACCTTCACTAATGTTTCTCACTGTCATTATTAAAGTTCTGGCAACTGTTTTTGCAGCCGTATTTAATTAATTCCAGTAACGCTCAGAAATACGCAATGCTCTCCAACACCTCATTAGCGTACACTGCTTATTAAGAGAAAGAAAGAAGACCAACACAAGTTATTCATCATTCTGTGTGCATTCTATGGACAAATAAAGCACACACACACCGTAAAAATGATTAAAGGATGGCCTTGCTGGAATCTATCTATAGTGTCCCAGCTCCAAAATAACCACTATCCATTCTTCACAGAGACTGGGGCCTTGCCCACACGTAGCAGGGTATTTTTAAAACTGCATATTTCGCTCTCCCTTTCCGTTTAGGAAAAAATGGTGTCCACACAACCTCGTATTTTAAAAAAAAAAGCATCCTCACGTAACCGCATAAATGCATTGGGAACCGCGGTCACAAGAATGCACAACCCGTATCAAATTCTATCCAATCAGAATCCCAGAATCACAGCCCTGTGATTAATATGATTAATATGATATGATTATTGATATTGTTTGGCAACAGCACAACTGAATTTATTTCATTTTCAAAATATGATGAGGGCCAGTTTACAGCTGCACATTGAGTGCAGAATTCTCTGTCTTTTCAGTGCATTTTATAATGTATGTTGTGTATGAAGGTAATGTCATTGTCACTAAAATAAAATACAATAAAATATGAATTAGTTATTGTGGTCCAGGGTGCAAGTTTTTCTGATTTTGACTCACTTTAAGGATCACGTCAACATTTTTTTCCCGTTAGAAATGCAAACTCCAGTTTCCTTGCTCCCAAATGTATGTGAGTAAAGACATTTTATTTCACAACACCGGACACTGTGGAACACCAGCTGATGACAAGGTGAAGATTGAAGTTTGCATCTCAGACAGGGTTTCACAAAATGTGGGTCCAGGGTCATAAACGGGGGTCAGAGTCAAAGTTTTATTGCCAATGCAAAGTGCTGTGATGTCATGTTACTGATTATTAAACAGGAACTCCATGACAACACTTTTTGAAGCATGTTTGTAGAAAAACATTGACATCTGCTCTGATCTTAATCATTTGTTTATGTACAGTATATGTCATGATATGATTTATTGTGGTTTGGATCACAGGCAGGAACCAAATTTCGGTTTATGTGCGTTGAACTGAGCGAAACTGGGAAATCCTGTCAGATATACCAATCAAGTTTGACTTTCTACAATATTTAATGACATAACAATTACATCTTCAAAGTAAAGAAATATAATACTGTATATATAACTATAATAAATAAAGCTTTGTCGCTTTTTATCAACATTAAAGAAAATACTTGTGCTCAATAAATATCCAGTAAAACTTATCACCATCAACTTATGAGTTAAGAAGTCAACCCTACCAATATAATATCTTTATGTTTACATTGGTTTTGTGAATATTCAATCATTCATTTTCCACCACTGTCTTTGTCCTGTTTGTCTTGTTTGCGAAGTTTGCAGAGTTTCAGTCTACGCCCAAATCTGCATAAGAAGAGAAAGAAACCATATACATTGTTAATAAATAAAAAAAACAATGGATACATGTCTAATGCATGGGAATATGCAGAACGCTACTGCTATTCTTTTAAATAATGAATTGTCCCAATGGAAAATGCATATTTCACCTCCTCGCAGCAGACCTCCAAAATCCTGTCTCTTTTAATGCACAGCATAGGTCACATACAATAAAATAACCAAAATTAGGGCAGACAAGTGGAGGCTTGGCTGCAGGAGGTCACCCAACTTCTCGCAGCGGTCCTCCAAAATCTTGTCTCTTTTATTGCACAGCATAGGACACCAGGCCAAGAGTGGTGGTGTTCCTGGATGCTGATGTTCATTTCAGTCGTTTTTCCCCTGCAGCTAGTGCCATCACACCACTTTCTATTTAAGTTGCATAAAAAAATATTTACAATTTAAATTTCGGCAGTTGAGCTTCATTTGCCCTACAAGTGTCATTTATTGGAAGGGCCATATGGAGTGCACGTCTACAGAGTTATATTTGTGTCTTCATTTTGACGTAGCATAGGCATACTTTGAGTCATATTAATGTGCAATTTTTACTATTGTGGGCTCAGGCACATCGCCGCACTGTCACTCTCTCTCTCTGTAAAGGCTATTCCTTCTCTTTAGCCTTTCCTCCTGGTTGTTTGGACCGCGTGGCTCTCAAAGAAGTGTATGAATACTCAATAATCACACAGTTTGATGGGGAGGGACCTTTTCGTATCTCTAACAGGGGGGCGCTGCAAAATAAGTTTGGGAACTACTGGGTTAATGCGTGTCAGGTGAATTGGTGACTCCAAATTGTCCATAGCTATGCGTGTGAGTGTGAATGGTTGTATGTCTGCCCTGCGATTGACTGGCAACCAGTCCAGGGTGTTGCCCGCCTCCCGGCCGAAGTCAGCTGGGATAGGCTCCAAACCTCCATGCATACCTAAAGACCCTAAAGCGGCATAGAAAATGGATGGATGCACTGAGCTATAAGATGTGATCTAAAAGTGTAATAATCATAATCATATCGTGGCAATGGCCCAAATCCCCGAATGGTAAACGTGAACCAAAATGGCCAACTTTGAGCATTTAACGCCCCCTGAAAAGGCTGAAATAATAATAAAAAAATAAAGCATGCATGATGTTGATGTCACACTGTGTGTGTCCCTCACCCGTAAGGTGTTGTCCCAGGATGCTGAGCAGAGCGCCGTGCCGTCAGGTGACACTCTGACCCGGCTGATGCGGTTCTCGTGTCCAAACAGAGCCGAGACGCGACTGCCCTTTAGGACATCCCACACGTTTATGGTGTAGTCATTATAGCCGGCGAATAGCAGGCGTCCTAGACGGCAAGAAGAGAAAGAGGAAGTGAGGCTGAGAGCAAAGACCAAAGCCTTGAATAGTTCATTGATACCGCTAAGAGAGAAATCCACGCTGGAGACTCCGAAGATGATGCTGTCTTTCTCATAGACGGCCACTTCGCGGTCAGCGCGTAAATCATAGAAGCGACACTGAAACACAACAGTGGTTAGTTAACCTTTATCTTCATTCTCCACCTTACCAGGACGTTTGGACAACAAGTTCCTGGTAATAACAGTTGGAAAGTGGAAAAGGGGCCAATATCGGTGACCCCTGACCTTTCTGTTGTTTCCTGTTGGTGTCCAAATATTTTTCTCCAAGCCATTCAAAAGAGCAGACGTGAACTAATATGTTGGTGAACTAACAAATTAAGGAATCAGGTTGTATCACTTTTTTTTCCCACTGCTGCTGCTAGCAGCGATGATAATAACGGTCATGTAAACTTCCTCCAATGTGCTATATATATAACTATATATATACTTTAGTTTCCCAAAGCCTCACAAAAAAGAGATGTGACTCACTGTGGCGTCGTCAGAAGCAGAAGCGAATGCATCGCCACTGGGGTAGTACCTGAACACATAAAATGCAAAAAAAGCACACACTTTTGTTGTCATTTATAGCGTTTATGAATGAAAGTATGCGTTTGTTAAATATCAGTTTTATGCGTGTGTATCTGTCTTACTTGTTGTGGTACTTTAGCGCTTCAAAAAAATGTTTCAATAAATAATCATTCAATCGTTCATTTCCTATGCCGCTTATCGTCATTAGGGTCGGTGGTATGTTGTTTAAGTAATAATAATAATATTTAGATAATTATAATTTGTCGCTGTCCAATGTAAAGACGTGTATGTCCAAATTTTTCGACTGCATCATATTGTACTGTACTATCTGTATATATACATGCAATCATACGTTTTTCTTCAAATTCCACTTTTTTAAAACCTTTTTCTGAATATTTTATATATTAATGAGTTATAACATTTGAATTGTGATCAATCATAACTGATTAAAAAACACTCCATACTCTTAATTCACTTTTTATCTTTAAATAAATACTTTTTTTCTATAAAGAGTAAAATGCTCTCCTCACTTGAAGACTTGAAAACTCATAACTAATAAAATAAAATAATAAAATAATATACTAATATATAATATACTAATAATAAAATTGTGCAAGTGCAAGATTACAATTCATCCCTCGTTTACTGCTGTCAAGTGGCTCCACACCCTACCGCAATAAGTGAATCCATCCTACTAAGTAGAATTCAATATTAATAAACTGAATTTTCTTCATAGTTAGAGCATAGAAAACCTGTTTCTGACTACATAAATATATATATTTTTACCATTATTAGAGCCCTGTGGTCATGAAATAATACCCATAGTTACCTCTAAATGTTTATTACTCTTTGTTTAAACCCACATTGCGCAACAAGCCGGATCGCTGTATAGACATAAGAGAAGGCCGCTGCTCATAGTTGATATCAAGCAGCTGAGCTAACTAGTTAGCCTCCAATTCATTTGTTGCAAATTTAAGAAATTATTTCAAATGGAGTGAGAGGAAGGACGCTGTAAAAAGCCAAAAATGTACCACTTCCACAAGAAATGGGAGTGTATTCACTTCCACACTGTCAGGCATGCCATGGCTGACTCCATGCAGTAATAAGGTAATATAATCTCAGGTAATGTCTCATCAGTGTAACATTACTGACATCTACTGACCAGAACACTACATATGATGTGTCTTAATGTGTCTTGATATTTTTTGACTAATAATGGACAATAGTCAACCGTGAAAAAACATGACAGAGCGTGAGTCGGATATCACATACAGTATGCTATATCATGTGTAGTGTTTATTGTATAAATATTGTTGTATTGATCATAAAAAATATATGAGAGATATATTATACACATATATTTATAATATATTATATTATAACTTTATTAAAATTAATGTTTTGATACAATATGCATGTATTATTGTATTATAACCATGTATAATATATACAGTAGAGTAAAAGGCAGTTGTTGGATTATGTAGATACAAATGACATGTTTAAAAACATTACTTCTGCAGTGCTTAACACAGCACTGGTGACACACAGGAGGAACGTTGGAGGAATCGAACCTCGGTCTCTCCTGTTACAGGCCACACTGTATGTGCGTGATAAGAGACACTAGCGCGGAATGTGTCGGATCGGACTCACTTGACACAGTTGATGTCAGACTGGTGGCCCTCAAAGGACTGGATGTTCTGACCTGAGCGCATGTCCCACACATTGGTCTTCTTATCACAGCCCTGATGCAACACACACACACGCACGGACACACGGTAGATATTGTGTGACATCAATGCATGTCTCTATCTGTCTCGCTCTCTCACCCCAGAGACAAAAGTGTTGCCCGTCTCAGAGGGGGCGAGGTCCAGAGACAAGACGTCAGCCGTGTGACCGTGGAAGCTCTGCAGCAGCTGTCCACTCTCCACGTCCCACAGAGCGCATGAGCCGTCTCCACTGCTGGTCAGGAGCTGAAACACAGCAGAAGAATGCTTATATTGGGCAAAAAATGAGACCGATTTGCTTTACTATGCCCATTGTTTTGTAATAGTCAGCGGTATTCCACCACAAAACAGCATGGTTTATTAATTGATATAGTGGCGAGGTACAGCCGTATACACACACGCATATGAACGAGAAGAAAACATTACCAGATGACCAGCACTTAGGAGACGCTTGCACGCCAACAGCGGTCCCCGGCTGCTTCGGCGGATTAGAGAATTCCCGCCGGATGACTTGTAAGAGCGTGAAAAACCACCACTTCCTGTTTGTACGCTGACATGAAGAAGCTCTGCGCTCAATTATCAGGATTAGGTCTCCAGATGGGAGACCATCCTGACATGTTTGTGTGAAAATAAATATGGAGCGAGTCACGCCCAGAGCTCTAAAATGAATACATTCTTTTGACTTTGTAGCAAAAATACTTTGTGTGTGTGCGCGCGTGTGTGTGTGTGTGTGTGCCCTCAAGCCGTCCTGCTCCATTCTATCTTAGATAAAAGGTCTAAAAATACAACCACTGGACGACCACTAAGACCCCCACACACTCATCCACGGTGGAAAAGCAAGACCTTTGACCTCAGCTAATTAAGCCACGTTGCGTACCGTGTGTGTGTCTTAATATTTGACCTGAACATTTTCTTCATACACAACCCAAAAATAATTAGAGTCAAATAAAATGTGCTGGGTTGGTGTAATTCAATATGTTTAATTATGACAACAGATGATGATATCATTAAAATAACATGGAAATAGTGTGTATTGTTTATGCATTCATATTCAAATGATTTCATTGTTAGAGCTTGTTTTTCAACTGCAGGAAAATCTCTGCTTTTACTTGTTATTATTTTAATCACGAGTCAATTGTGAATTATGATTACAGTTAATGATATAATTAAAATCAAACAAAAACATATTTCGCGGATTCCTTTTTTATGCCACTTATCCTCATTAGGGTGGCGGGTATGCTGGAGCCTATCCTAGCTGACTTTGGGCGGGGGCAGTCAATTGCAGGGCAGACAAACAAACATTCACACTCACATTCATACCTATGGACAATTTTTAGAGTCGCCAATTAACCTAACATGCATGTTTTTGGAATGTTTTTGGAATGTTGTTTATTTACATCAAATGACTATAATTTGTTTGATTACATAACATCTTTGTGTTGATATATATTTCAGGTTTACTGTGTACTTTTTAACATTACTTTTTTATTTTATTTTATTTTATTTTTTTTATTTTTTTTAATTTTTTAACATTACAAGTGTAACATAACTAGGTATATATTGTGAAATTAAATATACAAAAAATGTTAGTTGATCATATTAAGATTACCATAATGGCTTTTAAAGTCAGTGGAGTTTTGCGCTTATGATAAAAAATTATGATAACATTAAAATGAAATGAAAAAATATTGATTGTTTAGTTCAGCGGTGTGACTTGATGTGACTTGGGGGCCGTTTGCAGCCCATGGCTGATTTTTTTGTTGGCCCTCAGAACATTTTGAAAATACAATTAAACAAGAAAACTGGCAAAAACAGCTAGCAAAATGGAAAAAAGAGAACTCATTTTATAAATAGTAATAAAAGATCATTTCATATATAATAGAATTTCTGAAATAACTTTTGCAATAACAAACAAGGAATGAAAAAAGTTGCAATTTTTGGAAAATATGGTTGTAAAAAAGTTGTGATATTATAAAAGTGAAGCGCAAAAAATGAAAAAAGGGTACACCCTGGACTGGTCTCCAGTCAGTCGCAAATACAAGAAAGCATATATTTGTAAAAATAATAAATGGTGACATATTTGTAAAATTGACAAACAATAGTCATTTACAGTTTGTCACCAATGAAAAAATGAAGCTGTTAAATATGAAGTATATCACTTGTTGCATATAACTTGATGCATTTCTGATTGCAGCGAGGAACTTGCACTGACCGGACCGTTGACCTCCAAGCAGATCATTGAAAGACCAGTAGTCTTCAGAAAGTTCTGTTCTGTGGTTAAATTGTGTCCAGCAGTGTGGCTCACCTGCATGTCAGAGTTGGTGAAGGTGCATCCTGACACGTAGTTGGTGTGCATGGCCACGGCCTTCTTCTTTGCTGCCAGGTTCTCAGTGGGGTCCAAAGAAAGCGGGATGACTGAGCACCTGTTGTCCAGTCCTCTGTGGAAACACTACTCTCTTTAAATCACTCGTTTTTTCAACATATGGACCAGTATTTGTGTGTGTATAAGAGACCCGCACCCGCACGCTACAGCACAACCTGAGGGAGCGAAGGCACATGCCATCACCCACGTGTACGGCAGGCTCACGCCGTTCTCCTGCGGCAGATGATGGCGTTGTTGGTATCAAGTCATTAACACAGAAAAAAGATGAAGGAGCATTAATGAGGATTATCTTTCTGCGCTTCTCTAAGTGCAGATAAAGCAGAAATAAATCATCTTTTAACATTGATCTGCGTGGCCTTGGAGTCCACCAAGCATCAGGGTGCAAGATTTTATTGGGGCGCCGCCATAACTTTTGTGTTTTGTCGATTGTTTTCAAAAAACTTTCCCTACTCTTCGACGGGCATTGAACACAACATGCGAATTAGCTTTCAGCAAGAGCAATTAAATACATTAAGAGGAATATTAAATAAAATACACAATTTATATATTAAAACAAATGTAAAATTACATCACCCCCTTATTTGTATTCCTGCTCATACAAAGTACATTTAAACTTATATTATATACAGTATATATATATATATATATACTGTACATACAAACTATGTCATAGTAATAATGCATATGGACAATGAATTTATTATAATAATACAAATTCATAATAATTGTGAATTATTATCAATAATATATAAATAAATTAAATACATTAAAAAGCAGCTTAAATATTTTATAATATCATAATATAAATTATATAATGATATAATCAAGAATATTATCTAGAACACAGTATCAATGTAAATCATTAAATCCTTTTTTAATAATTAAAACAAATCATTTCAATTTAAGAAATAGTATATCTCTTTGTATTCTTTATTAGGTAAAAATGAGTAAAAAATGAACATATATAAAATATATAAAACAATTTTAACATATACTAATAATAAATGAATATATGAATAACTAACAACAATACATTGTATATAATAAAATAGTTAAAGACATTTTTAAAAAGCATATTAACATATTGGCAACATGTTACAGTAATAAAAAACAAAATCACTAAAATTAAATTAAATGAGGGAAGGGGTTTAAAGATGAATTTTATAACCAACGCTATCCAACACAAAGCATATATCTCCAGATTTTGTGAGTAAAAAAATATTTATCCTAACACAAACCACTTTTTGTGAGTTTTTATTCACTTTCCTAAACCCAATAAAGACTTATTTTTTTTGTTTGGGATAAAAATATAAACAAAAACAAGGTGGAGATACCATCCAGTGTTGATACGGTACTATTATTATTAATATTATTAACACAGTTATATTAGCCATTTAAAATGCAACAACATTGCATTATAATACTACTGTATTATTAATAGTATCAACATAGTAAAAATAGTACTGTATCGTTATTAATATTATTAACATAGTAATATTAGCCATTTAAAGTGCAACAATATTGCATTATGATACAACTGTATTATCAATAATTATGATCACTATTAATAATAGTACTATATAATTATTAATAATATTAACATAGTAATATTAGCCATTTCAAGTGCAACAATATTGCATTACTGTGTGTTTTAAACCGTCCAGTTACATAATAATAGGGACAGGACATGTGCGTATATTTACAGTAAGAAGCAAACGTGTCAGATAATGATTTACTGTGAGTCACATTCCATAATGCCATCAACACTCACCTTATTTAGGGTGAAGGCATCCCAGACGATGACTTTCCCATCCTGTGAGTAGAAGAAAAGTGTTAGCTGCAGGCTTGGACATGCTCCTCGTCTTGCCGTTGGTGTGCGTGTTTACCTGTGAAGAGCTGACCAGGCGTCGCTTGTCTTTGCACCAATCCATGTTCAACACCTTGCTGCTGTGACCCTTCAGCACGCGTCTGGTCTTTACGGACAGAGAGGTCAGCGCCTCGACCTTCTCTGCCACCTGGTGCACTACACACAAGCATGTGAACAACAATAAGGAGAAACAGGCACGCAGTTGGTGTTAAAGGAACTGTATGGCGTATGGAAGGGCACTCACGCTGCACATCGTTCAGCTTGTTCCTCTCCTCCTCCAGCTTCTTCTTCAAACTCTCACTTTCCCTCTTGAGCGACGCCAGACTTTGTCCCGCCGTGAGGCCCTCACATGCCATCTTCATGCATCAGGGAAAATGAAGGGAGCAAAATGAGAAGGGTGGGTGTGTGTGCAGGGTACACAGTTGTCAGAGCATCCTCGTGTTGCGTCCTCATCCGCGAGCACTGATGATGATGACGATGATGTTATGCTTGACAGTGAGCATGCCCGACCTCTTCCGCTCTGACTGCCCTTCCCCCACATGCGCTCTATTCACACACTGCACTGTCCACACGCATTCACACACTGCACACACACACACGCAGGCAAATGATTGTAACTGTACCCTTAAATCACTTTTCCTTTCACTTTTGCATGTCATGTACAGTAAGTGTGATTCTATCTTATCTGCAACCATTCTAGTTCAGCACCTAGCGTATTGTCATGTATTGTACCTGTAACGTCGTTGTGCACAGAATTACTTGTAATATCTTGTATATTGTTGTAACATTTAGGGAACTTATTACCTTCATTTTGCACCTTGTGTTACTGCATTGTATAGTAACTGTAACATACAGTAAACCTTCACTGTCATTTTGCACAAAACGTACGTGTAAGTGTAACATTTGAGCAACTTTTCACTTTAATGTTGCACCTATTGTTACAATAATGTATAGGAATTGTCACAAACAATACATTTTCACTGTCATTTTGCCCACACATACATGTAAGTGTAACATTTAAGTAACTTTTCACTTTAACGTCTGCAACTGGGGATGTCCGATAACCTCAGCCCACCAATGTAATCAGCCCATGTTGGCATGAACATGTAATACAGGCACTGTTTTTTGTTCCCTATAATGAAAACCGATATAGCCTTTTAAGCGTCAAAGTGCAAACATTACTGATTTCCTGTAATATGATGCCCCGTGTAGTTAACACTTTACACCAGGAGATGGTAATTTAACAATCTGAACAACATTTGCGGGCGTGTTCATATGCAAAGTTTAGGAGTNGTCAGCGCGGAGATGACGTCTCATTCATGTGCGCGATGGAAGTGTATGACTCGTTTTATTGCCCAAACCAAATCCCTGAGAATAACCTTTCACGGGTACGACTTAACAATGACCTTTGTTAGTATTTATTTAGCCCACAGACTGCATGATTTTAACATCGTTTTGAAAGCATAATTTTCCGACGTTTTGGAAAATGCCCAATTCATTCATTCATTATTTGTCTATGGGGTAGCGGGAAAGTAAAAAAAAAAACACGGAAATAGCGGCAGGGAGATGCGGTAGTATCTGCGGGTGACCTCCTCGGTAGAAAATGCTCCAATTGCTGGTGCTGTATCCATTCCCGTCCATTCGCGTCTCGACAGATATGTGCTGATTCCACGACAGGACATGTTTTTCCTATTACACATATTGGTACCGGTTGATATTGGAATCGGATATTCAGAGTTGTGCAATTTCAGCATATTGGATATCAGAAAAAAAGCCAATATCAGAAATCCCTAACTGTAACATGCAGTACGTTTTCACGGTCATTTTGCACAAAACCTTCTTCAGGCGTAACATTTAAGTAACTTTTCACTCTAATATCACATCTACAGTATGTTTACTATAAGGTCTTTGAACGGCGACATAGCGTTTGGCTTTCATTTTGAGTCTAGCGCTACTCTAACATCTTATAAATTGACAGCAAATGAAGCGTTTTGCACCAAAAGTCCCCGTAATGTCTTGTAATTACGTGATGTAATATTTTAACATGGGTAACTGTAATGTTTCTATTTTTGCGTGTGGTGTGACTAACGTAACGGTGGCGTAACGTAACTCATCACTAGAATTTGGCACCCAATGGCTTTCTACTTGGGCTTTGCGTGTGGTCTAATAGTAATGCCATTTCAATGCGCACTTCCACTTTTTGTACCGAATAGTGATGGAAATCCGGCTTTCGGTTCCTCAGATTTGTTTAGTCTTCCTTTACTACCACATGATGTGTATTGCGTAACATGAATTGCAAATGTAAATAATACATTATATCATACCATTTGTTCACAACGACCAGCTACAAAAATATAATAAAATATTATAAAAGTACCAAAACATAGACAAGGTCTATGTCTCTACGTCTAAATGAGGGACGTTCAGGCGTACCTTCTCCACGCAGAAGGAGCAGTAGTTGATGGGCTCGCTCTTGATGTAGATGTTCATGAGGGGACTGGCCTTCTCGCAGCTCTCACACGGGCCAAAGGTGACCGCCACAAAGGTTTGGTCACACATGATTGCACTGGATCACTGACACACACACACACACACACACATATATATTATAGATATATACTGTATACGCCGATGATACTCTGCTCGCCCTGGATATCATCTCCATTCTTGCTCAAATAGGGTGCCATTGTGTGTGTGTACATGTGCGTGTGCGTGTGTGTGTGTGTGTTAGGGGGTGTGTCAGGAGATAAGTGGTTGTTAATCTAGTCCAGCCTGATCCTTCTCTTGGCTGTGGAGGAGAGTGGCACTACTATTCCAGGAGCAAGCACACACCCTCACTGACTAAAACGACAGAAATATACCACTAAAAATAAATGCATGTGATAAGAATAATTATTTCATAGACATAACCACATGCAATCAAATGTGCACTTCTACGCGCATTTGTATTAATAGATCATGTCTAATAATACAAATAATGGCTCTAAACAGAATACCAAACAAAAACTAGATCCTCCTCATCACGCAACGCTTCTTTCGCATTGTTTCACATCATTATTACACATTTGCTCTCTTCAATCATACAATATGTAATAAAAAGGAACCGGCCTGAAGAGGAAGTCGTCCATTCTGTCCCTGTACTGTATTGCCTGCAAGATGATTCATGATATTTGCATTGAAAAGAGAGCAGGTTCTTACCTCCTAGCTGATATCAACTCCTGTCGATGCGCACGTACGGCAGGTCTTTATTCGTCCTGCTGGAACTAAGATGACTTTTACAGTGAAGAGGATTGTCACTAAGCTCCTTATGGAAAGTGTTCAAGCGTCTTTGATCTACTCTACAATACTCGCCTCAAAATACCTCCTTTTTTGAATACACACTATACTGTGGTGGGAAAAAGTGTTAGCTCCCTTCCTGATTTCTTATTTTTTTGCATGTTTGTCACACAAAAATATTTCAAATCATCAGAATTAGTCATCAAAATTAGTCAGTAACAACACAACCGAAGACGATGACAGATGGAATTTTTAAAATCATTAATTTTGCATCAATTTAAAATAATCTTTGCAGAATTGTTGAAGTTCAGCCACACTGGAGGGTTTTCCAGCAAGGTCATGCCACAGCATCTCAAAAGGACTCAAAAGGCCATTCCAAAGTCTTCATTTTGTTTTTCTTCAGCCAGTAAGAGGTGGACTTACTGGTGTGTTTTGAATCGTTGTCCTGCTGCACAACCCAAGTTGGTTTCAGGTCACCAACAGATGGCCGGACATTCTCCTTCAGGATTTTTTGGTAGACAGCAGAATTCATGCTTCCATTTATCACGGTAAGTCTTCTAGGCTCTAAAGCAGCAAAACAGCCTCAAACCATCCCACTACCATTACCGTATTTGACCCAAAAGCAGAGGTTTTGGTCATGGTTACAGCCATGCAGGCCATTTTTGCCCAGTGTCTTGCTTACGTTGGAGTCTTGAACACTAATCTTAACTGAGACAAGTGAGGCCTGCAGTTCTTTGGATGCTGTTGTGGGGTCTTTTTTGACCTCTTTTATAAGTTGTTGCTCCGAAGGTTGACTTCCGTTCCATGTTTTCTCCATTTGTGCATAATGGCTCTCACTGTGGTTCTCTGGAGTCCCATACGTTTAAAAATGGCTTTATAACTTTTTCCAGACATAGATCTCAGTTAATCTCAGTTATTAGTTATATCAGTTACTAGGGGTGGGTGGTGGGAGGTGAGGGTGCAACCACTTTTCCACACAGCGCCATTTAGATTTGTATCTATCTATCTATCTATCTACAGTATGTGTATATATATACTATATATAACTATATATAATATGTGTATACATACACATATAAAGTATGTGTATGTATACATGCAAATATATGTATGCATACTGTATATACAGTGTATGTGTATATACAGTATATGTGTGTATATATATACTATATATAACTATATATTATAACTATCTATATCTATATACTGTATATATATATACACATACAGTATATGTATGTATATACTGTATATACAGTGTATGTGTGTATATATATGTGTATATAAATACACACAGGGCCGCACGGTGGATGAGCGGGTAGCACGCTGGCCTCACAGTCAGTAGGTTCACGGTTCAAATCTCCGTTGGGCATCTCTGTGTGGAGTTTGCATGTTCTCCCCGTGCGTGTGTGGGTTTTCTCCGGGTACTCTGGTTTCCTTCCACATTCCAAAAACATGCATGTTAGGTTAATTGGCGACTCTAAAT
Source organism: Oostethus manadensis (assembly GCA_024372805.1). Classification (NCBI taxonomy): domain Eukaryota; kingdom Metazoa; phylum Chordata; class Actinopteri; order Syngnathiformes; family Syngnathidae; genus Oostethus; species Oostethus manadensis. Next base: position 137,543 of record QODF01000046.1, read on the forward strand.
TGGTATGAGAGTGTGAATGGTTGTTGGTCTGCCCTGTGTTTGGCTGGCGACCAGTCCAGGGTGTACCTCGCCTCTCGCCCGAAGTCAGCTGGGATAGGCTCCAGCATACCCGCGACCCTAATGAGGATAAGCGGTATAGAAAACGGATGGATGGATATTTACACACCTATACGTATATATATATATATATGTACACACATACATTGATTGTTTATTTATTTCGAGCCACACAAAAATAACCAGAAGAGAACGAAATCAAAAGACACATATAAACAGAGAACAATTTGGCTCCAAAAGGAGCGGGAAGAAGACAAAGTTATTTACACCAGTTATATAAATCCAGTTATAGTAACACAACATGCAACACGTTACACATTATAATACATAAACAAGATAATACATCTACACATACTGTATATACAACATATTTCTACATTGTGTTGATGTAGGTGTGCTCTCGCAGCATGGCATGCCCCTCCCCTGCAGGGCTGACCTTTCATCTCAGCTAACGCGTCAGATACACAAAGATCTTGATGTGTGATACTTTATTAATCTCCAAGAGAAATGTACGTTTCAATCAGCTCGCCACAAATGTCATAATAATCTTAATCACTTAATCATGGAATAAAACAATCAAGGCAGGACAGGAGAGAAAGAACAAGAAATTAGGATAATAGTGCAATACAGTAATACATTAAAAAATGAATGAATAATACATAATTAAAAAAACCACATCCAGCCCTGTGTAAGTGTTTATCACTACTCTGTTGTGTTGAAAAGCCGCATGGCATGGGGGAGGAATGATTTGCTCAGTCTTTTAGTGTAGCAGGACGGTGATAGTAATCTGCCACTGAAACGGCTCTTCTGTTGGGAGATGATGCTGGTTGTCTATGATGGAAAGGATCCTCCTCAGTGTCCTTCGCTCTGCCACTGATGTTGGGCTGTCCATCTCTAGCCAATGACAGGGTCAGGAGACCTTTGACCAAAGAACTTGGGATGGATAGCTTTCCAAACCCAGTCGTGCCAGGAAAATCAGTAGATGGTGACTCGAGAAAGGACAAATGAAGTGATTTGATCAGTAATGTAAGGGGATGCTATTCAAAATCAATGTTTGGGGTGGAGAAAAAATCCTGGAAAACGCTATATTTCCCAGCTAATCTGTGACTTTCAACGAAAACTAGTCCCACGCAACATGACAGTGCTTGAATTCTTTTATTATTCTTTTTTTTCCCAACTTTTACAGATCTGACAATTTATTCCAAGTTTCTTAAACAGTGAACATGTCCACCAAAGCACAGCTACCAGAAACTACAAACAGTCCAAGTTGGTCAAACATACGCGTCGGGGGGGGGTCAGCGACGTGTCCACAATCACGGCAGCTGGTGTCTTCTCCCTTCTCGTCAGTGGGCACGACTTTAAAAAAATGTCACACTGACGCCGAGTTGAGTTTAGGGTGATGTCCTAAGTAGGGCCCGGGGGTCAACAATACTCAACAATGAATGTGTTCTTCCTCCACTGAAAGTAGGCCAGCCTTCATTTCCAGCCACTTTTTACAGTGCATAGTTTCTTTTTTTTCTGCTGTGTTTCTAAAAAAAAACAAAAAAAAATGAAAAGGAAGTGCATTTGACTGTGTGCAATGCAACCCATCTGTGACAACACATACACCACCCGATCTCAAAAGAAACATGATAACATTTAACACTTTCTATTCATTTTTACACGGAATAAAAGAGACACTGCACTAGGAACAAAACATTGCTGACTGTGTCACATGTAAGGCTTTGTCCTCTAAAAAACATTGCATTTCATAAACATTCATGAGGCAAAGTCCTTCATTTCTTTCTTTCATTAACACAATCCGTGGGTCTCATTCGCTTCACACGCATCGCAGCAATCCAAATAACGTCACATAATCGCTTCTATTTTCATCCATCACTCTTTGTCATCTGTAGCCAGGAGTCATTGAGGGCAAGAATACTGTAGTCATACCATTACCAGAAAACCGTCCAAAAAGTGTTGCAATTTTACCAGAAAAAAAGTTACACGATGACAATTTGTACGTTTTGTGAGAAAAAGTTGTAATTTATGAGAACAATCAGAATTTTAACCAAAATGTTTTATGACTCAACCTTTAACCTCATAAACCCATAGAAAAACTGTCCTAATTGTGTGACAATTATTTTTTAATATTATCTTTTCGTGATCTTATTTTTTTGGCAAAAAAATAATAATTTTGATGAAAGTTTTATGACAAAAAAGGCTTCCTTTTAAGAACTTCATTATATTATGACAGTAAGGAGAAAAAAAGTCATGCTAGTATTTAACAGAATGAAGACCTAATATTATGAAAACCAATTATACATTTCTGAAAAAAAAGTAATTTGTTGACAAAAAAGTTGTAACTGTACACGACTAAAATTGGAGTTTTACAGAATTACAAGTTCGCAATTTTATAAGGATTTTTTTTAGGTGACGCATGTGATTATAACAGTAATATGCGAGTATTGAAGGGAATGAATCCGCAATATTATGAGAACACACTTGGCAAAAATGTTGGAATTTTATGAACAAAACGTTGTAACTGTATGAGAAAGAAGTTGCAATTTTAAACGACTAAATTTGCCATTTTACATGATTACAAGTAAGTGCACATGCAAGATTCGTTACTTTTCAACGAGTCTCATAATTTTTTCACTTCTATAAAAACTTTGAATAAATGTAACTTGACCACCAATTTTATTATTATTATTTCATGTAACTTTACAACATTTCCCCCATAATATGATGACAACTTCATATTTTTCAGTTCTGGTGAAATTACCACAAAGATGTGATTCTCGTCACGTAACTGTATTCTTTCTTTTATCCCCTTCATAATCGTTCATCTTTTAATATTTGACATTTCTGTGTGTTTTTTTGTTTTTACATTGGCACGCTCAGTCAGTGAGAATGTGGTCCGCTTTGTAACGTCCGCTGCTGAAATTGCATACATGTAGAGTAAATCCCGCAGTAAAGCAACATTTCCATCATACCCGTTTACACCAAGCGGTAAAGTTTGGTTCGGATGCGCTTTTCCGCAGATTTAAGCAAAAACTCCACAACGTATTTTGGTGAAATGGCTGATAAGAGTATATTTTTGCCGGTATAGTCCACTTGCATCGAGGGCAGATGCAGGTCAGACATTTATAGGACGACTGGTGTAAGTCTGTGCTTGAAACGGAGTGCTGTTCTAGTGGGGAAGGGTACCAAAAACATGATCTGCGTGCCATATGGCTTTAAGCACAATACCAATGGCTCTTATTTTAGGTTTTTAGGCTAAAGAAGATTCAAGTTGAGGGAGGAGGTTAACACCGATGGCACAAAGAGGGGTAAACAATCCAAATACAACAAGGCAGCAAGTCAATGGCAGCAAAAACAAATTTAAAGCGGATCGATGCAGCAGCCTGTGCGGTATAGAACCCGCCGTACGCCCGTTTGAGTTGACGTTCATCCACGCAGATCCCGCCAAACACATCTAAAGATATCATCAAGTGTCAGCGACAGGAAACAGAAAGGAGTACAGGTGCGACATCTTTAGCTGTTTTTTGGTCATAAAGGCAGAGAGATGAATTACAGGAGACTTAGAACAAAGCTGACTGAGGCACTAAAAAAAACCCAACAACCTCATACTTCACTGACAAGAACATAAAAGTTAATAAATAGTAATGGCAGATTAGGTCCTGATGGCCTCTAAAGTGACAACCTGTGCTACACTTGATGAATTGAGACGTGCAAAAAAATAAAACACAGGGAGCTACTCTACCAGCCTAGCAACGCAAACAAAAGCATCTTGCAGCGCAGGAAAAGGGACTATTCAATAAATACACGTATTGTTCCTATTTATATATATATATTTATATATATATATTTCATCTATATGTGCATAAATAACACGGTACAGACAACTTGGCTTGACTCTGAGTTGATTGAGAGCGTAAAAGTCGAAGTGAGCGTTAGTCTTCTGTGGCGTTTTATACAAGCGGGGGCGCTTCTGTATGTACACACTGCAGCTTCAGCTTAATCGCATTTCATGAAGAAAACAAGGTGTGCGTATGGAGCATGCACTTCTCACTCCCCTCTTGATGGATTTGAATTGTAGAGTGGTGTGTGTGTGTGTGTGTGTGTGTGTGTGAGATCTGCTTAGACGCGCGTGAGGAAGCCCAGGTTGAGCGAGCTGGGGATCTGGATGGTCTCCAGGGCGAGGGAGGAAGGACTAAAAGGGAAGGTGATGGGGTAGATCATCTTGGTGTCCATCAGCAACTGGGGACTCTCGCAACGATCCCGTAAGCGTGTCTAAAGAGAAGAGAGGAAAGTTAGTCCATTATTTTTATTCAATTGTAATTTCAATTTAATGTATTTGTATAACAGCGGTCATCTAATGGCGCTTTACACATGAAGGTCACAAACAGAGAGCCAACTGAAACCACGCTTGAGCCAGCACTTGGTGACAGAGGTAAGGAAAAACTCCTTTTGGGGAAGAAACCTTGGACAGAACCCAGGTTCAGTGGGGCAGCAGTCTGTCTCAACCGGTTGGGCTGAGATATAAAAAGAATAGAAGGATACATGGTGGAACAAGTCTTAGAGAACATAGACAAGTGTCTGTGACACATATCAGCGTATGAAGGGTCAGTTCTGACTGTATGCTTTAGCAAAGAGGTGGGTTTTGAGTTGACTTTTAAACAAAGAGGGTGTCGGATTGAGTCGGGGAGATGGTTCCCTAACAGAGGAGCCCGATAAGTAAAGAATCGACCTGCCATTCTACTTCTAAGGGTTCTAGGAGTGACAAGTAATTGTAAAATCTGTGAGCACAGTGTTCTACTGGTTTGACAGGGTTCTAGTGGTGCCTGACCGTGTGGTGCTTTATATGTAAGAAGAAGAATTTTATACTCAATTCTAAATTGTACACGTAACCAGTGCGGCGAGGCTATTAGGGGTGAGATATCTATACTTTTGATTAGTGCGGCAGAATTTTGGACTAACTCCTCAAGGAAAGGTCCTGATCGAAGATGACATCAAGGTTTCTGACTGTGTTATGGGGGTGAGTACAAGACCATCTAGAGCAGTAACATCATTTGCAATCGTGTATTTGAGGTACTGGGAACCAAGGACCGTGATTTCACTTTTACCTGAGTTTCATAGTAAGAACTTTTGAGGTCATTCCAATTGTTATGTTAAGGAGTTTGGAAAGGTGACTAGTTTGGTAAGGTTTCTTTGATTAGTAGTTTTATGACTGTTACATCATCAAATTATTGTGTATTGACAAAATAATGAAAGATCTGGAAAGTCTTTTATTTGGTCTTTAATTTGAGGCCTGACACAAGGTGGTCTGTGGCAAATCTTTTTTTGCAATAAAAATAATTACAGATTGAGAATACCATCACCAAAACCTTTAATTTGAGGCATGACTCAATCAAAGTTCTTTTAAAGTGACCTTGATCTTTGACAATTGAATTTTGATCTGTCCAAAGTTCAGAAGCTACCAAGCACAAATGATGAATACCAAGTAACTCTGTCCTGAGTTGGGAGTAAATAAGTAGAAATTGGTGGTCTTTTCAAGCAATGTTTTTCACTTATTATGTCATTCAAGTGTAGTGTATGTGTGACAAAATCATTACAGATCTCTAAATGCCTCATTTATACTTTTAATTTCAGGTATGTAATTGATGTGGTTTGTTATAATATGATTTTTTACGTTGTAATGGTGTCTAACTTCGGAAATATAGTCAAGTTATTTCATATTATTATTATTATTACATTATTATTTTTAAAAATATTTAATTTATTTATTTATTTTTTTAATGGCAGAACCTTGTGTCTATTGTTGTTTGATGTTTTTGTCCTGTTTTCCTGTACGCTGCTACTTGTGTCTTCTAAATTGCCCCTTGGGGATAAATAAAGTGTTTTGAATTGAGTTGAAAAAGTAACTTTGTGCTGCGTTGGTGGCCTTTTTAAGCTTTTGTTGCTTCAACTTAATAAAATATTGAGAAAATATGACTGGTCTGTAAAGTCCTCTTGGAGACCTTTCATTTGAAGTATGAGTGGATGTGGGCTAGTGCAATTGGTTACTTCGACGCCAACCTTATGACCAGCACAAACATCAACACTAAAAAAAGTAATCAAGCCAGTAGCTGAGCAGTTCTCAACCTACTTACATGAAAATATTAATTTAATTTAAAGGAAACTTAAAAACCAATTGGCACATAAAACAGCAAGATATTCGAAAGCCCATCATCACCTGTATGGTTCGGATGAAAGCGAGCGACACCCTCTCTTCAAACTCGTTGACTGGAGTGTAGAGGTTCAAGACCTTCACAATCTAGGGCGAGAACCACACACAGGTGAGTCTGGTACGAGCTGAGGGAATACAGCTAGAAAGAGTACCTGTGCCGTGGTGAGAGCCAAGCACATGGAGCAGATGGCCTCAGCGTCCTCATCTGTCTTCTTCTTGACCTGCAGCAGTTGAGCGGCCTGGATGAGAGGCTCCAGCGTCTCCTTGGCCCCACAGGTCATCAGACCTTTGTCACGGAGCCACTCCTCCAGCTGGCTCACGTTGTACCTGCAATACAATTGGGATTGGGAACGCTGGTTAAGACATTATAGCATGCAGCAGTCCTCATTTTAGTCTCTGTACACAACGAGGAGAAATGTACGTATATTATCTACCTAATAACAAAGTAAAAATCAGCTCCAGTTTATGATCTGGCGCCCCTACCTGATCTGCATGCCTTTGCTCCAAGAGCACATGTCCTTGCGCAGCAGTAGGTTGTTGAGGGTGACGGCGCCGATGATGTAAAACTGCTGCTTGACCACCTGCTTGATGAGCTCAGGGTCGGTGCCATGCTGACACATGGTGGAGTGGAAGGTGTTGAGCTGCCGCAGGATGGAGTCCAGCGTGTAGGTGCCCTCGTCAGCAATGCTGGATGTCCTCTTGCGAAGACCGGTGGGCTTCAGCCCCGACACGCCCTGAATGGTCTCGTGCTCCAGCATTCCTGACACTGACATACACGACACACAAATGATGACATCATAGATACATTCTTAAAGGGTTGTGGGTGCTTTATTAACACACCTATCATGGGTTGGAGGATGTTCTCCATGCATTTGATGAGCTGCTGGTAGATCTGGATGGCGAGGTCACTGATCACCTGTCTGTACTCGGCCAGGTCAAAGTTGGACAGGCAGTGCTCATTCTGCCTTGCTGTGTTGTGCTTCATGAAGGCCTAGATGAACACATCCAGAGATGTTCATTCATTTTACATATTATATCTGGGTGACTTCTGGGTAATATATGCAAAACTGTAGACAGGTGTGGTACACAAACAATTGAGAAGATTTTCTAGAAAGGACACAGGTCGCACAAAACTTGCAAGGTTGTCATCAGGCATTTTTCCAGACTTGCGTGTTTGCTTTTTCTTTGAAAAAAACAAGCACAATTAACTTTGTGAACGTGACCATGACTCACTGCAGATAGTATGCAGATGATGCCACCACAGAAGGGTAAAAGTAATGACAAAGTGGACTAAACCTTTATTTGTAATGTATTGTTATTTTCCTAAAGAGAATGATATTTGATTGATGGACAGTTTACCTTACCAATGTCTACTTGTTCATTGTGCTTGTTTTGTTTATACATTGAGGTCAATTTTGTGTTGGGCGTCCCTCCCACATTCCAAAATCATGCATGTTAGGTTAATTGGCGACTCTAAAATGCTCTAAAAAGTTATTCATGACTCACTGTCATGAATGTGAGTATGAATGGTTGTTTATATGTGCCCTGCAACTGACTGGCGACCAGTCCAGGGTGAATACCTCTGCCACACTAGAGAGAAAAAGCAGCTTAGAAAAAGGGTGAACGTATAGATGTAATGCTTAATAAACAAAAAAATGCATAAAGCAAACATATGCAGTCTCATGTTGCTATGTGTATTCAAAATGTCAAGGTAATCGATCAAAGATACACTTATTAAAAACTTCTATTTGTGATTAATTGCAAGTGATTACTTAATTATTAATTATTTATAATGGTGAGAATGTTTTTTTTGTTGTTGTTTACAATGCAGCAGTTGACTTATTTTTATGCTTTAAACTATGACATGTCTTAAAGGATTCATCTTTTGCCATCAACCAACGCATTGTGTCTGTCCTGGCTGCTCAGCACAAAATTGTTCACCTCCAAACGTCCAAAATAAAAGAAGAAGAAAATACTTGTTAAAAATGAGCTCTCTTTATCACCATGGCTATGGTTTACTACCATCCATTCATTTTCTATGCCGCTTATCCTCATTAGGGTCACGGGGATGCTGGAGCCTATCCCAGCTGACTTTGGGTGGGAGGCGGGGTACACCCTGGACTGCTTGCCAGTCAATCGCAGGGCAGACAAACAAACATTCACACTCACATTCAAACCTATGGACAATTTAGAGTTGTCAATTAACCTAACATGCATGTTTTTGGAAATGTGGGGGGAAACTGAAGTTAACTAGAGAAAACCCGCGCACGCACGGGGAGAACATGCAAACTTCACACAGATATGCCCAATGGAGATTCGAACCCAGATCTCCTGACTACATGATTTTTATTGTTCATTTCTAGCTGTTAACTTCTTTTTGCACGTGTATGATGAGGACGTTTGAGAATGTAATGTCTGAAGTCCTCCTGCACTTCCTGAATGTTAGAATACAGTAGTTGACTTCTTTTTACACTTTTTACATAAATCTATGATAATCCACAGGTCAGTGTTTACCTCCTCTCCACTGTACTGCTTCAGACAGTGCAGAAAGCGGCAGGTGTTGGCCAGCCAGAAGGACACTGTCTCAAAGTCGTCTCCGCGTTTCTGACAGAGACAAAATAGGACATCTTGAGAAGAGAGAAACTACACTCTTAATAAGAGTGCACGCTGTCAGTGTGTACGCACCTTGAGGATCTTCTTGATACTGTTGATGGTGGATGTGAGGAGTGTGCGGACCTTCTGATCGTCATTGACATAGTCGGCATGTCTTATACACATGAAGAGGATGTAGGCAGGCAGACCAGGGATCAGGTTGACGGCCACACCGCGAGGCTTTAGCTCTGTAGACATATAAAGAGGAGACATTCATGAGGTCAACATATGATCAGGAAGTACATACTGTCCACATTGTCCTCACCAATGATCAAGTTCTTGACCAGTTTGAGCTCATCCTCCTTCTTGTATTCCAGCATTCCTTGGAAGTCTTTCTCCCTGCGAGGAATGTTGACTGGGTGGATGGGCTCGTCCACCATTTGTCCTGGGGATGTCTGACCCTCGGCTTGACCTGCTGGAACACACACACACACAAAATCAACATCAGCCTCAGGACATAAACAAAGTTGTGATTACTTGATGAAGAAGCACCCTACCTCCCATCTCACCAATCCTCTTGGAGTAAACCTTCAGCTGCTTCTTGAGCTTGCGGATGGTTCGGTCCTGCTTCTCCAGCTGCTCCATGAGGTCCTAAAATGGTGATGGTGGAGAAGTAAAAACAAGTGAGGCAAATGACACGCGTTCATTTGAAACAGCTGTCCACTGCCGCCCTCCAGTGGTCACAAAGGATACTTTCTGTAAGGCGCCCAATTAGAAGATAGTGGAACCTCCAACATTTCTGACATTGCCCTGCATGAGCACACTTTGAGACTCGTGGCTGTGCGTAGTACTTTTTCTTGGGGTTTTCTGCAAACACTTATTCCAGAACATTGATGATGCCGCCATATTGCCCATGTTGTTAACCGGTTCTGTTTCATGAGCACATGTGTGATTTAGTTTTTTTGGGCTTTTTGTAGCACTAAAATAAGATGACTTACATTTGTTATCAGTTTGTTATCAGCCACTTGTTATCAGTTACTGTTTTGTTTGAATGTGGAGGATGACTTATTTTTACACTTGTGACCCACTTACAATTACACCTTTGTAATTCAATTGAATGTTCATTTGTTTTTACATATTAATATTACCAGAGGTCCATTTATTTTTACGCTTGTATGACGGTTAAGATTGTTAAAATTTTACACACTACATAAAAGTACAGATTATTGCAATTTCTCATTATTTCCTATGAGGAACAGCCTCAGAGGTTCCACTGTAACAGAGATTCATTATATGTTATCAAACTCCAATATATTTAGGGAAACCATTAACCCAATATACTGCATGTCTCGAGGAGAAAGAATAATCCTTGGAGATAGACAAACAAACACGAAGCAGAAGGTGGTTTGCTGTTCGAAAAACAGATTTGCAGGATTTGCTTGGTGTTGGCTGCAAAAAGAGAGGAAAAAGGTATGCAGCTTCTCTGCTGTGAGTTAGTGTCAGCGTGCTAGAAAAGAGTTGAGGGACAGTAAGCTATATAAATCAAAACTTGTTAGTTGAAACTCCCACGCAGAGCACACAGACACAAACACAAACTCTACATACAACCATCCGGCGTAAAATGAGGACTCGCGCCTCTCTGGATGCTGTGGGGTCATCTGCCACCAGCTCCTGTCAGGTGATACCATCCACACAGGTCAGTCTGTGTGTGCGTATGCCTTAAGTGTGCTTATGTTTAGAAAATGTGCAAAAACATATGCAGATATTCTTAAAATTTTTAAATTTTTGCATGTTGATGCTAAATAACTAAATTTCGAGACCATGGTATTGCAATGTGTAGAATGTTGTAACTGAGGTTTTGTGAAGTATACTGTGGTATGATGTACCCTCAAATGATTCATATGACTTATTTTTAAATAAAAAATTTTTTTAAGCATACCAGATTCTCATTGGTGAGTCGAGTGATCTCGTGCTGCAGACTGGCTTCAATGCGGGCCTCCGGCGGCAGCTGGAGGTTCTGAGCCAGAAGCTGCTGCTGGCGGTTGTTCTCCTCCTTCACATTCTGCAGCTCACCGCGCAGAGACTCCACCTCGCTGTCGTAACTCCTGCGCTGAGTCTGCAGCTGGTGCTCCAGCAGTCTGGAGAGCAGGAGGGAGTGGGACGGAGGATGTGAAAGAAGATAATACGTTAGCCTGCAAGTGTTAAAAAGAGAAGCCATGGAGGAAGATACCGATGTGATACATGAGATACACCGAGAAGGTCCCTAACTACAATCAGGCACTCAGTATTGAAGCTGTAAGGTCACACAGTTACACCTGATGGTCTCCTTTAAGCCCTGATTAACCAGCCACAGCTCTCCATCCTCATTCAGCTTTTGGAAGTCTGGGGCAGCCGATCTGACCAACATACAACACAAAAAGGAACATGAAAACCACAAACAAATGAACAGCATGCAGGGAGGTTGATTGGAGGAGGGAGAGGGCATGTGTGTACTACGCCGCAACATTGGTTGTGTCTTGTAGTGGGTTACTACTGGCTTTTATGGGCACACTATTAAGGTTGTACCCACAAATTACAAACTACCTCTTAAACTGTCGTTTAGTTCAATGACGCTGGGAGGATAAAATACTGTATTTGTGAAATTATTCTGTTGAAGAAAATTATTTATTAGAAACCCCTGAACCAACCACTGGAATGTGGTCCGGTATTGGCCTGTGGAGGGACCCAACGGAGCCACGAGAAAGTTTCAGGTGCAATGATTAAGAAAACACTTACACTTAAATATATATTTGAATATATGCATCAAATTTTGTAATTGGATGTGAATGGATATCAATTCGAGAAACATGGGCCATTATTTCATTCAAAAAATAATACGGTTAAAAATAACCCAGTTTTTGTGCGACGGTCCTTAAACGCCCCATCTAACTCCCACGCTGCACAAATAGACTATTATACTGTTTTTTCTCCTTTTCTTTCATCTCATTAGTTATTACAAATTTGAATAAAATAATCAAATATTGTAAAAAAACAACAAAAAAACATACACATTATACAGTACTAATCCACCCACCACAGCTTGAATATTGTGGTAATTTACCAGTATGATTGCATTGCTTGCATTTATACAAAAGGGTCAGAATGAACGGTGACGCATTCACATTGTCACATCTCATTTCATATGCCACGTCAATGCATCGCTCAATGGGTGTCAATTTGGGTTTATTTCTTTACTTGCTGTCTATTAGAGCAGAGTCACTACAGTATTTCAGAAAATGCTGTATTCTCTGCAGTGACGGTAATTGACAAGCTTTAACAAAATGTATTGTGTTGTTTGCGTTGGACTTAAATGTCGGGGGTGTGAATAAAGAGGAAGTATATCAACAAAAAAGGGGAATCGGATGAAACAAGACTACAAAATGAAAAAAATGTCATATTTTTCACAGGATCACTGTGTGAAAATATGTGCAGCACAAACATATAAATAGGGATTGTAGTGTTGTATGGACAACACGGTGGCACTCCTCAGACACAACATTCAGTACACCAGAGATCCAGTACAAGAGTTTTATTACCAATTCGCATTGTTAAGGTAATAATGCTCACTTTTCACAGTTGATTTCACACAACCGCACAGCTCTTGCATTGGATCTCATTGGATTGTGTAAGTGTACCAAATGGAGTGGCTGCTGTGTGTTTATGAGGTCAATATTAACAATACAGTCGTCCCTCGTTTAATGCAGTTACTTGGTTAAGTAGGATTCATTAATAATAAATTCAATAATTTGTATTTAGCACATACGAAACCTGGTGATGACTTTCTAAATGTGTTTAACTATTATTAGAACCATGTAAACATGAAATAACACCCCTATTGACACTCCTATTACTCTTTGTTTACAACATATTATAAAGGCTACGGGATCACTGCAGGGACATAAAACACCGTCACCGCTCATAGCAAGTGACCGAACAAATTACTGTAGCTAGCTTCCATTTTACTTATTCGAAACTTAAGAATGTGTTTCAAATGGAGTGGGGGAGAAGGACAAAGTAAGAAGCCAAAATCATACCACTTCCACACAGAATGGGAGCAGAACTTTTTTTCCGTCTGTTATGTCGGACATGACTCCATGCAGTGTTAAAGTAATGTAATCTAAGCCAGTGATTTTCAACTACTGTGCCGTGGCGTAGTGTCTGGTGTGCCGTGGGAAATCATCCACTTTCACCTAATTGGTGTATAAATATATTTTTTAAAATGAGTCCGTTAATAATGTGTCATTGCTAAATGTCTGTGCTGTCCAATGATCGGCAGAGTAATCATGTAATAAGATAAATAGCAGTAGGTGGCAACACTTTATATTGACTTTATATTGTTTCTATAGGTTACAGACATTCATCTTTGCATTTTCTGCTGGTGGTGTGCCTTGGGATTATCGGAATGAAAAAAGTATGCCTTGGCTCAAAAAAGGTTGAAAAACACTGATCTAAGGTAATGTCTCATCAATAAGGGGTATCACGAGACACCCAACTCACAAGAACGAGAAGCGACTAGATTTTAACATTAATTTTAAGAAAATAACTTAAGAAGAAAGTTAAAAAATATGACAGGACAAACAAGATTTTTATTTTGCAGAGTCACAAAACAATGTTTTTTTGAAATGCTTATGGTTATGTACCGTGTTTGAAACCAAACAAACAATTGCTATATAATAATAATAAAACTATAACACTTTCACTCTGTGGCCAAAATTGGCATTTGTTATATACCATCTCAAAGTCAATTTATTCTGTCTGTTATCTTATTTCCCGTTCCATATGTGACTCCGCATGAAACACTTCCTACATTTCATTTTGAATGTGCACCCCTCCTTGCTAAATATAGCGACCATGCTGATAGCTTGTCAACACGGATCTCCTGTACGTATGAGGTGTGTTATGAAGCGGCGTCATGGTCGCCACATTACATCTTCATGTCAGACACACATTGCGGGCAGCCCTGGTGCCACTCCAGATGTCAGCAGAAACAGAGTATAGAGCGGACGGAACCGCTTGCTGTGGCCGCCATGGTGCACTGTATCCCGACATCTGCTCCGAGCAGACTTGTTGCTGCCAATATTAATGTTTATGGGGGTTAATTGTAACGGTGATTTAGGGTGAAGGCAAGTCCAAACATTTGTGTTTTGATCTGATAAATCCAGTAATTTTAGTCACGAGTAGAATTACTACAGCATCTGCTGGGATATCAACACGTGCGGCAGCTGTTCAACGTCGAAAAAACATCCACACGTCACTCCCCCACACTGGGAACACTAAGGTAGGTTGGATTGCAGGGTTTAAAATGTGTCTCATGTGTACTTGCAATAATGCCCTGCACACTTCCGCACTTCCACATTACGTTTACTAGCATTTGTAGTAGCAATGCCATAATTCACCATAGAGCAAGAGAAAGTGTTCGAACCGCGATTTAGCGAGGGATGACTGGACTGTTTTTAAATGAATGGAACTGAGCAGTCCACCAATGCATAAGACAGAACCAAGAAAGAGTTCATGCAGATTTTGTGCAGAAAACAGTAGAATGAAGATGAAGCTGGAAAAAATTAAGATGTTAAGTGCCCAGACGTGCCTTCACGTTCTGTAAATATCACTGGAAATATGGTTTCACTGAGCAGGAAAACACAGAACAACTTGAGTAAATACAAACTAAATTCTACTTGAACATGCTGCAGTAAAGAGGCTAAACGAAGCCTTTATGGTGAGTATTTGTCACTTGTCTCCTGTGGTGGGGCATGGCCATGCATGCTCACCGACACAATGCATACACCACCACCTGTGTTACCTGAGCCTACTCAGGAGATCTTTGACTTCTAGCCGCTTACAAGCAAACCTGTGAGATCTGCACACGGACAAGGTGGCATTCAAAAAAACCAAAGAGGTGAGCCTTGAAGGCTGCCGAATAAAAACAAACAACAAAAACACAGTACCTGTTGGTGTCTTTGAGGCCGATGTAGGCTTGCTTGAGTTCATCAGCATCCTTCAGTTTGGAGACATCCTCAACATGAACAGCCACCTCGGTCATGGTCTCCTACAATGGATAGGAGATGAAGAATTACAAAAATAACAACAATCACTGCAAACTGTTACATTTTCCCCCCAGATAGTTTGACACCTTCCATCCATTTTCTATACCGCTTATCCTCATTAGGGTCGTATATAACAATAAATAACTGCTCTCATCAAATGCAATTACTGTATGTCATGGAGGTATGTGTAACAATTATAAGTAAATTAAGGAATATTTTGAGGAAGAAGACACAGGTACAGAAACCAATAACTTAAATGTAACACCTAAAAGTAGGGCTGTCAAATGATTACAAATCTTAATCAAATTACTCAGTTTTTAAATTAATCATTAGACACACTTAGACATTAATATGCCCTTTTTTGCTGTGTTTTAAGAACAGAAAGATAAATGACAGAACAGAATTATATATATTTGTATTGTAAGATTTAAATCAAGCTAAAAGATACCCCACGTCTTTGAAATTTATTTGCCTAACAATAGTCTCTATAACAGAAGCAGAACCCGAGAGGCGTGGACACAGTCATTCGCAGGGCAGACAAACAGCCATACACACTCACATTCACACCTATGGACAATTTAGAGTTGCCAATTAACCTAACATGCATGTTTTTGGAATGTGTGCGGAAACCGGAGTACCCGGAGAAAACCTACACACGCACGGAGAGAACATGCAAACCGCACTTTGTGGCCAACATGCGTTTTTGAATATACAAATCAAAAGTCACTTTAAGGAAGTAAGACTATGTATACTTTATAAGCTATAATAAAGTACAATGAAAGAGCTGTAATTGGTCTTATAGGTAGTCGTATAGTATCATATGTTTTCCATGTTTTTGTCAACCTAATTTAATTTACTTTCAGAATATGCCACAGACCATCGCGATACAAGCTATTTGACGCAAATGGCCCATAGGCTGCATTTTGCTCTCCCTTAAATAAAGTGGTAAAAAAGTTTTGTAATGTACTACAGTTACATTCTGTTGAAAGTATTTCCAATAAGTGTCCTATTAAGAGGTAATAAAACTTTTGATTTTGAATTTCAGAACATTTAAGAGTGGGTTAAATGTACATAAGACAAGACGGAGAGAACAAACAGCATTCATGCAGGATGTGGGCGTTAACAATACCTTCTCATCCTGTGGGAAAGCGTGGATGGAGGAGAGAAGGTAGAGAAAGGAGCGTTAGACACTGAAGGTGCAACAAAAAACCTTAAATGAACGCTAATGAGAAAGTGACATAAACACACAAGACAAGGAACATATAACAGTGGTGTGAAAACATAAATACACAAGACAAGGAAGGTATATTGTAGTGGCATCAAACATCATCTCTCTGAATGTGACAAACAAAAGGAAGACTTATTTTTGTTATGTTACGTTATGCCTCACCTTGTGCTGCATGGCTTCCTTCTGGCTGACCAGCTGCGAGCGCAGGATGAGCACCTCCTCCTTGCGCACCTCCAGCTCCTCGCAGGATGCGTTGAGCTGATCCAGGAGCACCTTGTAAGCGGGGGAGCCCGGGGCGCCGGCGCTCGTGGCTGCGCTGCCCAGTAGGCTTTTCCTCATCTCGGCCAGGTCGTGTTTCAGCTTCTTGTTCTCAGACTCCAGCTCCTGACGCTGAGAGTGGAGAGTGTTTTAGTTATGATCTATGCATATAAACTCGAGTAAATGTTTGAAAACCTTTAAACTTTCACCTTGAGGGACTCGTACTCCAATTCTGCCCCACGAGCCTTTTTAAACTCTGTCTCGTCCTGAAAGAAGGAGCATTGCTTAATGACTAAAAATAATCTTTACAACGTTAACTACCACATTTCCACAAACAGTGGCCTCCACTGGAATAAACACCCTATGTCAGATCTACTG
This sequence comes from Oostethus manadensis, assembly GCA_024372805.1. Taxonomy (NCBI): domain Eukaryota; kingdom Metazoa; phylum Chordata; class Actinopteri; order Syngnathiformes; family Syngnathidae; genus Oostethus; species Oostethus manadensis. Next base: position 154,350 of record QODF01000046.1, read on the forward strand.
TAATTTACTACTGTATGACATCATGTAATTTACTGCATATTACTGGGTGATTATCACAACATGATGCTCATAATATAATTTGAAATAAGGCATTTACAGTATTTACAATTACACTTTTACAAATATTTCATATTTTTCCTTACATTTTCCACAATTAAATGTCAATTAATTTAAACATGCTTTTGTAAATGACAGTACATATTACATTTGAATACATTAGAACCAGTATATTCCATTCCATTTTCTTCCGCTTATCCGGGTCCGGGTTACGGGGTCAGCAGTCTCAGTTGGGAAGTCCAGACTCCCGGTCTCCGGCGACCTCTTCCAGCTCCACCGGGAGGACACCAAGGCGTTCCTAGGCCAGCTGTAAGACATAGTCCCTCCAGCGTGTCCTAGGTCTTCCACGCGGTCTTCTCCCGGCTGGGCATACCCGAAACACCACACCAGGGAGGCGCCCGGGAGGCATCCGGACTAGATGCCCGAGCCACCTCAACTGGTTCCTCTCGATGTGAAGGAGAAGCGGCTCTACTCTGAGCTCCTCCCGGATGGCCGAGCTCCTCACCCTATCTCTTAGGTTGAGTCCAGCCACCCTACGGAGGAAACTCATTTCCGCAGCTTGTATCCGGGATCTCGTTCTTTCGGTCATGAGCCATAACTCATGACCATAGGTGAGGGTGGGAACGTAGATCAACCTGTAAACAGAGAGCTTTGCCTTCAGGCTCAGCTCTCTCTTCCCCACGACGGTCCGGTGCGGTGACCGCATTACTGCTGACGCTGCACCAATCCATCGGTCGACCTCGCGCTCCAATCGTCCCTTACTCGTGAGAAAGACCCCGAGATACTTGAACTCCTCCACCTGAGGCAAGACCTCAAATCCCAACCCACAGGGTACAGGCCACCCGTTTCCGACTGAGAACCATGGCCTCGGGTTTGGAGGTGCAGAGTCTCATCCCAGAAGCTTCACACTCAGCTGCAAACTGCTCCAGTAAACGCTGAAGGTCACAGCCTGATGAGGCCATAAGGACCACATCGTCTGCAAATACCAGAGACGAGATCCTAAGGTCACCAAGCTGGACTCCCTCAACGCCTTGACTGCGCCTAGAAATTCTGTCCATGAAGATTATGAACAGAATTGGTGACAAAGGGCAGCCTTGGCGGAGGCCAACGTTCACTGAGAGCTGGTCCAGTGTTCCGCAACCGGGACAAAAACCACATTGCAACTCCTGTAACCCTTCTCTCTAGCACCCTGGAGTAGACTTTCCCAGGGAGGCTGAGGAGTGTGATCCCTCTATAGTTGGAACACACCCTCCGGTTCCCCTTTTTAAAAATGTGGACCACCACCCCGGTCTGCCAGTCGAGAGGTATTGTTCCCGACTTCCATGCAATGTTGTAGAGGCGTGTCAACCATGACAGTCCTCCAACATCCAGAGCCTTGAGAAATTCAGGGCGAAACTCATCCACCCCCGGAGCCTTGCCATTGGGGAGTGTTTTAACTACCCCAAATACCTCAGCCACGGTGATAGAACTGTCTACGTGCGTGTCCTCAGACTCTGCTTCCTCTACGGAAGGTATGTCAGTGCGATTGAGACCAGTATATTCTGATAATTTATTATTATAAAAATGAATTTCCTTTATAATAAGGGGTAAGATTTAATAAAGATTCAGTGCCCTTGTTCTGACTGATTACAAGTACATATTTCATAACAGTAAATTTTTACAATATATCACTATTAATATACCATTATGCTGCATGTACAATGTACTATAAAGTAATGATATTCTGATATCAAATAAAACCACATTTTATGTGTTGTGGAAAAATCCATTTAATATTATTGCCTATTTTGGACAAAAATAGTTCTTCTTGCAGTTGAGTAACTAATTGGTCTTGAGTTATTATGACCCATTTATGCAAATGCATTTTATTGAATTAAAGATGCAGGCTACGGATCACAATAGACGAGCAATATACCATTATACATCATATTTTAAATATATTCTAATTACCATTTATTTGCAGAAAATCTTTAAAAAATAGATACATCATTGAAATATATTTGTACAAACAAAGGGCTGAGCTTAATAAACTATGACAAACTATTTGCTCATACTTACACACGTGAGACTATGCAGTAGTACCTAATGTTGTGACCAGGCAGTGTACTGTACAGTATATTACAGTCTCATAGACGGCACACTTGTGATGCTGTGAGTTCAAACCCAGTGTGTGTGTGTGTGTGTGTGTCAGTCATACCCTGGCTCTAGCCCGCTGAAACTGCTCCTCCTTGTTTTCCAGCTCATTGCGCAGCGACTGCTTTTCTTGCTCTAGCTCCGTGAGTCTCTTCTGCAGCTTGAGTGTGAGTGAGGTATCCATTCCTCGCGTCACATCCTGCACCACACGCACGCAGAAATGCACCAACTCAATACTGCTTTACAACTTTAGCACTTTATATAATGTTTTTGCGTACTTCTGCGGCACGGGAACCTTCTTCCGATTCGGCGAACTCTGAGTTGTAGGTGTACTCTGATTCGTTGCTGCTGTGGGTGGAATCGGTTCTCCTGTGACCAGGCTTGGAAATATGCTAAAAGCAAAGTAAATTGAGTTGAGAACAAAAAAACAACCAGAACAAAATCAAATGAAAATGAATAAGGTTAAGTGTACTGTGGACCTCTTTGAGGTCGTCGTATTTCTCCTCGAGGCGAAGGTGTTCTGTCAAGAGATTCTGGTAGCGAGAACGCTCCTCGTTCAGATCCTTCTCCAGCTGCTGAGTCTCCGCTGCGATAGTACGAGCCATTTTCTCTGCAAGATTAAAGCGTTCACATCGATGTTATTCAAATGACACCATGTCAGATGTACCTTAATTCATCTTGTAGAGAACTGTCACCATGTAGGTGTCATGCGACCAGGTATACCAATAAAAGATACTCTTGGCCTTAAACCGTGCATAGTGGAGTTCAACCCACCTGTCATCTGCTGACTCTGTTCCTGAATCAACCTGTTCAAGTCGTCCTTCTCTTTCTTCAGCAAACCGTTCTGATCCTTCAGTTCGGACACCATCTAGCGCACACACACAGTGAATTAAAGAAAAATATCAATGCAAAATAGCAACATTTTATGTCAAAGCTGTGATCTTTCTTTTAGAACTGTTAATCAATTCAAATATTTAATCACAATTAGCTGCATTTCGTTCATTGTAAAATTGTATGTAATTTATTACAGACAGAAGTTGTTATCAAGAATATGTTTATCCAGTCTCATATTGCTAAATGTATTAAAATCTTTAAAATAATCTTTCATAGTTAATGTATTTCCTTTATGCAATTCTTTGTTTATTAACACAAAATGGACCTCCGAGTCTAAAAACAAATACAGTGTGGACAACAAAAACAAGTAGACATTGGTAAGGTAAACTGTACATCAGTCAGCCTTTACTGGCATGTCATTGAGCGGTGTGTGCGTGCTCTCTCACTTCCGCCTTTGCCTTTGGACACGATCCCCAAATAGCTGTAACCCAAATTTCAGCTTAAAGTTAAAAAAAAAATGCACACTTGTATGCCGAGGTAGCAATATATTAACGACAAATAAAAAATAGCTGGAGCGCTCTCCTCTTTCTGGCAGTCCACGTCCTCCATGACAACTCAACTCATGCGGTAGTAGATACAAATAACTTTGGAGAGCCATCTACCGGGGCTTTGAAGCTAAAATTGCCATTCAAGATATCCTTTTCTTTGTCTATTTCTACTCAATATTTATCCCCGCTTGTGGCTCCACATCAACTGCCAACACTGCATTTCCTCAAACTAAGGTGTGTGCCGAGGGTCAAACAGGATGTGCATACGTTTACTGTCGAAATAAAAATAAAAATAGTGCTGTACCTTTAGCCATAATTTATATATGTATTCCTTTATCCACTCGGCTCATAATAAAGGAGTGGAATCATGTGACATCAGGTAAAAACATTTAATTATATATTTTATAATTATTTTATATATACTGTGCCCTATAGAGATGATTAAATATTACATATATTTTCAAGTAGAACTATCTCAATATAATGTGGTGGAACAAAAACGGAAAAAAATAAATTAATTTAAGGCTGACTCTTTTAATCCTACTTCACTATCATGTGATTTGTCCCAGCCAATCAGAAAAGTCAAACAGTAAAATATGTTACAGTCGTAAATCGGTATTATAAAAATAATGATAATGATGACTCTTGACAAAAAATAAACGTATTTAAGTCAAACAAAATACATAAATATATGTGTGTGTGTGTGTGTGTATACAACAGTGAAACAATCTAAAAGGCAGACTTAATGGCCTACTTCACTAAGATACCACATGTATTTATCATTAGGTGAGAAACAAACACAAGAGAACTAAGACCTAACACACACAGGCTAAAACACGAGCACAATACTGTGTGCTCACCTGTACCGAGGCAACTGTGCCCACCATGTGCCCAATGGCCTTTGGTTCTCTGAGCCTGCTAAATTGGGGGGGAAACTATTTGCCTTTGATGCGAATAGTCAAATATTACATAGAATGTTATGTAAATGTAACGAATTCAATGGAAAATGCAAACAGTTTCTATTCACACTAAAGTAGGGGAGCTATAAACTAGATGATTTCCGGACACATTTGAAGGCCGACTAAAAATAGAAGGTCATAAAGGATCACAATATATCCTACTGGGCAATAATTATGCTACTGTACCTTCTCCATTTCGCCCCTGTAGGTTTGCGCCCAGTCCTCGATGGTCTTCTTCTCCTGCTGCGTGGTACTCAGCTCCTTCTTCAGCTTCTCCAGCTCCTCCAGGAGAGAGTTCACCTGGTTGCCTTTGCACTTGGCATCCTCCTCCACGCCACGCAGCCGACCCAGCTCGCCACGCAGTCGCTCGCTCTCTGTTGTGTATGAGCTCTCCAAACCAATGAGCTTTTCGTTGATGTTGCGGTTCTCTTTGGTCTGGAAAGAAATTCAGAAGTTTGAAATGACAAAAACACCTCCCCACCAAAAACAACTGACAAGAGATGACGACTCAAACCTGCTCGTCAATCTTCCTCTGGAGCTGCATGATCTTGTTCTCCATGCCCTTGTTGAGCTTCTTGAAGTGCTCCACGGAGCGAGCTTCGATCTTCAGCTTCTTCAGCTCGCGTTTGGCCCTCATCCTGCGGATACAGCACTGCAGGTAGACGATGGAGTGGAGGCAGCGCTTGTACCAGCGGCGAGCCAACCAGCCTCGAGCGTGCTTCTGGATGATCACCACTTTGTGCTCTCGCAAGAGCTATGGCCAGTTGCAGGGAGAAAGGAACAGAGCACATTTAAATTTTTATTATATTTGTTTAAATTTTTTTAAATATTTTCCATTTCTACTTTTGGTATTTAATTTGTTTAAAAATGTTTAAATACCATACAGCCCTGAATGTAAGACACTGAATGTACTGTTTTCCAGCGTGGTTCTGTGTCGTAGCTGCATCTTTGCAAGTCACTGGTGTGCGTGAGTGACAGGAAGAAAAGCTCAGCTCTGACGCTCATGAGCAGCAATTTTGTTTTTTGTGTGTGTTTTTCTTGCTTTTCTGATTAGCAAGGGCAAGTGTGTGTAAACCTTTGACTGTACTTGTATATGTTAAAGGTGAGTATACACTATGTTATGTATCAGTGCTGTGACAGCTGATTAGTCCAGGGAAAACAAACACAATTTTCTGTTACAATATTTCTATTTCATCTACAAGCATGATCATGTGCGTGTTTGCATTACCGCTTGGTACTTCTGCCGAGCCATGTAAGCTCTGAGGATGGTCTGTATGGCCAGAGCGGCGGCCTGCTTCTGCCTGTAGCGTTTCCTCGCCACGTACATCTTTTGGTACTTCTGGATGATGGTTGCGGCCCGAGTGCGACGCATGAACTTCGCCAGGCTGAGGAGAAACACGACGAACATTTTAAAATGCTTTTTTCGGCCAAGTGAGAAGATCAGAAGATGTGACTGACCAGCGAGCTTGGTATCCTCTGGTGAACCTCTGGATGGTGATGGCGGCGTTGCGCATGCGCAGGTACTTCTTGCGAGCCAGCCAACATCGGATGGTTTTCTGAATGCGGATGCACGCGGCGCGCAGCTTGTCTGCTCTTAGCTTCTCCAAGTAGGCCACTTGCCCGGCCCTGAAGAAGATCTTCGTCTTACCAAACTGGTACTTATCCTGATCCTGGATGAAAACGGGAGCACAGTAGATCTGATGGCTGAAGTCACTACAGCGATGGACAGAACGGAAAGGTGCGATAATCTGACCTGGACTAGCTTCTCCAATACATTCCTGCAGGTCAATTTTTTGTCAGGGAGGACATCTTTCTGTTTCATCAGCACGCGGTAGCGGCTGAAGAACTCCTGGTACGTCCATCTGGCGTGCACACACACAAGGACTGAGTGGAAATCCGCAGTGATGCTACATTTTAGAGAGTGATGCCGAGACGTATGGGTTACTACCTGGATGGGAAACCTGCTGCAGAGATGCGAATTGTCTCCAGGACGCCACAGGCTCTGAGCTGTTGCACTGCACGTTTTGGATCAAACCTGAAAATTACAAGTATTGGGCCCAAATTATTTAATTTGTATATCAATGACATTTTTAATGTTTCTCAGTTGGTAAAATGTATATTGTTTGCAGATGACACAAGTATATTTTACAGCAATAACAGTTTTGATGATCTTATCCAGAATGTAAATAATGAATTTGAATAAAATCAAAAAATGGATGGAAAGTAATAAATTATCATTAAACTTAAATAAAACCAAAGTAATGTTATTTGGAAAACATTCATTGAGGTTGCAAAAATGGGTAGAGGTTAGTGGTGTTAAAATTGAGTATGTTGCAGAAATAAAATTTTTGGGATTAATGATTGACCATGAATTAAACTGGAAAGCACATCTTAAGTATATATAAAATAAAATGTCCAAAAGCCTTGCAGTTATTAATAGAGTTAAATATGTCCTTGATTACAGTGCACTCCATACTTTATATTGTTCCCTAATTCTTCCATACTTAACTTATTGTGTGGAAGTGCGGGGCAATAATTATAAGACCGCAATAGAGTCGTTATTTTATTTACAAAAGAAGGCATTACGAAAAATTCATAAAGTGGGGTATCTTGATCACACCAATCCGCTATTTTTCAAATCAAAATTTCTAAAATTACATGATCTTGTAAAACTGTACACAGCAATGTTTATGTTTAAAGCATTTCACTATCTATTACCAATTAATATTCAGAACATTGTTTCCCACAGAGATCAGCCGTATGACTTGAGAGGTTTAAGGAACTTTGATACCCCACTGGCTAATTCTACCAGGAGATGTTTTTCTTTGTCTGTTTGTAGGGTTAAACTGTGGAATAGTCTAGGACATGAACAAAAGCTATCTCAGAGCGTTCGTTGATTTAAATGTTTATATAAACAAAACGTCTTGTTACAATACAGAGATGTGGAGGCTTAACTATGTTCATGTTGATGAATGGGTACTGCTTTATAGTACTTGGTTTTCTGTTTCTGGTATTTTTAGTACTTTTTTTTCTCTCCAATGTTAATATTAATTTATTGTTTGACTGAAGAGAATAAGTTAACATTGAATTGGTGCATCTTGAATACAGGAAGTGAATATGTGTACTAGTAATTGATGTGAGATGTAGTGGGGGTAGGATGGAATAAGCTCTGCTTCTTCCTGCTCCTTTTCGAACGTGTGGAATTGTGATGTGAGGCACTTCAAGTTGACTCTGGGTGTGTTTGAAATAAAGTCAATTAATCAAAAAAAAATTATCACAATCCACATGAACAGGATAGTTTGGAAATCTTTTTTTTCCCATAAATTAAAACAGTTCCAAATAATTAACAAGCTTTGGTCAAAATACCCCACAGGTCCAGAATTATATAAAAGTACAATGGTGATTTGGTGTTGGTTTTGAGATTTTGAGATTAAAAATCGTAATTTTATGAGAAAAAAGTAATAATCCTACAAAACATTTTTAATGAGATTTAAAGTGGTAATTTTACAAGAAAAAAGTTTTTAATTTTACGAAAAAAAGTCTATTTTACGAGAAAAAAAGTCGTAAAAAAGTTTTAATATTACACGATTAAAAGTTGTAATTTTACAAGAAAAAATACATAATTTTATGAGTCGTAATTTAAGAGAAAAAAAATCGTAATTTTACAAGAAAAAGACATAATATTACGAGATTAAAAGTCGTAATCTTGCAACAAAAAAGTCATAATATTACAAGAAAAAAGTCGTAATTTTACAAGATTAAAAATTGTAATTTTACGAGAAAAAAAGTCGTAACATTACGAGATTATACATTTTAATTTTACTAGAAAAAAGACATAATTTTACGAGATTAAAAGTCGTAATTTTACGTTAAAAAAAAGTTGTATATTTTGAGGTTAAAGGTTGTAATTTTATAATAGATAAATCGTAATATCACAAGATTAAAAGTCAGAATTTCAGAAGAATAAACTCATAACATTACAAGATTAAAATTCCTCATTTTCATTGTGTCATATATGTCAGAGGGAAACTATAGCATAGATTTTCAGCAGGGAGGGAAACTTTCCTCTGGCTTCAGGCAAGCTTTTATTTATAACAGAACAGCAAAACAGAGCAGTTGGGCACAAACAAATTAGTATGGGATAGCATCATCTCACCATTTCATAGCGGTTTCAGGCAATGCCCATAAAGTGAAGTTACGACTTTTATTCTCGTAATGTTACGACTTTACTCTCGTGAGCCACTGCTCATCCTGACCAAGGCTGGAGCCCCAACAGGATCATAAACAATCGGAAACAAAATGAATCCACTTTGAGGGATTCTTGAGGTCCTCTGGGACTGGGAGGTGATATTATTATGTGTAAAAATCTGTGCATCCAACAACTCATCTTAACTTTCAGCTGTAAAACATGTATAAGATAATGAATAAAAAAAGGCTGCTTTAGAATTCATGTGCTGAAGGAGGAGTAACAATGTAAACTCACGAGAATGCCTGCTTAAAGTCATTGGGTTTGATGCAGCGGACATAGTGTGGCGTAGTTGCGTTCAACGTCTCCATTAGCATTTGAAGGGAGTTACGAAACTACAAGAAAAAAAACATCCATTTACTTCGTTAGTGTAAAAAAAAAAAAGAGAGATGGCATGATAGAAAGTGAGAAGTGGTATCAACCTGACAGCCGACGGTCTTCTTGTGCTCCTTGCTGCTGGTGTCCCGGCTCTTGTCAGGTTTGATGCTAAGACGGGTCCTGCCTCCAGCTCCGGCGGCCTGACCCAGAGGACTAGTAGCTTTTTCCTCATCCTGGAACAGCTCCACCAACAAGTCAAACTGGAAAGAGCAGCACAAATACAGTCACAATGCTCATGTACTGCAGTGTATGAGGACTCTCATGCTGGATAACGTGTTACAAGTACAGTGGAACCTTAACATAACAAAATAATATCCTTAAGGTCGTACAGTTCTGGCCAAGTTCTGGGTATTTAGTACCAACTGTGAAATGTGCCATAATGACCACAAAAACATAAACAAAACTTATTGCAAGCTAGAAGAAGCACAGCATAGACACACTTCTGTTCAGGTCGCTCAGTACAACACAGCAAAGGCAACAATAAGTTGACAATAATAATAACAGAACCGAATGACATCTGTGCGTAATGTTTACGTTGTAATATGTACCGTTTTAACTATATTAATATAAATATGCCTTTAGAGTCGGCACTGTGAGATGTCAAAGATAAACTTTTCAGGTTGCTTTGTTTTTTTTCCACTTATTGCTCACATTTTATGCCTTAGTGGAAGAGTGTCCCAAGTGCAGCTCGTGACTCGTTTATTATTGACCCGTGGCTAAAAACAAAAAAAAAAAAAAGAAAAAATTTTAAAATTACAGCAAAGAGGCACAATGTAAAGACAAATGCTGATATGTTGACATTAATAATTAATAGCACAAAGCCTTGGCATAAAATATATGTAAATATATTTTTAATGCTTTTTATAAACAAAAAAAATATACAGAAAATATCAAAGCAGCCTTTGATTTTTCTATATGTGGCCCATGGTGGAAAAAGTTTGGACCACCCCTGCCTTAGTGGTTATTTTTACTTTATTTTTGTTTAACAGTTAGGAATGTTAAAATTTAAGTTTTTTTATATTGCCTATATAGTAAATTAAGTTTTTGACCCTGGAACAGACTATTTCGATTTTTATTACCTTCGATGTGAAAAACAGCTCAGAAATGTGAAGAAATTGGTCATATTGGCTTGTGTTTGTCCTTTAAGGTTCCACTGTAGTTATAATGCTTATATGTTTCTCATCATTAGATTTGCATTCACTTTTATTATATTATATTTACATTTCAAAATTCAACACAAATGATTTGTGGATTAGTGATTGTTAAAAAAAATCAGTTTAGCCTGTTACAGTTACTTTATACAATGTTATACAATTAAAAACAATGCAATGTGAAGGTTATGGTTGCACCACATTGTATTAAAGCATGACAACTCCATGAATTATATATGTGCTTTTTAGTAAAACATGCCAAACGAACCTAGAAGGTAATATAAATTATGAATGCAGCTCTTTGCCCTGAGGCTGCCATGCTGTTTCTCTCTTGCCAGCATCATTAAGCAGGAAAACCACCCAGGCTCTCACAGCATCACTTTGGCAAAAAGAGAACTCCTCCTCCCTGGTGCGAGTGCTTTTATGTCCAATCATGCTTTATTTTTAAACTCTTAGTGTCTTTAGTGCTTGGCATGCAACAAACAATGGCACAAAAAAATCAATGGCCCATTGCTGTTAGAGCGTCACAGAGTGATGAAAGAGGAGGTATGAAACAAAAGGGGAATGAAGAAAGCTAGAGGCACACCACAGTTGCCACCATTTACCTTCTGCTGGCGGGGGGAGGGGTTGTCATGATGGAGACAACATACATAGACAACACATGGAGACACAATGACATGAAGATGAAAGAAAAATCATTTGCATCTTCATCAATACAACTTCATGACTGACATACGAGTAAAATAAAAGCAGGCAAAATCATAATGAAGACAATGGAATGATAATTTCCACTGAATTCATTCATAAAGTGTATCGCTGGTATTTTATCAGGCTTTTGTTGAATATGTCGTGAAGATTGGACATGCAAACGCAAGTGGTGTGGTGCAGGGGCATGAGCAGCACTGAAAGGCTTTTGGAAAAAATACAAAAGCATCTGCGCTGCATGCGCTTGCACCATTTAGTGTGTCACGACACATTTCTAAATGAGCACTGGGGCATTTCCTGATGTCCATCAAATGGCACTGATAAAACAACCAAACAATTTGTGGATTATTTCGAGCAGTTCTGTTTGCTGATAATGTCCAAGGTGATGGCCATCGCTTATGACTAGCGGGAGGATGATGCAAAGTGCTCGTTTGTGAGTGGTCCAGCAAGCACACCAGGGCCTTTGACTTTGCGGATTATTAGTTGGAGTTGGCAGTTATAATTAATAACTAGCATGTAGAGCATGACTTCAACATATGCCGCAACATTGTATCCAAATGCTTGTTGGTGCTTGTGCTTAAGCAAGCTATGTGGATTATTTTGGTGTTTTTTGTTATACAAGGTGGCAGTTATTATTCATAATACTATTCGTAATACTACCTTTATTGTATAACATGTCGATGTTGGGTGATTACACGTGCACGTTCATGAGGAAGCAAACTTCCTTGATTATTTTTTCTAGTTGGTTTGTTTTATTTTGTGCAATGTGGCAGTTGACACTAAAGGGACATGAAGTTGTATGACATCCCCATCATCAGCAGTGATTTACCCACCAGTTGGTCCCTTGAGTCCAGTTCTGGTCGGGTTTTGGTGATCAAAAACGTAGATCTGGTTAGTTGCTGAGGCTACTTAAGTAAAGAGTTTGGCTTCTCAAAACAATGTGTATTTAAAAGAATATGCATGACAAATATGCCTCATAAATTGCTTGGCTTTACTTTTGTCTTCCGTCGTATTATGTGTGCTATCGACTGTCCAATTTTTGTGTATGTGATGGTTAATGGCGCTGATCCGCGCATCTTCATCCATTGTGGAACACCTACACAAACAAAATGGCAGCGACGTTTGCTTCACAGCCACGTCGCAACCATTCCTATCACATACGCAACAATGGACAGTCCTCAGCACGCATTGTTATGACAGAAGACAAAAAGTAAAGCCGAGCAATTTATGAGGTCTGCTTTGTACAGGGAGGCATATTTGTCATGCAAATGTATTACTCTTTTGAACGCATATTGTTTGGAGAAGCCAAAATCTTTACTTATGTAGCCCCAACAACTAACCATATCTAAGTTCTTTATTACCAAAATCCAACCCGAACTGGACTCACGTCACCAATTTCACTGTTGATGTACTACACTAATGATGAGGATGTCATACAACTTCATGTCAAAAAATCCGAACTATCCCTTTCATAACAGGTGGGATGGGTGATCCATTGAGTATGCAAATCCAGATCACGTGATTTTTCTATTCTAATGCTAAATGTGGTATTGTTCAATAAAGAGACATGTATCACATGTATCAAGACTCCCAGCCGAATAAGCAAACACACCATAAGACAGTTAATTATTTTGAGTTGTTTATGTTTCGCCTGCAAGGTGGCAGTCAAAGTTATAAATGGCGGGAGGAGCAAGCAGACTGAGCACCTGTGAATGTGCTCATACACAATGAACACATTTGCAACCTTATCATTATTATCTGTGTGAAGAAAACAATAATATAACTTTACCATTGTTATTATCACTATTATACTCATACATAACAACCTAAATCCTGATTTCAGGTTTATAGACTAAATTGATCTTAAAAAGATAATTTATCACGTGAAAGATATACATAACTATGTTGTCTTTTCTGGATTTTTTCACATACAATATAATCAGAAGATCGGGGCAGACAAGTGGAGGTTCTGTTGCAGGAGATTATCCACCTTCTCGCAGCCGACCTCCAAAATCTTGTCTCTTTTAATGCAGAGCATAGGACACTCACAGACAAAATTCATCCAGGAGATCATCCACCTTCTCATAGTAGACCTCCAAAATCTTATCTCTTTTAATGCACAGTATAGGACACATCCAATAACATCCCTAGATTAGGGCAGACAAGTGGAGACCTGGTTGCAGGAGATCATCTATCTCCTAGAAACAGACGTCCGAAATCTTGTCTTTTTTAATGCACAGTGTAGGACACTTAGCCAGGAGCTTTGGTGTTGCTAGAGCAACGTCTATCTTGCTATCTCTGGCAACAGTTCCACAAGTCCTTGGCTTCTTTTCATGCAGGACACGTGCTATCCGAACTAATTATTGTTACCATCATCACTGATTACTATTATGTCTTTTAATGAAATATCTCTTGTATGCATAAAAAATGTGTGTGTGTGTATATATATATATATATATAT
>QODF01000046.1:167853-306681 GCA_024372805.1 Oostethus manadensis
ATATATATATACATGGATATGTCTATATATACTGTATATTTACTGTATGGTAAACCCAGGAATTATCTTTAATACAGGTTTTCCCCGGGTACTACGGTTTGCTCCCACATTCCAAAAACATGCATGTTAGCTTAATTGGGGACTCCAAATTGTCCAATGTCAGTGTGAATGTTTGTTTGTCTATATGTGCCTTGCGATTGACTGGCGACCGGTCCAGGGGGTACCCTGCCTCCCGCCCAAAGCCAGCTGGGATAGGCTCCAGCATACCCATGACCCTAATGAGGATAAGCGGCATGGAGCGGAAAATGGATGGATGGACATGTTATGCTGATTTGTGATGATGGTATAATATTGAGTAATGTCACAAGCTGTACAAGGTATAACCCATTAACAACAATGTATATTGTACATGTGTGTTTGTAGGTGTGATATCTTCATGTATTACTGCATATTAATATAACAGGCTTTATTATTACGAATAAGGGGGTAGGAGTAAAGAAGCTTGTCATCTTGCCACTCCTTTTCGAGCCAAATTGTTCCTGTTTATACTGTAGGTGTATGTTCATTATGTTCTGTCCTATGTATTTTGTGTGGCTCAAAATAAACAAACAAACAAACAAAACTTCTGATGCACTTCTTGTATTGTGCAAGGAAATATGATATAGTCGCTACAGTATGCACACACGTTAAGATTGTTAGAATAAGCTTAGCAGAGAACCTTAAATCCTAATTAAACTAAATCTTTTTAAGGTATCATTAACGTTTAATCCCAACTGTTTAAGTCTCTCTGATGCAGACGCAGTTCACGTGTTTGCGTGTGTGACTGATTTTGTATCTGATTACCAACTTCAGTTGATGTTTGAAGGTGATATGAGGCTCTAACAATGGAAAGTAGCTGTAGGATAAATAAACATGCTGCACTGTTGTGTGTGTGCGTGTGGGTGTGTGTGTAGGCCAAACAGCAGCCAGGATTTACGGAAAAAGCTTTAGATCAAACAAGGTTAGTTAGTATAAACTCATCCTGGTCATGATCTAAAAAGGAGAATACAGTATACTGACTGCCTATTGTATACTGCAGTATACAATACAGTATTTGTTGTTTTTGATTGTAGTTGTGTGGCCTCGTGTTGCTTTTTGAATGCACATTGAATACATTTCACCAAAGTGGTCATGTGGTCCTCCTCTGGCCAAATAAAGTAAACATAGATGGAAGTGGGCGCTGTCTCTCTAACCCCAATGCAGGTTTCGCTGGTCAGCAAACAGTTGCTCTTGCTTATGTCAAGCTGTATACTGTACCAACCAGTTCTTATTTACAGACCAGGATTAGCTATTTTTTCCATACCTGACAGTTTTGACTGCTCACTAGCAATCTTCTTCAGGGTGGTCATGTGATGTTCATGTGCTGTGTCTTGTCAGCTGTTTTGTGCAGATGTTGGTGCCATCCTCCTGCCAATGAAGGCAGGGCGACAGCGCCCTCCGCTGTCCGACTTCTCCAGGACCACACCCCAGGTGTGAGAGAGTAAAAAGGGCCCCTTGTCCCTGTCTATGGTCTAGTGGGCACGTTTCCGCATTTCAATTGCCTCTTTGATCCAGCGGTGGTGTTTGTAGTCCTCCGTCTCTTTTACGGTGGTCAGAAATAGCAGATTTCAGTTGTTGCTCTGTTTTGCATATGGTTGCTCGTGTGCATGCCCTCGCTATATCCTTCTCATAGTCTCTCCTGTGGTCCTTTTTTCTTGTGCATTCCCTCCCTGTGTGCCCAATACATTTTTTATAGCATGCAGGGTATTTGGTTTTTTTCTGTTTTACCTGGGATGTCGTCCTGGAGAAGTCGGACAGTGCAGGTTGCTGTTGCCCTGGTTTCATTGGCAGGAAGACACATCAACATCTGCATAAATCATCTGACAAGACACGTCACATGAGCTTCACCTGAGCACTCTAAAGATGACTGCTAGCGAGCAGTCAAAAGTGTCAGGTATGAAAAATTAGCTAATTCTGGTAGGTAAATAAGAACTGTTTAGAATGTGTTAATGATGGACCAAATGAACCTCATTGGACTTTTTAAATCGTACAACCTTGAGAGCAGGCCATGTTGCGTTGCACTGCAATGAAAGTTGAGTGAGAGTGGTTTTTGTTTAGAAACTAGAACGCTTTGAGGTAGGACCACGGAAGTGCCAAGTGGGCTGTTGCCACCTACTTCCCAGCTGTCTGGAATTCAGCATCATCTTCTCAGTGCAACTAATGGCGCCATTGCAATGTGACAAGGCAGCCCATTAATAATATTTACAGCTCAGTAATAGATCTGATGGTGTCTTCTCTATAAGGAAACATTATTGTCTGAACAATGCTCCCTTTAACGCCTTTGATACAGTGTAACGTGTGTGTGCGTACAGCTTACCTTGCTGGCCTTGAGCACTTTGATCTGTTCTTCATTCACCGTGTCCTTGTTCTTCTCCAGGAAACCTTCACACTGGTATTCAACCTGCTCCACAGCAAGAGAGTACCGTTTATGCACTGTAGGTTTTTGCCACACACCTGACAAACAAACCTGAAATTTCTGTATTGATCGTATATAAGATGTGTTTTGTCTCTAAAAATGTCAGAAAAATCCAGGTTGTCCTATACATATTTAAGTGGGCCTATACTGTAGAGTCATACAATGGTTCATATAAAGTGTTTGTTTCAGATTTTTTGTGTATGTCACACTTAAATGTTCAGATCAAACAAATAAAAATTAGTTAAAGACAACACAGCTGAACACAAAATGCAGTTTTTAAATTAAACTTTTTACTATCAAGGGGGAAAAAAATCCAAACCAACATGGCCTGGTGCGAAAACGTGATTGCCCTTTAAATCTAATACCTGGTTGGGCCACCCTTAGCAGCAACCAAGCATTTGTGACGACTTGCAGTGAGTCTCTTACAGCGCTGTGGAGGAATTTGGGTCCACTTATCTTGGCAGAATTGTTGTAATTCAACCATATTGAAGGGTTTTCCTTTTTAAGGTCATGTCACAGCATCTCAATAAAATTCAGGTCAGGAGTTTGACCTGAATTCCAAAGTCTTAATTTTGTTTTTCTTCAGCCATTCAGAGGTGGCCTTGCTGGTGTGTTTTGGATCATTGCCCTGCTGCAGAATCTAAGTTGGTTTTAGTTAGGCCTGTCATTATAATCAATAAAACGAAAAAATGAAGTCGATAGTTTTGACATGTGCATGCATGCGTGTTTGAATTCTTTGTTTGACCTGTCTCACTTCACTACACAGGCTTCACTACACCTTTTTTTCTCTCCCACGCAGTGAGACTCACTGCATACACTAGCTTACTTCCCCCTCCTCGCTCATCCAATCAGCAACCAGAAAACTAGTCTAGATGTCTTCACGGACTTGGCGGCGAGTCAGACATTTCTTATCAACATATTCTTTTCAAAAACGCACATTTTCCCTACTTTGGTGTAAAAATCAACTTAGCGAAGGGAGCCGCAACAAGGAGGCTGAAGAGACGCATGCGGCTCCAGAGCCACAGGTTGCCGACACCTGCCCTAAAGAAATAAAGTTTACTGCTTTTGATACAATGTACTCTTATTATTATGCCATATAGTCAATGAAAAAATAGTCTAGAAAAAAAAGTCAATAATTTTGATTATGGACAATAATTTGTAGGACAATTAACAGATAAAAAGCCTAGTTTCAAGATGCGCTTAATCATCCATCCATCCATTTTCTTCCGCTTATCCGAGGAAAGGGGTCGCGGGGGCATCAACCTAAGCAGGGAAGCCCAGAGGTCCCGCTCCCCGGCCATTTCTTCCAGCTCTTCCCAGCGGATGTCGAGGCGTTCCCAGGCCAGCTGAGAGACATAGCCCGAGCCACCTCATCTGACTTCTCTCGGAGGAGCAGCGGTTCTATACGAGTCTCTCCCGGATGACAGTGCTTCTCACCCTATCTCTAAGAGAGAGCCCAGCCACCCTGCGGAGAAAACTCATTTCGGCCGCTTGTACTTGCAATCTTGTCCTTTCAATCACTACCCAAAGCTCATGACCATAGCTGAGGGTAGGAATGTAGATCGACCGGTAAATTGAGAGCTTTGCCTTTTGGCTCAGCTCTCTTTTCACCACGACAGACCGGTGCAGAGTCTGCATCACTGCAGACTCTGCACCAATCCGCCTGTCCATCTCGCGTTCCATCCTTCCATCACTCGTGAACAAGACCCCGAGGTACTTAAATTCCTCCACTTGAGGCAGGACCTCATCCCCGACCCGGAGATGGCACTCCACCCTTTCCCAGGCGAGAACCATGGACTCGGACTTGGAGCTGCTGATTGTCATCCCAGCCGCTTCACACTCAGCTGCGAACCGATCCAGTGAGAGTTGAAGGTCACGGCTCGATGAAGCCAACAGGACCACATTATCTGCAAAAAGCAGAGATCGAATCCTGCGGCCACCAAACTGAAACCCCTCAACGCCCTGGCTGCGCCTAAATTCTGTCCATGAAAGTAGTGAACAGAATCGGTGACAAAGGGCAGCCCTGGCGGAGTCCAACTCTCACTGGAAACGGGTCCGACTTATTGCCGGCAATGCGAACCAAACTCTGACACCGGTCATACAGGAAACAAACCACCTGGATTAGGTGGTCCGATACCCCATATTCCTGGAGCACTCCCCACTGTATTCCCCAAGGAACATGGTCGAATGCCTTCTCCAAGTCCACAAAAAACATGTAGACTGGTTGGGCAAACTCCCGTGCACCCTCAAGGACCCTGCCGAGAGTATAGAGTTGGTCCACAGTTCCAGGACGAAAACCACACTGCTCCTCATGAATCCAAGATTAGACTATCCGGCGGATTCTCCTCTCCAGAACCCCTGAATAGACCTTACCGGGAAGGCTGAGGAGTGTGATCCCACGATAGTTAGAACACACCCTCCGGTCCCCCTTTTTGAAAAGCGGGACCACCACCCCGGTTTGCCAGTCCAGGTGCTTAATCAACTATCAGTTCTTATGTCCATCCCTATTTCTGATTGACAGTGCCAGTTTAACAATATATTTAGGAGTGTGGTTGTATTTGCTCAGATAAGTTTCCTCGAGATTCCACTTTCCTTATGAGGTAAGCTCCAGAGAAAAACCATGTAAATCCTTGACCCATTTATCTGTAACCTCATAGCAAGGGGACTTGAAAATAACACCGCAGTTGCACCAAAGTCAGATACTCAGTAAGACACTCATAACCCTGAGCCCTTTTCATGTGCAAGAACAGAGATAACAATAAAAAAAATCTTCTGGCTATGCTAAAAATAGCTCTGCTGTGTCCCTACTGTAGCTGAATATTTGCTGAAAAAAAGATGTGCTAATAATTCAAACCACTAGAACACTCCAAACACTAACATGGGGGTTCACTCTAAAAAAGGTTAAAAAAAAAAACACTTGTCTATGCAATCATACACCCACCTTATCAGCAAAGTGTTGGATGATGAAGGCGCGGTTTGACATGCGCGGCTTCTCAAACAGAGAACATGTCTTCAGGTGGGTGTTGTACAGCTTCTGAGCCCATGAATCATCTGAGCCTTTGGGCATCTGACAAAGGACAGGGCATGAATGAAGCCAAAGAAATACACATTTTTATAAACTCATTCCGAAGTTATACCCTGCACTCCTCATCGAGCAGGTCCAGGACCCCCATCTTGGCTTCGATTAGGTTGATGCAGGGCTGGTTGTCGTAGAAATCAATGAGAGTCCAGGGGATCTGCTCCTTCATGTATTCCTCCTGCTCCAGCTTGAACACGTGCTGCGCTCAGCACAAACACAAAGTGGATGTTTAGATGTCTGCCTTGCATTGCAAAGCCGCAAAAACACAATTTAAATGTGACAAAGCACCATGTTGAATTGCTGCTGGAGCTTCTCGTTGGCGTAGTTAATGCAAAACTGCTCAAAGCTGTTGATTTCGAAGGTCTCAAACCTTGAGAAAAAACAGGAAAGTAGACATGGGCTGATTTGTAAGTAACTGCTTAGATCCACAAATGTATTTTTATCATTTTCTATAACATTGACTTTATACCAAGAATATGTAACATTTGCATAAATATGCATTTTTTTGGACTAGTCAGCTGGGATAGGCTC
Organism: Oostethus manadensis; assembly: GCA_024372805.1. Taxonomy (NCBI): domain Eukaryota; kingdom Metazoa; phylum Chordata; class Actinopteri; order Syngnathiformes; family Syngnathidae; genus Oostethus; species Oostethus manadensis. Next base: position 173,958 of record QODF01000046.1, read on the forward strand.
CAGCATACCCTTCCAACCCCAGTGAGGATAAGCAGCATAGAAAATAAACGAATAACATTGCACGCTACTAAACAAGTAATAAAAGTATGTATTATTCGTGCTGATCGTTATCCCTATCGCCCAATATTCAGGCTGCATAATATAAACGGTATCGGAAGTGGAAAAAGTTCTATCGAGGCACCCCTACCCGTAAATGTCGAGGACGCCGATGAAAGAGTGCTGCTTGATATTGGTGATTAGCGCCTTGTTGACGTGTTCCACAATCCAGTTAAAGAGTTTGGCGTAGATATGCTTGGACAGCGCGTCGCGGGCGTTGGTGGCCTGAAGGCGGGGGAGGGTTTTGATGTAAGTCTCGGTGGCCGTCTTCAGTTTCCTGTGGCACAGCCACTGAGCCATGTCTTCGTAGGTGACACCCACCAGATCGCAGAAAGCGGTCAGGTGATTATTCTTGGGCTACAAAAATGATATAAAGGAAAAGATACTTTCTTTTAGCATGCAAGCTCCATCGGTTCAAACAACGTGAAGTTGTGGGCAAGCTAATGTGATTCTGCCACAAGTTTCTGTTTACTTTTTAGGAAAATCAACGCTACATCTATTAATCTATTATTTAATAATGCAAGCTTTAAAAATGCCTTTTCAGTTGGGTAAATTTGGGAGAAAATCATATTGTGGAGGCTATAAAAAATACTTTATACTACCAATTAAAAGACAACAAATGAACAATATGATCTCACTGGGATGATGCTGCTGTCGGAATCCCTGTCTTTTATCTCCACGTTTCCCAGATGAAGAATAGCAGCCAGAACCTGAAACAATCCCATCTGATAGGATTCATTGATACCTGCAGAAGGCAAAGATTATTTAGTTGTTAAAATGTAATCAAACTTTATTTCTCCACCAGACATGCAGATGTCATTCAGTCAAGCACAAAACTCCCAAGACAAAATATGTCATATTATTCAGTTGGCTACTTCCTGGGTAACTCCATGGATACCACATTAAATAAATCTGTGTATCTGTGTCTTTATCCAAAGTATCACTAACATCTGAATAAATTATTCTTTGGTCCGCTCTGCAACCCCCTGCTAATTCCTACTACAGACTCGATAAGATGCAAAATGTACACCCATAGCGACAGTTCTGCCCACATGGCATTTGCTAGGCATTCCACAAGTAGTTACCAAGCAACGAGAAGGCATGGCGCGTGGTGCAGAGCTCCTTCGTGTCGTCCACCCCATCGATCACAGGGCTGCGGCCCTGCCAGGTGTACAGGAAGTTGCTTGCGTTGCCTACGAGGAAAAAAAAAGCACATTACAGATAAATTTACTCAACAAAAACATTGGTACATATGCTAAAGCAGTGGATTTCAAACTGGGGGGCACGCCCCCGGCGTTATGACAGAAGGGGCATATTTCATTATTACCGTATTTTTCAGGAGGGGGGGCGCAGAAAATCATTTTATCTCCAAAGAGGGGGATGCTGCAAAAAAAGTTTGGGAACCAGTGCTATAAAGAGTAAATTACTTTGTCCTTAAAAACAAAAAATGTCCGCTTCCCCAAAACTGCAACCAAATTACTAAATTCATATTTTTTTTGCCCTCTTGTAAAAAGTTTAGCTTGAAAATCCACCAACAGGGACGTGCAAATTGTGCTGCATGCTTGAAATGAAAAGGCATAGTGCCATCTGGTGGACTAAAATACAAATGCAAATTAAAAGGCAGCAGTCCAAATTGAAATTTTAACATTAATTAATACATTAGCATGGTTTTTTTTTGTCATTGGTCAATGTTTGCGTAACGTTGCCATTTTTGGCTGATTCTTTAAAATGACTATCCTCAGCCAAATTTGACCAATATGCACACAACACAGCCAAAAAACTTCAAAATAACAAATAAAATGGCACAAATTCCCTAAAATGTCTTAAACTCCTAAATTAATGCACGAACTGTTGCCTGGCAACAGGGGTAGGGATTCTGTGAAGCACCCACTATTTACTGAGCCAGCAAGTCAGCAGGAGTGAAGACTGCAGCTGTGTGTGTGTGTATGCGTGTGTGTGTGTGTTAGTTCCGTGACTTAGATGAGCAGGTGCAGATGCACAGTGGGAGCTCTCTGCATGAAAGCCTGTTTGACAACACAGTCCTGTGTGTCTATTTCACTTACAGCGGTGACATCATCATGAAAGTCTTAATGTGATGTGATACGAAACGTGACAGGCAATTTCAAAGCCTCAGTTGATTGGTTTGGGAATGTGGATCTGTGGGAACTCCAGTTCAGTTATAGGATGTTTTCATACCATATGAATACACCACAGCTTTATTTGCCTGGGTTATTGACTTATTCAGATGATTGCTTTTCAGTATTTTGCCAATTATCAGCTCCCACCAGATTGCTGAAATCATTCCCACACGTGGGGGTTTTCAAGGACCACACTTTTAACCCGCTCAAATACACTGTCTGTTTGTGTGCAGGTAAGTGTGCCAAAACACTTACTCAGTTTCAGATTCTTGAACTCTGGCAGATGTGAGGATGCACAGAGCTGATAAAAGATATGATAATTCCTCTCCTCGTCCGCCTGCAAGACAACATAGACATCAGTAATGAGGCAAAACCCATATTAAACTAAATCATGTAGATGGGGGCAGTGTGGTGTTGTTCCCCATTAAAATGAATGGTGGAATTATAAAACACAAACACTTCAGGTTTCAAGCCATTTTACTATTTGCACAAAGAATCATCATTTAAAGATAATTTGGAGAGACATTTATATATGTTCCATAACTACTTTCCAATATATTTTTTTTACTGGTAGAAAAATCAAAGCGTCTTAGCTAAAAAATAAACTTTCAACTGTCATAAGGTGAAGATATTTAGGAAGAACAACTTTATAAACTAACGATTTCTCCATATGATCAGCCTACATTATTCTACCCAAGCAGTAAAGGTAACGTAGTGATGTGAAAATAAGATGATTTTTGTCTCAAAGAAAGTCAAGAAAATCAAATGGTATTATATCTGGGGTCTGGAAATTTGCATGCATGGCACCAAATTGTTACTCCACCAAGGCAGTCAGAGCATTTCTTCCTTTCACTCACTCCCACACAAGCAGGCACTACACAGAGATTCGTCTGGGGGACAAAATTGTCTCAAAGAGGAGTTATGATGCTAATTTTACCATAATCAATGAAGCACTCAAACAACTGTAGACTAGCAAAAATAAATACAATATCCTTTTTAATTGTTGTATACCAGTTGTTTTTGTGTTTTTTATCTAAAATAATATATTCCCAAAGTGGGTCTCCAGAATGAGGGGATGTCTTATATTCGGGCCAATGTGTTATTTGTTATTTGCATTGCTGCCTTACTAGCCACATACAGCCAAACACTTAAAAAAATGTGACAAGGACAATATGTCAGCCCTGTCGTTTATCTCCACCCATATCAGCCGATGTACACAAGGAATACTCCACGTCTTCATGTTTGAATGCACTGTGACAACCAGTTTACTTCCCAGGTTATGGTTACCTCATCCACAGCGTGAGCATATTCTAAAGGGATCTGTTTGCAGTGTTATTACACAATGTATGGTTGTCACAGGCTAAGAATGCTGCATGGAAAGCATATCAAGGATCGTTCCACCTTGATCTTGACTATTGTTGTGTTGGTTTGCTCTTGTCACTGAATATGACGTGACGACCGTGGAATGCAATTAACAAGAAGTTGCAGTTTTTTACATTTCATTTTACAAGTAGAAAAATGCAGACTAAATCAAGTACTTGAATGAAAATTGATAATTTGATGTTTTTGTTTAAAGTTCCCCATATAATAAACGCATTTTATTATTATTTTTATATATTTGTTTTATTATTATTTAGATGTGTTTTTTATACAAGCAAATAAAACAAAAACATCCACACAAGGTAGTGAACATCAAACATCAAATCATAGCAAACCTACAGTACAGCAAATGTTGGTACACTCACCTGGAACACCACTCTGGATTTTTCAAGAAGATATGTCCTCATGTTAGCACCGATGATTCTGTAGCGGTTGTCGAAGCCAATCTCAATGTATTTCCCAAAGCGACTGCTGTTGTCGTTGCGAGTTGTCTTAGCATTTCCAATGGCCTGACAGAGGAGACAAACTTTTATCATGCATTATTTTTATACTCGTCCTTTTTGTGATGGCTCAGTGTGAAGGTTTTATCACATCAGGCCCGCCAAGCGTTTGAATCCGCCCCACCAGTTGCTCACAAATTATTTAATTTAGTTTAATTAAAAGAGTTTTGTTGAAACACTCGCGCTAAGTCAGTAGAGAATTTGAACACACCCAAAGTGGCAATGGAGCAAGCAATGGACACACCTTTGTCCTCGTTGGTTAGTACGAAATGGCTAAAGAAACAATAGTAGTAAAAGAATGGAATGTACAACAGAAGGTAAGCAGCTTTGACCTGACCCGTCAGTCATCATGTTTTGGTGTTTTTATGTTTTACTGTGTACACTTATGACAGTTTAGACTGCTAAAGAGTAAAATGCTCCTCTAAGTCATCAAGTAAGGTGCCTTTTAAAACAGGCTCTCTTTACTTTCTCAAAAGCATCAACAGCAAATGTTAGGTTACAGAAATGTTTTTTCTTACACTTGTTTGGTTAGGAAAATTCCAAAGTGCCTGTAAGAGTAGGAGAGGTTTTATGATGTTGACAGTGTTGACCCTGGAACAGGTTAATTACATTATTATCCATTATTATATATGATATATGGGAAAGATTCTCTCTAAATCTGAACAAAATTTTAGGTGGACTCGCACTTTGTATTGCAACATTAAGAAAGAAAATGTCAGTCTCTTACGCCACACAAGACATCTGATCCAACCTGCCTGTGTCAGCCATTAAAGGCATCACACAAACATCTCCTGCCTTCTCTCTCTCTCTCACACACACGCACACACAGGCTCTGCAATATGACGGCTGATGCATCCAGGCGTTGATGCTGTGGTGTCATCACTGTGACGCAAAAAAGCCATATATTCATCCAGGTGGGTTTGTCTCTGAGTGGTCAGAATTAAAGTTGATGGGAGAAGGAGAGATATTGTAGCAGCGGAGGGAGCAGAGGAAACGAGAGAATGTGCTCTCACCTCCATGATGGGGTTAGAAGCCAACACCTTCTCCTCTACGTTGGCTTCGCTGGCTGAGCCGCTGACCGTGGCAAAGTATCTCATGGCGTACTTGGCCGACACCGTCTTTCCCGCCCCAGACTCTCCGCTTACAATGATGGACTGGTTCCTCTCATCCCTAGAAGAAGACGTTACAGTGATCTGATTGTTGTTGGATGATTTACTGAGTGACTTGTGTGTTTCAAGTGATTGGGCTACTGGCGCTCAAATAACAGATGGAGATAAAGTGTCAACTGCTATAATCAGCAGGCGGGTTAAGTTAGCTGCAGGGAGCAAGTGTGACCACACCTTCTAACCTTACTGTTCATTTGCTTTGATAACAGGGATGTGCACTGACAAATGACCTGAAAGAAGGAACGAACTTGAGCTCAGACACTTGGCATTTTCAGCCTAAAGCCCGCCACTCCTGTCTTCTGGGAATACCCACTTTCATGGGTAAATGCTGCCAGAGGGCTCAGAAGATCTTTAGATGTGCAACTCACAATGACGCAAGCCATATGCAGTATAAGCCACCTTACTGCCAAAGGAAAATTCTTTATTGCTACACCCCACACATTTCAGCAAGCATTTACAGTTAAACTGCACATTTTAAAGAGGCCTTTTATTGTGGCCAACCTAAGGCACACCTGTGCAATAATCTGTCCATCCATCCATCCATTTTCTTCCGCTTATATGAGGTCGTGTCGCGGGGGCAGCAGCCTAAGCAGGGAAGCCCAGACTTCCCTTTCTCTGGCCATTTCGTCCAGCTCCTCCTGGCGGATCCTGAGGCGTTCCCATGCCAGTTGAGAGACATACTCTCTCCAACGTGTCCTGAGTCTTCCCCGAGGCCTCCTACCGGTCGGATGTGCCCCGAACACCTCTTCAGGGAGGCGTCCCAGAGGCATGCTAACCAGATGTCCGAGCTACCTCATCTGGCTACTCTCAATATGGGGAGCAGCTGTTCTACTCCGAGTCTCTCCCAGATGACAGTGCTTCTCATCGTATCGCTAAGGGAGAGCCCAGCCACCCTGTGGAGAAAACTCATTTCCGCCGCTTGTACCCGCAATCTTGTCCATGTGAAAGTAATGAACAGAATTGGTGACAAAGGCAGCCCTGGCAAAGTCCAACCCTCCCTGGAAACGGGTACGACTTATTGCCATCAATGCGAACCAAACTCTGACACCGGTCATACAGGGAATGAACCGCCTGGATTAGGTGGTCCGATACCCCATATTCCTGGAGAACTCCCCACACTATTCTTAGAGGAACACGGTCGAATGCCTTCTCCAGGTCCACAAAACACATGTAGACTGGTTGGGCAAACTCCATCACACCCTCAAAGACCCTGTCAAGATTATAGAGCTGGTCCACAGTTCAACGACCAGGACGAAAACCACACTGCTCCTCCTGAATCCGTGATTCGACTATCCAGTGGATCCTGCTCTCCAAAACCCCTGAATAAACCTTACCGGGAAGGCTGAGGAGTATGATCCCACGATAGTTAGAACACACCCTGGTTCTTGAAAAGCGAAACCACCACCCCCCAGTCTGCCAATACAGGGGCACCAACCTCGATGTCCACGCGATGTTGCAGAGTCGTGTCAACCAAGACATGCCCACAGCATTCAGGGAACTCCGGGCGGATCTCATCCACCCCCAGGGTCTTGCCACTGAGGAGCTTTTTGACCACCTGGGTAACCTCAGCCCCAGAGATAGGAGAATCTGCCACAGAGTCCCAAGGCACTGACAATTGCACCTCTGGACACCCTTATGCTTGAACATGATGTTCGTCATTGACAATCCATGACGGGCACAGAAGTCCAAAAACAAAACACTGCTTGAGTTTACATCAGGGGCGCCATTCCTCCCAATCACACTTCTCCAGGTCTCACTGTCGCTGCCAACATGAGCACTAAAGTCCCCCAGTAGAACAAGGGAATCCCCTGAGGGAGCAGTCTCTAGTATTCCCTCTAAGGACTCCAAAAAGGGCACGTATTCAGAACTAATGTTTGGCGCATAAGCAAAACAACAGTGCATGCTTGGAGCCGAGGGGCAACAGGAATTTCCACCCCTGCCAGAGTGGTTCCAGAGCCCTTGCTGTGCGTTGAGGTGAGTCTGACTATATCTAGCAGAATTTCTTCACCTCACGCACCAGCTCCGGCTCCTTCTCCGCCAGAGAGGTGACATTCCACGTACCAAGGATCGGAATGCCAAGGTCTCTGCCCGCCACCCAACTCACTTTGCACCGGACCACTTTGGCCCCTCCCACTAGTGGTGATGGGGGGACCATCACATGCGTTTACTTCTCATGTGAGAAGTAAACAGAAGGTAGGCTAAAATACTTGATCAATACAGCAAGGAGTAAAATATGAGAGGCTAAAGGCTGAATCATGCTACGGTGATGTCACTACACCCACTCTTTTTATAGCGTCTTCATTCATTTATAGCTCTCTGGCTGGGGGTGAGCGACTGGCAACATCCACATCATTGTTAGAACCTGCTGGTGTTGTGACACTGATTTCTGAGTTCGTAAATGCACCTCGCTGGGTTGTTGTGAGTGTGGAGAGACGTGTTTGCAAACGGTTTTGGAACTGCACTACTGTTGGCGTTGGCAATAAAACTTAAAGAGTGTCACTCTGTGTGTGACTTCACAACAGGGCCGAGCAAACTGCGGCCCGCGGGCCACATCAGGCCCACCAGGCATCTTAACCCGGCCCACTGGGCATTTTCAAATTTGTTTTTCTTTTATACCTTTAACATCAAAACTGTAGCTGGCAACATGCGCTATTGTGCACGCTTGAGTCACCAAAATAGTTAGTTGCAATCTGTAGCTTTTACAAAAAAGTACTCCAAACACGTCAACACACAAAGTAGCTCACCTAAGGCACCATGTGGGCATACCATACCAAAAAACACCCGTATATTCCTGCCGCAGGACATGCTGGGTAGCTTTCTTTTTTGCCATGTTTGCTTGATTGCAAAATATGTTGAGGCGGCCGTCAGAGAAGTCAACAAATAGGAGTTAACATACACTTCCTTTCCAATGCTATATTGTTCATAGTTCATATGGTTGTTTCAGCTGGACTACCCAGCATGCCTTGCAGGCATTTGGAAATAACTGTTACATGTTATGTTTAGCTCTTAGCTGTTGCTTAACACCCACGTAGTAGTAGTTCATTTAAGTGATGCATTAAGTTGCTGTGGATGTGTTGTGTTTTCGTTTTATTGCACCGTCAGCAGGTATGTCATTTGATGACCACCTATACTCTATATAGGCAGCCCTTCCACCAAATGTCTTAACCCCTTCAACTTGCTCCATTTCTGTTGCTATGGAGGACTCTTTGGAAACGATACAAAGAAAATGCGAGGTTAAAATTTCTTGGTGGTGCACAGCAAGCTCTGCCGGAGTGTTTGGAGGGGGCTGTGGCGCAGGAGCATAATTCAGCCTTAGAAATAAGTGGCAAACAAACCTGGCCATTTGTTTGTAAGCCTCCTCAGCCACAGCAAAGATGTGTGGGTCCATGTCTCCCATGTTCTGACCACTGTAAGCATTGATAATGTCTGTCCCGTAGATGGGCAGCGTCTCATAAGGGTTGATGGCCACCAAAACGATTCCTGCCACACATTGGGAACAACAGGTGAGCTATGGTATGTGATGCTAACAATTGATGACAGCAGACTACATCTAAACATGTATGCTGCATTCTCTAAACAATAACACATGAAGTGCTCATTACAAGACACAAGGGTTAAAGATACAGACAGAAATACAAACAGGAAATGTATGGTGGCCAACAGGTTTCGTACCACAGTAAGTGTAGATGAGCTTTGAGTCGATAAAGCGGACTTTGAGGTTGTGCAGCACAGCCGGCTCGTGGAGGTAGCTGAGCGCTGTGAGGTCATTCTCACCCACCAGGATGTCAGGGTTACGCAAGTAGGGCAGGTTCTTCGTCTTGGGGTCCAGTTTGTGCTCAAGTTTCTGAAGGTGTGGCAGACAGGTAGGAAAATTAACAGATACGCTATCAAAGGACATTTATCCAAAAGCTGTATCTTGTTAAGACTGTGCATTCAATAGAGCACTTATTACATTCCATTGTATTCCACCATGTCATTATGTTTCATATATAAATAAAGTGTATATGAAAAAAATATCTTGTAAATTGGACTAAATTTACCAACACTGGGACCTCAAGTTACAAAAACATTATTATATGAAAAATTCATAATACAAATCAGGCGTTGATGAAATTTCTGTCCAGTTTAAAAAAAAAAAAAATTCAAAATACAAAAACAAAAATAGAGAGTCCTCCCAGAATTAATTTTGTAGTTTATCTTGTCGTTTTTGAATACATGCAAGCTGCCCACTTTTGGGACAGCAATACATCAAAGTAATGGATGCCAACCGCTGTAAAACCGAAGAAGAAGTAGCTCCCCTCTCATTGGTTATCTTGGTTATGTCCCATGATCCTCTTGCTCTAAGAATTTCCATTGATGCTACATCACGGCATCCTTTTGGTCTCAAACAATGTACCAAAAAGCTCTTGTATTGGTAAAAATTAAAATAAAAAACCCAAAATGTAGTGTTAAGATTACTGTGTAAAGTACTGCATGAATTTAAATTAAGTTTGCCTTTCGCCTCCTATCTTTTTTTCTTCATTGATTAGCATATTTTCTCGTTCTTTTTTCTTCTTCTATGTACATGTAAATGATAATGGTATCGTTAAACTTATTTAAACATATGGGTACAATATTTACACTTTATACAACTGTTTTGGTGGGGATGGTACGAATTATAAAATTATATGGTATATCTTGTCTCATTATACGAAAATTGTAATATCTGAAAATCTGAACAAGATTGTGACAATTTTGGTCAAAATAATCATTAAATGACTTTATCGAGATACAAATTTGAGTGAAAAGCAATAAAGTCTACAAAACCTTAAATCCTTGGTGACGGTGTCAAAGGAGACCAAATTGTTCATCTCTTCAATCCCAATTCAAGCCAACAATGCAAAATGCTACTTAGATATGCATCAGCTTGGTATACTCACCACTGGTAGAAACATGTTGTCCAGTAATAGAGAGAATAGTAACCACGTTTGGCTGTTGCAGGGCAACCCACGTCTTTTCAAAATCATATGCTTCATCTTCAAAAATGACATACTCAAATTACTCCAGTATTAAACGTTCCTCTTTCTAAGTGTGATGCTTGTCCAACTCCCTGTTAAGCATGTTATTATGTTGCTGGACAAACAAGGTTCCATATCTAACTGATGCCTTTATATCAACACACATCCTAAAGTATGCACTAATAAAAAATGCACCACTGACTTCAAAAGATGCACAAGAGTGAAAGTGCTGGCGATGGTGGAGATATGAAATCTGCTGCTATACTTTTGAAATGCTCTCTGAGGGAATCTTTGTAATCCTCATTCGTGATGACAGTTTATCCATCCATCCATCCATTTTCCTCCGCTTATCCGGGGGTCCGGGTCGCGGGGGCAGCAGCTTCAGTAGGGAAGTCCAGACCAGTAGGGAAGCCCAGCGACCTCTTCCAGCTCCATCGGGAGGACACCAAGGCACCGCTTATATCTGCGATCTCATTTTTTCGGTCATGACCCATAACTCATGACCATAGGTGAGGGTGGGAACGTAGATCGATCGGTAGACAGAGAGCTTTGCCTTCCGGCTCAGCTCTCTCTTCACCACGACGATCCGGTACAGTGACCGCATTACTGCAGATCCTGCACCGATCCGTCTTTCGATCTCACGGTCCAACCTTCCCTCACTCGTGAACAAGAACCCGAGATACTTGAACTCCTCCACCTAAGGCAAGACCTCACTCCCAACCCGGAGGGTACAGTCCACCCTCAGCTTATTGTGAAACCAATAAATCATTGTGAAACCAATAATAGTCTTCAGAGGCAGCAAGAGTAAGCCGCAAAAGTGAAGCTGAAAAAGAGGAAGAAGAAGACTGCTCCTTACCGAGCCATCCTCCAGCATAAGCTGCAGCGAGGCATCGCCATTGTTGTAGTCCTTGGTCAGCTCAGCAGACTTCCATACCTCTTCCACGTCTGGGATCCACACCCGAGCGGACTGTGAAACACAAGAATAACTAAAAATAGTCAAGCTGGAAAAGAAAAACGTCAAATGAATTTCCGTATCTGACAAATGTATCCACCTCACATTTTAGCAACCATTTCATCATATCTTCTATACCATAGAAATGAAACTCAAAATAAACTTTAGAGTAGTTATTGTACAGCTTGTATGGCAGTATTGATTTACCATCCTCTGAATATAACTCAACACACAGACATTATTATCTAATTATCTAATGTCCCTGTGGGACATTGTTAAGTAGAAGGAAGGAAGAGTACAACGTGTATAAGAGTACAAGCAAACATACACCAGACATGCCCAACAGTGATTTGAACCCCGATTCGAACCCTCTCCTGACTGTGAGGCCAAGATGCTACCCATTCATCTACCGTGCAGCCATAATGATTAATTTCTCACACTAAATATTGGCACAATTTGTGAGTAGTGAGTGGGCATGTTTGATAGTAGCTTTTTTGCCGATATGCCGATATGTTGTCCAACTCTCAATTTCCAATTCCAATACTGATATGTTTATCACATATCTCCTGTTGTGGAAAAATACATTTGTTTGCGAAGCTAATTGATACAGCGGCAACAATTAGCTTCTCAGCGTGGCGTAAACATTGTGCAACACAGTGCATTTTCTGTCTAGGAGTCTCCCGCAGATACTACAGTGTCTGCCTGCCGCTATTTATGTATTTTTTTTACATTCCCGCTGCCCAGTAGACTTACAAAGAATAAATGGTGCGTGGGAATATAGTTTTCCACACACACACAAAAAATTTAATTTGTAAAAAAAATTAACAGATTTAATAGGGCCCTACCAGTGAGCCTGATGTTGACTTAGGAAGTGACATCAGCACCTTGTGCAGTTTCCACTCAAAGTAGTAAGTTATTTTTATACTAATGTTTCATTTAAAGACCAGTCCAAGGTGTACCCCACCTCTCGCTCGATGTCAGCTGTGATAGGCTCCTGCATACTCCCGCGACCTTAATGAGGGTAAGCAGCATAGAAAATGGATGGATGTTTAATTTTATTCTTCTACAGTATTTACTCTTTTATTGTTGTATTTTATGTCCTTTATGTGTTCTGTGTATAATGTGACTGACTTACGAGTTCATTTAGGTTTAGGTTCAATTTAGATTTTGATTCTACTTAAATCGCTGTTTAAGAATGTAACTCGAGGACCACCCGCATTAAATTGTTGCTGAAATGGTTTATGTAACTACATATGTTTTGATTTTTACTGTAACAACTATATATTTAATATATTTCTAAGTCAGAGGATGCAGACATTTTTGTTTTTGTAGTTTCCCCACTAGCCAAGGATTGTGGACAGGCGGACTGGTGCAGCGTCTGCAGTGATGCGGACTCTGCACCGGTCTGTCGTGCTGAAAAGAGAGCTGAGCCAAAAGCCAAAGCCCTCAATTTGCCGGTCGATCTACGTTCCTACCCTCACCTTTGGTCATGAGCTTTGGGTAGTGACAGAAAGAACAAGATCCCGGGTACAAGCGCCCGAAATGAGTTTTCTCCGCAGGGTGGCTGGGCTCTCCCTTAGAGATAGGGTGAGAAGCACTGTCATCGGGGAGAGACTCGGAGTAGAACCGCTGCTCCTCCGCATTGAGAGGAACCAGATGAGGTGGCTCGGGCATCTGGTTAGGATGCCTCCAGAACGCCTTCCTGGGGAGGTGTTCAGGGCACGTCCAACCGGTAGGAGGCCTCGGGGAAGACCCAGGACTCGCTGGAGAGACTATGTCTCTCGGCTGGCCTGGGAACGCCTCAGCATCCGCTGGAAAGAGCTAGACGAAGTGGCCGGGGAGTGGGGCGTCTGGGCTTCCCTGCTTAGGCTGCTGCCCCCGCGACCCGACCTCGGATAAGCGGAAGAAAATGGATGGATGGATAGTTTCCCCACTAACAGTTCATTACCAGAACGCTAATGCTATTTGAGACCAAGCAGTTGTGGATTGTGTGTGGTCGCACAATTGTCTCACTCTTTACTCCCCTCCACCCACCCACACACACACACACACACGCACACACACACACACACACAACTATAAAACAGTTTCAGGGCTCATGGAAGGAAAATTGGAGGCAATCAGCTGATCATAGACTGTGAAAAAAACAGCTATAAATTCTGCCGGTCACACGGCGGTGGAATTCGCCTCGCATATGAAAATGTGCACACGCACACACAAAGATAAGGGCAATGATTGAGTAAAGCACCACCACCACCGTGACCTTAAGAGCTGTGCACAACATTACGTACGCAAAAAGAGTGGAAAAGATTACTTTAAAAAGGTTTAGCGAAACAAATCCTCACAAGTATTCATCTGTTCAATCTGCCTTTTATAAGTACTTGTTTTGGTGTAGTCACCTTTTAATCTCACTTGGGCTTTGCAAACATGACAACTGGTCGTTAGATAAGATAAGATAAGAGCGCCCTACTGACACTATGGAGTCTGTCTGCATGTCTTTGCTATGGACAGAATTTAAGGCCACTAAAACCTTTCAGTGTGGTAATCTGCACACAAAAAATACTTTTTCACTTTGGTTCAAACACGAGCGACTAATGAATACACAGGAATGAATTTAGGGGCTCGCTCGCTGGCTCGTCCGTCCATTTTACGGCGTCTTCGGGCTTCGTTACATAAAATGTCGAGGATGATCTCACGGAGTCTAGACAGAGAGGCCTTATTGTGGATGAGAGCACATTGACAGGCAGACTTTTACAATTTGATCCGCTGCTTCACTACCAGTCATCTGAATCATGACATCATGGTCACATCGACTTTCTGTGTCTTGCCCATGTGACTGGCTTTTAGTAGTGGGCGTTGTGTAATGATACAGCTGAAAAAACTGCCCGCGTATTTCTCAGTATGCAGTAAAAGGCTCAACAGAATTGTTACTATTCCAAGAACGCAAAATGCATCTTTTTGTCTGTGCACGCGAAAACATGTCTTCTTCTGATAAATAGCCCACAAGCCTGTAAAGGCAACCTCATTGTTCTGCAGGTTTACTGTTCCCAACGTTACCACGGTGAGCTGAATGGTATCACTGAGTAAAAATATGGCTTGTAAAAAGCCAAAAGTCAAAAAGCAAAGTAATCATGCATCATGAAGTCTCATCAAATGGCCTCCAAACAGACGTGTGTCATCACTAAAGCCGAACAAAGCATCGTCAGTGCACTACACCATTTTGTTGCCTCATTTTCTCATATCCCACAGGGAGCAGCGCAGCAGCCAGCCTAGCAACCGAGAGGGGTTTGGCTGGAAGGAAGAATAAATGGATAGGAGGTGGGAAGGGGAGGAGACAGCTAAAAATAGCAAGAGCAAGTTTGGAGCAGCATCACACTTCGCAGAGGCATCATCGTTTGCATTAGTGAGCACGCGTCTTAATCCTTATTATCACACACACACACGCGCACACACACACGCGCAAACACACGCACACACACCAAATTGGGTAGGGGTCAAGTCCAATCAAGAATTTGGCAACACTGAAATATGCTGCATATCAGCACACATTCTGAGGGTGGTATTTAGAAACTAGAGGGGGTAGAAGTGAAGCTTGCTGACAAGGACATGAAAGCCAATAGAGGCCTAGTTTGTACTGGGTGGCAGAAAGAGAGGGATGGATGGTGGCAGGGTGAGGTACGTCAGCAGGAAGAGCATTAGCGACATCATAAATCACACTCTACATTGTACACACACACATAAAGCTTGCCATTACCTGGTCTTGCCAGTGCAAATTGAAATGCTCTACTAATTTAATTCTATAGAGTAGCTACGATCAACAATATGGAGTGTGTCATGCAAAACGATGCACCACTTCGTCCATCCAGCTAAAAGCACATGCCCTAATCAAGAAAACAACAAAAATGTCAATCACCGTTTTCCAAAGTCAAAGCTGATGTGTATGATAGGGATGTCGCAAGATCTTGTGAGATTACATTATATTAACATTACACTAATCACACAATAAGTTAGAATGAACTTTTGCCAGCCTCGATATACTGCCATGTGCATGCGTGTCTGCTTTCCTCTTATCCCGCTTCCCAACAGGGTTCACTCTGTACACTGGTTTCAGCACCTTGCTGAGTTAGTAGTAGAAATTAGTAGAAATAAAATGAGTAGATTGCAATATATTGTCATATTTTTTATTGTACTTTTCTTAAAAGTAATGTCAAACTGTCATCTCATCTCACTCTCGGAGACCAGATTTTATGTGTTGTCTCGTCTTGTGAAGTGTGTGAATATCTATTTTTTGCCTAAATTAGGCATTTTCCAGCATAAAAATGGTTAAATGAACTCAAATACATAGGCATTCCGAAGATGCAATCACTAATATGTAGTATTGCACATTGTTCAGTAGAATAATCCCTATAATAATAATCCCTAAAAAATCTCTAATAACGCAGACTACTGCTGAAATTAAACTCTGACCCCCCTAAAGTCACATCCTGTCTGTCTGCCACTGTCAGCATCCCAAGGGTACACATTTATAGCAGCACACACAAGTCAGCGGCAACTACAGTACATTCTACCCTCTCGGGAAGGTGAGGCTGGCAAGATGCTAATCCAGATTTAACTCAGACGAAGGATCAGAACCTGATTAGGATATCGAAGGATTTAAGGTTGACTAATCTTATCTCACCCAGCCAAACCACAATTTAATTACCATCACTTTCTTTTTTACTGGAGACAGGTGATAGAACTTCAACAACAATTTGTATTTGTTTATTCTAAAGAAAAGTGTTGGCATATAATATTAATAAAATAAAAAAAAACATACTCTTTAAAAGCTACTACTCAGTACACAACCAATCAAATTACGGATTTTGCAAAGATAAAATTTATGCTAAGTCTGACGTATGTAGATATAGTAGAACTGCACTGTATCATAAAGAAATGTGTTTCTAATATAAGTACAAAACAATAGGTATTAACAATAAGCAACAATGTAACCAACACATTGCATGTCGGTGCAATTCTACACCAGCGCAAACCACAACCACAAAAACAAACATACTGTTGAACGCAAACCTGGAATACTTTAAAAGTGTCTGGTAAGTGTCTATCAATTTGTTAACGTTACCAATTCTATTCAAACAACATCAGATCACCTTGAAGGTTTTAAGCCCGGTAATGTTGCCAGTCAGATCTGAGCCCAATTCAGACGCCGTCCTGAACCTCCTCTTCTCAGGATTCTCCCGCAAAACTTGATAGAGTTGGATCATGTCATCAGATTTTGTTGTACCACTCAATGTCAAAAATCGTCCTGATCTGTGTGACTGAAGGGCGATAAACAAAGTTCGGCGTCACATACGAGTAGTTCCTGTGCATGTTAGTCCGAGGAGGTGAGTTGTAGGGGCGGGGCGTGGCATCAGTCCCAAGTGTTTGCAAATCAGTGCAAAGTCATTGGCAGATTAGAGCCTTCGTCGTGCTAATACGCTGGGCGCTGAGCTTTCACTCTTCATCCCGTTGACCTGATGTGACTTCTCTGGACACGTGCAGGGTTTACTTCTCTGTTATGATCATATGGAAGGTTATTATTTGATTTGGCATTTATTGTAGCACATTCCGCTGAAACAGTGACACACCACATTCAGTTGATGCCACTTGGGTGTGGATATTCAGTGGATATTCACTTGTTAAGGCATATTAACGCCACCTAGAGGACTGGGGTGAAACCACAGCACCTGGAACATCATGGTTTGTTTGACTAATGGCAATGTTTAGAATAACTTGACCATAGCAGAGGTACTTCTTCTCTGTGGCGTATACAGTCATCCCAAATCGGAGTTAAGAATTCACAGCTTCACTCTATCATGATTTTTCAGAAATATATTAATAAATGATGCAGTTTCGTGGTTGAATATGGCCTAGTAGTAAAGAAAATGTATGCATAAGCAAGACAAACTGAAGGTTTTTTTTTTGCCTAAATGAAGCATTTTCAAGCATAAAATTGACTAAATTAAGTAAAATACAAACACAGTAATCCCTTTTTTATCGTGGGGAATTGTTTGTCATTTGTTATAAGTGAATTTCCACAAAGTACGATTCATTCAGTCGTTAACGGCATAGAAACCTCTTTATAATCTTCCAAATAAGTCTTTTAACATTATTACATTATAATAATAATTAACATTATTAGAGCCATATAGACATGAAATAACACCCTTATAGTCACCTTTACTTTTGTACTACCCAATATACAAACTATAATCACAGAAAATAAGACCGTGTACCTTGTTGTGAGATCATTTAAACCTGCAATAAAAGCTGATTGTTCAAGATGGTGCTTGGGTGACGAACAGTGACACCTAGTGACCAATGTAGAATACTACATTCACAAGTTTTGGTCCTAATGGCTTTAATTTAACTTTATTAAAAAAAACTATTTGCTCAAATATCTATATTTTTGCATGGTGGCTGACTGGGTAGCACGTTGGCCTCACAGTCAGGGGGGATTCAGGGTTCAAATATCCGTTGGGCATCTCTGTGTGGAGTTTGCATGTTTTCCCCGTGCGTGTGTGGGTTTTCTCCAGGTACTCCGGTTTCCTCCCACAATCCAAAAACATGCATGTTAGGTTAATTGGTGACTATAAAGTGTCCATAAGTATGAATGTGAGTGTGAATGTTTGTTTGTCTGCCCTGCGATTGCCTGGCGCCCAGCCCTGGGTGTACCCCGCCTCCCGGCCGAAGACAGCTGGGATAGGCTCCAGTATACCCGCGACCCTAATGAGGATAAGCGGTATAGAAAATGGATGGTTGGATGTTTTAAGAACCATGCTAGAATGAGGGATTGATGTATGAATCCTGATTTAGCGAGGGACGACTGTATCAAGGCATTACGAAGACCCATTTAAACTGTGATATGCAGTATTCTATACTGGTCACTACGTATCAGTAGGTGAAACACAAGCGCCAGGCTTAATTGCAGGTACAATCAGCTTTTATCGCAGGTTTGAATGATCTCAGACACAACACAGACACAATAACAATAATAAGGGCCACTGTTGAGTCTGTAACCTAGCTAAAATACAATATAGCAGTTAATAATGAGCATAAAGGTGGCTGTTATTTCATGTCCAAAGCGCTCTGATAATGTTAAAACTAGGGATTGTTCCAATCGATGGGACGCCAATCATTAGCATACCAGTTCCATAAAAAAATGTGATCGGCATTTGCCGATAAATGACTGAAAGCCAATCACAAAAAACGATCGGCATGCGGCAGCAAACCCTACATGTATCACATAAGGTTGCCACCTGTGTTGAGCTGAAATGAGATGCACTTTGTCCTGAATTGCAACAAGAATCAACACTATTAATCAACACTATTCAGTAAAACCTCAATGGTTTCTGTTTGAAAGCTTGCCACAAACTATGCCAATCAATGCCAGTGGGTGTGATCACTCCCTTATTGACCTGCCATCCGGTTTGAGGTGCCGATGAATCAAATGCACCGAAAGAAGACTCCAACATCGGTGCAAATCAGCTATTAATCTTTAGATTAATCGCCTGTAGAGACATGCACCGTATCGCGAGAGAAGCAATTGGTGTCCTATGAACAACACAAGAGACTGGCTGGTCGGTGAAAAGATTGTTGGGCATGATTGTTGGGCGTCTTGTTTGGCTAAATAACTCGTATGACCGCCGAATTTTGGACGGTTTTGGATTAATTTCAAGAAGAAAGTAAGACTTGCCCAGCCAAACCAACAGGGGGGAGTATGTTAATCTTTCTAGGTTTTCAATGCTCTAACTACAAAAATACAAATCTTATTAATATTAAATCAAACTTTATGGAAATTCACTTACTGTGGTCAGGTCCGAAACCAATTAACCGCCATTAGGGCCCATAATTTCTGCGTAAAAGGAATCACGGACGGACTCTTGGTTTTGGCCAATAAAAACGCAATCTACTGTAGAACGTGGGCTCTCGCTGATATTGACATATTGCGAATGAAATGCTGTAATCGTGCAGAGACTGACTGAATATTTCCCCAGCGGCCATTTATAGCGACATGTCACATAGAGAAAACACCTACAGCAACGAACAGTGTAAACCGGCAGTGTTAGCATAGTTTAGCAGAGCATGCTGGTGTGGCTGTTTGTGTATGTGCCAAAGTTGTGTTTTAGGTAATGCCCAAGCGTTTTAGGATGCCCACTGACTGTGCGTGAGATAAAAACAATAGCCATGGCTGCAGCAGGTAACCAGCTACCTATGTCACTTAGCAACAAGATACATTTTCAACACACACGCCATACTTCTGGCCTTCAAAGTAAGAGCGGCACACATTCTGTAATAGTGGTATTTATATCTATAAAATGCATCTATAATCCACTTTTACACAGGATGCAAAAAGGTGGGGTTATCAAACTCTACAAAACCACACTCTACTAAAAAACTTGTGTATTATCACTGTTCTGCCACTGTCCACTGCCAGGGACAAACAAAGACTGCAGCGCATCGTGCGCTCCGCCGAGAAAGTGATCGGCTGCAGCCTTCCATCTCTCCAGGACCTGTACGTCTCCAGAACTCGGGGGCGAGCAGGCCGGATACTTTCTGACCCTTCCCACCCTGAACATGGACTATTTGAGCCACTCCCCTCTGGCAGAAGGTTACGGTCCATTCGGACCAGAACCTCTCGCCACAAGAACAGTTTCTTTCCTGCTGCTGTTGAACTCATGAACACTTTATAACATTTGCACTATGCTCACTTTATAACCAGTATTTTTGGCACCTTATAATACCTGCACTAAAAACACTCTCATGCCTTTACTTATCAGTGATTTCAACTTTTTACTCAGGGTTCTATGTTTAGTTAGTTCTATGTTTATTTAATGCTCTATGTTTACTTAGAATTCTACTTTGCACTGAGTCGCCAAAGAAAGTTCCTAGTTTGTGAATTGTTCACTTACAATGGCAATAAAGTTTCTCTGATTCTGATTCTGTTCATTGAAAAACATGTCTCCAAACAATACACAATTAGGGCTTTAGATGATTTGCCACCCAAGTGAGGCTTCTGTTATCAACAGACCCCCTCCTTAACATCAAGACCAATTTAAAAGAAAAGACCCAGCAACACCCAGATAAGGATGGAAGGAAGGAATGTAAAAATTGTTTTGCACTAATATTCCCAGTAAAACGGTGTCAAAGGAGTGCCTGACTGACTGCAGAGGCTCTTCGTCACATGATGCCACTCATGTGAGAAGCCAAGGCTGTTTTTCTGCTCAGCTGGGCCCACGCAGCATGAGGCCGTGGACCCGCACAAACCTTCAACGTTAGCATTGGGTGGGGAGAAGGCAGCTTTTTGGAGGGCCTGGTCCACTCCAAGCCCCAGAAGTTGCAGCCAAAGTAGGGTCCGATCAAGAGTATCCTGCTAAGAGGCTGTGCAACGTATTAGCAGATTAGGTGGGTCAATGCCGACTGTGGAGTTAACTTCTGCTTGCTACCTTGGAGAACGAAAGTGGATTTGGTCTCCTCAGAGACAATGAAACAAAGTCTATGAGATTTTTAATTTAGCTACTGGAGACTACAAACATGCAATATAACAACAAAAATTAAGGATGTGTTGCAAGCAATAACGCATGTTTAGCCAAAGTGCAACTATTTGTACTTCAGGCACAAAAGACTAAAGGCTGCATAAGGATATGCTTTTTTTTTTTTTTTTTTTTTTACAAATGTTAGAGAATAAGTGGATTTAAAGGCTTAAGATACCAAATAATTTTTTCTAAAGACACCAGGAGAAAGGGTGTGTCACCACAAGAGTGTTCCAACACAAGGACCCAACTGTCAGGATAAGTCATGAACCACAAACAACTTCTTCTAATGTGTTCAATAAAACGATCCAAAACTTACATCGACAAACATAAACTCCAGTTCCCGGTTCATGTTGGCCAAGCTTCTAGCTCATGCTTCTCTGGAAAGAATGTCTCCTAGCCTCAAGAGTCCAGCTCAACCTACCACCGATCTCAAGAACCTTCCCGTAGAGTCTATCTGCAATCGGCAAACGTGAGAAGACTCCCCTAGGTCCAGTGACATTTTAAGTGGTCCTCCCTGCTGTCCATCATGACAACTTCCAGTCCTCCTTCTTGATCACATGAGCCTTAGCAACACAGGGAGGGAAACAAGGCTTTCCCACAAACTGCCACCCTTACGTCCGCCTAAAGACACGAGACAGCCTGATCCTGGCTCCCACAATAGTGGACTGACAATCATTTTTACATAAATGCCCTGACAACGGCACTAGAGCGTCTAGTTTTAGGTTTAGAAAGACCCAAACACGCAGACGTCCTCATGAATTTGTTCCTGCTGTGTCAGGACAGTGATGTCAACATTCCACAACATATGAGACATGACCGTGCTACGACTTAACCAAGTTATCTCGGTAATTTACTGCACACGCTCTCAAAAAGTTCATGATGTGAAGAAAAAAGACCGTTGATAAACTGTGTCAAACAGCACTACCACACAAAATTGATACCTAATGTTCAATCATTTTAAATACGTTTCACAGGTGCTACAATACAGTACAGTAGATCGCCGCTACTAAGTTCGGAGCCTACCAGCGGAAGGCATGCCAGTAAATGAGACACTGAATAACAAAGTCTATTTTTGACACTCTGATCAACTATATTTCTGAATTGAGGCACCGCCTTATGTTATGTCCGCTCCCAAACATAGCTTGACATTGACAATGTCTTCCAATTTCAGATCAACATTTGCAATAAAAGTGACTGTGATTATTAGATTAGATGACATTTTTCCTTTCACGCTGTTCTTTTAAATTACTAATGGCAACACAGGCTACCCAGTGGTGGTTTTATATTTTGGTTTCAAAAAAGCAAAACAGTCCCTACACATGCATTATAAATGATATGGGTACTCACCACTAATGAATGGTAATGAAAGATGATCGATTAAACAGATGGAATCAAAGTCATGGTCTAATGAAGTCATGGTCTAGACTTCAGCCTGGTGGTCTAGACTTCAGCTTGGTGGTCAGGCTAGTCGTACAATCCCACTTCCGTCTACTGTGGGCCCGCCTCCGTCTTCCTCTAAAGCGGCTAGTGGTGGTATGTGGTACCACTCTCGTAGCTGACAGACAGACAGTTGGCAGAGCGGCAAGCTTTATTTTAAGATGTGTAGCGAAGCTTGTTGCTCTTGTTTTGTTGGGTTTTTTTACACAATGATGTCCACTGTGAAGTGGTGGGTGTATACACGGGGTTGTGAGCCCGCATACATCTAAAGCGGCTAGTGGTGGTATGTGGTTCCACTGTATTGGAAGGGTGTGATACTGGAATTTAGACAGTGCTTTTAGTAAGCCCTACTGGGAATACGCCGTTTTGTGTGTATGTAGTTTTAACGCTAATGAGCTAGATGTGGCCATTGTTTGGAATTTGAACGATTCTGGTTCTGATTCCTCCTTTAAATTATCCATACCAATGCTTTTAAGAGGCAGGATGGAATTTTGTGTGTTTTAAGTGAGGGCGCTAACCAGAGTTTGGATTCAATGTGTGCACTTCCTCATGAATTTTTTTCTAATGATAAAAGCTTTTTAAAAATCTATTTACTATGAATTTCTCCCAGATTTTTTTTCCAATACACATTCTCAAAAGAATGTGTTTAATGTGTTAACCTTGGTGTAGAACATCAAACAACGACTAAGAGGTTTGTCTATATAGTCTTGAGCTACCATATTAGCACTATTATACTTCGCTGCCTCAATATTGGTGTAAGCTATTTTTTACGACACCCTTATTTTGTTGCCACAAGTAAAAGGGATGTAGTGCAAAGTGCTCTTATTTTGAAAACATTGTAGCCACTTCTTGTTTGTTGGTGCTTGCCGACTTCTTCGTTGGTGTTTGCGGACACTAGGAATCAAAATGTTTTTAATCGGAACGACCCTGGGAGAATTGAAATGTTAGTCCCTGTTGCTTTCAATGCTCAACTCTAGACACTACACTGTCACATAAAGGAGCAACACTAGCATAGGTACGGTATGTGAGCTGAGGTGCTAACATTACATCACATTGCTTTCAGCCTATTTACGGCGGAGAAACAAAATGATCAAACTTACAGCATCCCCATCTGGAGCTGACTGACAGATAGTTGGCAGAGCGCCAAGCTTTATTTTAAGGTGTGTAGTGAAGCCTGCTGCTTTTTGCTTTTTTTGTTGTTGTTTTGTTACTGTGCTCTGTGTAGCGCTGGGTGTATACATGATTGAAGCTATCTTTTACACAATTTTTAAACATACAAACTCAAGTCTAGACTTTGCAGTGAATCAACTCTGATGGCACATAATCAATGGACAAAATAATACAGTATATTGTGTTATTTGACTTCCACTGAAACACAACAAAAATGAACTGTCTTTGCTCCAAGAAAGAATAAAAAAACTAGACCCTCGTGTTGGGTGCCGAGCTTCCAGGTCTGAGTAATTTTAATGCAGCGTAGCATGGCTTCCTTCACTGTGAAGATTATCCGCTTCCTTGCTTCTCCTCACACAGACCCGCACTCTCGTCTTCACCAACTTTTAGGTCTTTTCTATATACAAGCCAAAATTTAGGATTCTGACAGCCTGTGTGTTTGATAAGCATGTTTTAAGCAAAGGAAGCAAAATGGAGTGCACTACATGGCCGCACCAAGTAGAGGTAGTTGTTGCTTTTCCACTCAGTGCAACACTGGCATAGAAACAGGAATTCAGAACATTTATAGGAGGGGACAAATTTTACCACTCTGACAGTTCTTTACCTCCCTCCATCCTGTCAGTATCGTATTCCTACACATAGAAAAGGTGCAATTTATGCATGCTAACAAACACCCACGCTCAATAAGCCTCTATTCGGTCTGACACACACATAGTGAACAGAGTGTTTCCCACCCCGCTGCAAAAGAGGGGCGTTTGACTTCAAGAGTCTGGCTTCTGAACAGACGACACCATTCAAACGGTCCCTCCTCTAAACACTGAACAGCCACTGTGTGTTTGCATTGCAACCGCGCAGATGCAGCAATTTACCTGCAGTTAAGAGACATATACCCACTGCTAATTTGGTACCTGGGAAAGAAACGGAACTGTATTATTTGCATTCTATCTATAGCAACTTTCTCCTTTACTAAAAGAGTAGTGAGACAAAGACCCGCTTCTTCATTGAACGACATCAAGCTGAATGAAGCCACAGGACTTGGTCTATAAAACATTTTAAAAATGCACTTAATAATGACTCAAATTAAAAGACAGAATAGATGGTTATCCATATTGAATAATAAATAGGTGGGTAATAGTCCTCCAAGTTAGATCAAATATATTGCATTGTTGTCCCTTAAGGGAGTCAGGGTTACGTGCTAGGGCCCATGCTGTTGCTATTGTATGTGCGCCTTTGTGGCTCATTTATTCAGCTATTTATAAAAGATGTCCAATAACTTTAATGCTTATTGATGGAATTGTTGACAAATGCAGACTACTTGTCAAAAGATTTAGAACTTTCCAAATAAAAAGCTTTAAAATGGTACAAAAGCTAAGTTGTGAAGTGCCAGAGGTTTAAAAAAAAAAGGTTATTTTACCCAAAACAGAAAAATAATGTCTACTTCAGCGTTATACAAAAAGGCCTGTTTCAGGGACCACAAAATGGGTAAGCAATTTAAAGCCATTCTTCAGAAATGGAGGTGGATCAAGCGTTGGCAGTTGGGACTAATAAATACAGGTGTTCCAAGTTCTGGAGTACTTACCACCCCCTCTGTCTGCATAAAAACAATGTGCAGAACACACTATGGTACTATACCCTTGTGAACACCAGTAATTTGTTGCTACAAAAATGGCAAGAAAAAAGCAACTAACAGTGGAAATGAGACAGACCGCCGTCCATCCATCCATTCATTTTCTATGCCTCTTACACTCATAGGGGTCGGGGGGGTATGCTGGAGCCTATTCCAGCTGACTTCGGGCTAGAGGCGGGGTACACCCTGGACTGGTCGCCAGTCAATCGCAGATTTTCCAGAACATTATTAAATGGTGTCCAATTCCATAAACACTCTTAGTTGCGTCTTTTTGTCAAATAAATCAAACCACTGAGCTATTTAACTTCCACATACAGTACCAGTCAAAACCAAGATAATCGATGTTGGGCTAGAAGTGACCATTTTTTTAACCAAATATGTGTACAAAAAGGTACTCAATGTACGAATCTACAGTGACAGGAGTAAGAGTCATGACAGTGCATGATATGCTGCGTCACATGCTAGCGATATATGTTCAACAAAACTACTGTTGGTGGACATCAAACAAACTCCAACACTATTCTGAGGATGTGATTCTCTACGCAACTTAACAGCACAACTGGCTCTTTTTTTTGGCCTTCTCAGAATTTTTTGGAAGAACAAAAAAGTCAACTAATAATTTTACTTAACGAACGGCATCACAAACTATTGCTTCTATCTTACTCAAGGACTCATGCTGCATTGTTGTGACACCTCCCAGTGAACCTCGCCGCCTAGGTCGGCAGGTCCAACATGAATGTTAAAAGCATTGACCAGGGAAATCTCAATACTAAGCTAGAAAATGGTGAGTCACATTTTTTGCAGAATCATACAGTCCTGCGGCCATAGTTTGACTTTGAAACTGACAGTCCCCATTTCCAGTGCTTCTCATGGGACTTTGTCGGAGGTCGGCAAGCGGGTACAAGGTACAAGTGGACGCCACAGTTCTGCTTTTTAGCACTGGGTTAGGGTTAGGGTTAAACCCTAGGGTTAAATCCACAACCAAACAAGACTGGAGCTGAACAGCTGTCAGAGGAGGGGGGGGGATGGGTGACTCATCCACCCGCGCGCACACACGCACACTTTCCTTTTCACACTCATTGACATAAACGGACCTTGTGATGCGAGACTATAACATTTCAACATGTTCATTTTCCTCTTTTTTTTTGTGTGCAAGGGATGCTAAGAGCGGGATGCTAAGAGACGGATGCTCAAGTGTCCGGATGTTGTTCTCTACCGCAGCATCACCCGCTGTGGTACCCAAACCGACACAATCCCCGTCATCCCGCATCCACTGTATACTAGAAAAACCAAATCAACGCCGGGGGTGCGTTACAGACAAATTAATCATTTAAAAGGCAGGCACCGCCTTTGCATCACCCAGCCCCTCAAAGTGAAGGGGCGGAGGACGAAGGCCCAGAAAGGGATGACTTCTCAGAGGAGGGCTAAGCAAACAAGGTGAAAACGCCGAATTTATTCGAACACGCGCGAGGCGGAAAAGCGCCGATTTATGCTAATGTGCGTTAGCGCTGCCTTTGATAGTAGCACAAATGACTATTGCTGCGGTTTAGGGACATTTCCATTCACTTGCCATCCTTCCGATACATCCGCCACGGATTTCACACAAAAGCTTGATAAAAGGCGCAGCTAGCTCGCGGCTACACGTCAACGTGCACTTGTCTTACCTTTGTGTACAGCTCCGACGCTGCCATGACAGCCGCCCGCTACGTGCTCGCGCCGATCTGGGCTAAAAGTCGGCTGGTGTTCCGCTCCGCATGGGACTCGTTGTGTCCTTGTATCTCCAGTATCGCAGTGTGAGAGGCGGCGGCTCAGAGGTAAGATATGACCCTCCCCGCCATGATAAAAAGCGAAGAACGTCCGAAGGGAGCGGACTACCACTGCTGCTACTCGTGAGGGAAGGCTATCTCACTTTGCATTCTGGGAATGATGGATGAAATGATTCAGCCCCAAAAAAAAGGCAGCGTGATACCTCCCTGGACAAACAGCGGCCTCAAGTGGTGATAGGGGGAAACTACAAGCACAAACATACAATGTTGCCCGTCACTCCTGCAAATTAGATGTGACCGAAAAGAATAAAGTATAGTATCGTATAATATAATATAGAACAGACCAAATCTGAGTCTATTATTATTAGTACAGGAGTAAAATGTGTAATATCATGGCTATTTTGTCAATTTAATTAAAAAGTCCAACAAATTCTATGCAGCTATGGTAAATCTCAATAAATGTGAATATCATGCACAATTATCGGATTTCACAAATTCAAATCAGTCTGAGACTGATTAAACACTTTTTGGAGTTTTGGATTAGCAATAGTTCCCAATATTGAACCTTTTCACAAATTTTCAAGTTTATAATAACGTGAATGAGAACTTTTTTATTAGCTGCAAACTATAATCAAAATTAATAGATTTATTCTTGAAATATTTCAGTACCTAGCAAATGTATTTAAAAAAACCTTACCTTTTTCCGTTCATTCATTTTTCTTTACCGCTTATCCTCATTAGGGTCGCCGGTATGCTGGAGCCTATCCCAGCTGACTTGGGCGGGAGGCAGGGTACACCCTGGACTGGTCGCCAGTCAATCGCAGGGCACCCTTATTCAATTAAACTAGTGAAATATTCATTCGTTTTCTATTCCGCTTATCCTAATTGTATATAATGTATATATAAAATATATTAAAATTTATTGAAGTGCACCGGTA
The DNA here is from genome assembly GCA_024372805.1 of Oostethus manadensis. Taxonomy (NCBI): domain Eukaryota; kingdom Metazoa; phylum Chordata; class Actinopteri; order Syngnathiformes; family Syngnathidae; genus Oostethus; species Oostethus manadensis. The sequence continues at coordinate 201,697 of QODF01000046.1, forward strand.
TATTAAAATTTTGGGGCTGGAGTAAATGCATAAATCAAAACTGGATCTGGATGGAAACAGGTTGGAATGTATTGTTTCAGATCCTACATACAGAAGGCAATTTTTGGTTTTGGTCTGAAGAAAATTTTCACAACTACTAGCATAAACCTGGATTTAAAATGGTTTTACGTTAGATTACAACCCTGCATAAAGATAAATAATTTTACTTCAGTCTGACGAAAAGATTCACAAAATATTACTCTTAATGCATTATTCTGGATTAAAACTGCTTTTAATTTGAATCTGGCCCTCCATAAATATGGAAAATCATGAATGGAAAATCTTCTTGCAACTTATGTGCATAAATCTAGCTCAGACCTGGATTGAAACTGGTTTGAATTTTAGGCCTTACAAAAAACTAATTTTGTGGGTGGCCTCAGAAAAAGCTTCACAAAATAGTATCAGATTCAGATCTGGATCAAAGCAGTTTTGAATTTACAGCTTCTGACTAAGTGTAATGTTTTTGAGTTCCAGGTTTTTTTTTAATGTTCTGCATGGCGGATATCAAATGCTGTGATGGCGAGTTCTCAACCTGTTCACACACATTAACAGGAACCCAACTGATGCATGTGGGACACCCTACATCACATGAAGTAACTGGGTATTCATCTACATTGCAATGTGAAATGAGCTATCTTAAGGTCAGTCATTTAAATAGACCAAATAAAAATCCACAACAGTAGAGGATTTGTGCAAAACTATTTTATTTACAAAACAAAATGGCACAAATTAACAGGGGACAGCCATATACATGCACAGCTCAAATAGATACATGTGCTAAGTTGGGTTGAAACATCTATGGAGAACCCTGGTAAAGCAATTAACAGGGAGCAGGGTGTAATTATTCCATTTAGCTGGTCAACGTTCACACTTCTTTATAGTCTGATCCCAGTGCCCATAGATTAACAGGCATAGAATGATAGTAGGGATGTACACTCATCTCTGCTGAAACATTCAGGCAACTGGGGCTATTTTGAGGCTAAAAAAAAACTTGCTCCCCCCCTTTCAAGGCAACTTTCCTGGTCCCGAGAAGTCAGACTCAGTGCTTACATGCAGCTCAATAAGGAGTTTTAAAAAAAAGGAGCTCTGCATTTGGGAGAGTGGGTTTTGGGGCCGGGATGGGGGGGCAGTTCAAGACTGTGGTTCTTACGTACAACTCCACCCCTTTTTGAGATATGACAAACTTGAAGATAGGAGCATATTGACAGTGTCATATACACAAAGGAAGAAATACAGTGATGTAAAATGCTAAAAGGCTGATGTGTGCCCCATGTGCCTAACAAAATGAAATGTACTATATACACACTTCCGCCACAATAAAAGCCTTCTTTGTCTTCTAGAAGCTTGAGGTTCTCAGACACTCATTAACACTTGATGTTCTGTCTTTCAATGTATCTTACATGAGAGTAATATAGAGAAATGAAAAAAAGACAGAGGGGAGGACACAAGAGCTGGGGTAACAGCCAGTGGAATAATAATAAAAAAAAACAGTTTGAAGGTATCAGCAAGGTATTTCCTGCCGGGCAGGGTCTGGGTTAGTAAGGGGCGGGTGGCTGAGTCGGTACACAGGTGGTCCTGTGAGGGTGGGAGAGGTAATGTTACAAGCTCTTGGAGGTGGAGGGGGGCGGAGGTGTTTTGCAGTGGGGGCCCCACTGTGCATCAGCCAGCCAGTTTGCTGGCCACCAGAGAGGGTTTCCTCTGGGGCAGGTCCTGGGGGGTGGGGATGTGGTCCCCCGTGATCTCAGTCTTCTCCGGGGCGGCCGTTGGCAACTGCTTGTTCTTTATCTTAGCTTTGGCCATGTTGTAGTCACCCGAATCAAAGTACTTTTGCTAGAAGAGAAGAGACACAGGAGCATCATAGTAAAGCCATGAACTCTAAAGCAAACTTCTAAGTTCCGGATTTCTCTAATAGTATTGCTGGCATTGAATGCATCAATTGAAACAAGACATGCTAGAAAACAACAAAAATGGAGTAGAGTGAGTGTCTCCTCTAATTACTTCTCTGAAGTGACAACCTTTATCCAAAAGAAGACTGCAGGCAGCATTTAGTTTTCCGTCTTAGCCAATCCAAACACTTTAAATGTAGGATAAGCGGCACTACGAAACTGATTAACTGATTAGTCAAGCACTTTCACTTTTATGTACATGAGCAACACAACAGACAAGGGAAATGTGAAGTAAAATAATTTACTTGAGAATGGAAACTATTGTCTGTCCTTACGATGGGCACTGTGAGTGCACTGTTTCAGTGGTTCAATGTAATCATACAACCGCGGAAAATTGAATAATTAAGCCAGTCTGTCCGACAACAATTTAGAACTTTCCGAATGAAAATCATGCGTGATCCTGGAAATCCTTGCTCTTAACTTTTGCTATCTGCACCAATCTTAGGAATTAGCGCCACTGCATAAATTAACATGGCTGTGTATCCTGCCAAGAAGTTAACCAGTTTAGTAGTACTAGGTATTTGGAGTTGATCATCCAACTTATCCTGAAGAAGAATTCCAGATTTGTAGTAGAGTTCAGTTGTGTCTGTGGACATTATTTGTAAAGAAAAAATAATTAAGGCATTTTAACAGGGTTGGATTTTTGCAGTTTTGGGCGATTTCCTGTCCCTATAACACATATTCTTCTTTGTGACTTCCGCCTTTTTTTGGAGGTCTTGGTAGTGGTTCCTTATTATTCTTTTTTTGAAGAAGCATTAATGTCTTAAAATCCATAGTCCCTAATCCTATAAAAATCCAATTTTTCTTTTTTTTAACCAACTGTCATTTAGCCCCTCCGTGAATCACCACCTTACCGCGGTGGAGGGGTTTGAGTGCCCGAGTGATCCTAGGAGCTATGTTGTCAGGGGCTTTATGCCCCTGGTAGGGTCTCCCAAGGCAAACAGGTTCTAGGTGACGGGCCAGACTAAGAGAGATTCAAAAGACCCGAATGAGGAAAAACAAGAGGAGTGACCGCACCTCGCCCGGACGTGGGATACCGGGGCCTCACCCTAGAGCCAGGCCTGGGAAAGAGGCTCGCAGGTGAGCGCCTGGTGGCCAGGCCTTCAACCGTCGGGCCTGGCCGGGCCTAGCCCGAAGAAGCCACACGGGAACTCCCCCCCGCAGACGCACCACCTGCAGGGGCAAGCATAAGGGTCCGGTGCATTGTGATTTGGGCAGTGGTCGAGGGCGGGTGTCCGGGCGACCTGGTCTTTGGCGGCCAAATCTGGTTCTTAGGACATGGAATGTAACTTCTCTTGTGGGGAAGGAGCCCGAGCTTGTGGAAGAGGTGGAGACATTCCGACTAGATCTAGTCGGACTCACATCAACCCACAGTTTGGGCTCTGGAACCAAATTCCTTGAAAGGGGCTAGACCTTGTTCTTCTCTGGAGTTGCTGCAGGGGAGAGGCGGAAAGCTGGTGTGGGCTTATTATTATTAGCCCCCCGGCTTGGTGCCTCTGTGCTAAAGTCATCCCCAGTCAACGAGGGGTTTTTCCCCCCCTACGCCTTAGGGCTGGGGAAAGGGTCCTGACTGTGGTGTGTGTGTGCACGTGCCGAACGGCAGTTCAGAGTACCCGGCCTTCTTGCAGTCTATCAGAGGGGTTCTGGAGAGCATCCCAGCTGGTGACTCCATAGTTCTACTGGGAGACTTCAACACCCATGTGGGCAATGACAGTGTGACTTGGAGGGGTGTGGAACCACACCCTGACCTGAACCCGTGTAGTGTGTTGTTGCTGGACATCTGTGCAAATCCCAGTTTGTCCATAACAAACACCAAGTTTGAATATAAGGATGTCCATTATTGCACTTGGCACCAGGACACCCTAGGTCGCAGGCTGAGCTGTCAACTGACCACCACTTGGTGATGAGTTGGATTAGATGGCGGGGAAAGATGCCGGACAGACCTGGTAGACCCAAGCGCGTAGTGAGGGTGTGCTGGGAACATCTGGCAGAGTCTCCTGTTCGTCGAGTCTTCAACTCTCATCTCGAGGGAGGACCGGGATATTGAGTGGGATAATGGGCCGTATTCCGTGCCTCCATTGCTTAGGTAGCCAGTCGTAGCTGCGGCCGCAAGGTGGTCGGTGTCAGTCGTGGACACCGGGGGTTAGGGCTGCCGTCAAGCTGAAAAAGGAGTCCTATTAAACATGGATGGCTTGCGGGACTCCCGAAGCAGCTGACAGGTACCGGCAGGCCAAGTGGCACGCGGCTTTGGCGATGGTCGAGGCAAAAACTCGGGTGTGGGAAGAGTTTGGTGAGGCTGTGGAGCACGACTTTCGGTCGGCCTCGAAGAGGTTCTGGCAAACTGTCCGACACCTCAGAAAGGGGAAGCAACCCCCAGTTCACACTGTTTACAGTGCGGACGGGGGCTTGCTGATCTCGACTGTGGATATAGTTGGTCGGTGGAAGGAATACTTTGAGGCCCTTCTCAATCCCACTGACACACCTTCCGTAGAAGAAGCAGTCTGAGGATACGTCTGTGGGCAGTTCTATCACCGTGGCTGAGCTAATTGGGGTAGTTAAATCACTACCCAGTGGCAAGGGTCCAGGGGTAGACGAGTTCCGCCCGGAATTCCTCAAGGCTCTGGATGTTGGGGGACTGTGTTGGTTGACACGCCTCTACAACATTGCATGGAAGTCGGGAGGGTGGCTGGACTCACCCTAAGAAATAGGGTGAGGAGCTCGGCCATCCGGGAGGAGCTCAGAGTAGAGCCGCTGCTCCTTCATATCGAGAGGAGCCAGTTGAGGTGGCTCGGGCATCTAGTCCGGATGCCTCCCGGGCGCCTCCCTGGTGAGGTGTTTCGGGCATGCCCAGCCGGGAGAAGGCCCCGGGGAAGACCTAGGACATGCTGGAGGGACTATGTCTCACAGCTGGCCTGGGAACGCCTTGGTGTCCTCCCGGTGGAGCTGGAAGAGGTCGCCGGGGACCGGGAAGTCTGGACTTCCCTACTGAAACAGCTGCCCCCGCGACCCGGATAAGCGGAGGAAAATGGAATGGAACTGTTATTTTCTGTACCACTTATCCTCATTAGGGTCACGGGTATGCTCGAGCCTATCCCTGGTCTTGGGCGGGAGGCGGGGTACACCATGGACTGGTCGCCAGTCAATCGCAGGGCACATATAGACAAAGAACCATTCACACTCACATTCACACTAATGGAAAATTTAGTGTTGCCAATTACCTAACATGCATGTTTTTGGAATGTGGGAGGAAACTGGAGTACCTGGAGAAAACCCACGGAGAAAACCTGACTGTGAGGCCAATATGCTACCCACTCATCCGCCGGGCGGCCCCACTGCAAACAGTCTTTAGTATAAACAACCAGCAGTTAGACTGCACTTCCCGTGAAAGCTCCCCGCACCAGGATATGGGGAATTACAGCTGTAGAAGCTGAGCCAAATATCCAACGTCCGAATTAAAATAACCTCGCTATGGTAAACATGTCTGCATGGCGGTGTTGTCTTTTCTTCTTTATCCGAGCGGTGGGAGTCGAGTGGCAAAAAGCTTTGAGGTGCATTACCGCCCCTACCATGTTGGAGTGTGGGTCAGAGTTACGAACTTTATACGGCAACTGGACTGGCACAATCTCGTGACAGAAGACGATTTTATCCAATCTTCAAAAAACAAACATGCATCGGGCGGATCTGCAGCCAATCCCAATCCTGCAGATCGGATCGGGAAATTCCTACTTTATTCCTTTGACAGATCAAGAGACCTCAAACGTGCGCACGTGCATATGTAGCCGACTGTAATACGATCGCTCCTCTACAGTTACATTCGGGGTGCACTTGTGTGTGTGTGTGTGTCAAAATAGTTTAAAACAAGGAAGCGTTAGCAAGACTCCAATGAATTCACAGAGTTGAAATTAAAATGCATCCTTTAGTTACTGGAATTGCTTGTCTGCACACTAGAAAGCAAATGAAACTGGAAACGCAGAATAAGATACTTCTTGAATCCTCTTTTAGTTTGATTTCCATCCATCCACCCATTTTCCACCGCTTATCCGGGTCGCGGGGGCAGCAGCTTCAGTAGGGTGATTTATAATTTAAAAAGATTTTCTATATAAAATGTCCATCCATCCATCCATTTTCTATAAGGCTTATCCTCATTAGGGTCACGGGTATGCTGGAGCCTATCCCAGGTGACTTTGGGCGGGAGGCAGGATACACCCTGGACTGGTCGCTAGTCTATATAAAATGTATCCTTAAATTACCTATGTTGTCAACAGGCACAGAAAATTAACCTAACCTTGGAGGGGCTGATAAACACTGAACTGGGTTAACAAAATGTACACAATGTTAGGACCTTTTAAAAGACATCTAAATGGATCATTTTAAACTATACAACGACAAAAAAGATACACACAGCAACTTAAACCTGGTGCATTAATGTCTGACAATAACAAGGAACTTTCCTGATGCTAACAATGCCGAGTCTACTATATTAGAGAATATGAGTATAAAGGTGACTGCAAGTTTTTTTTTTTTTTTTAATGTCTACAGAGCTCTAATAATGTTAAAAAACATTTTTAGAATGTCAAACAGGTTTTCCATGCTCACACTACAAAAATATTCAATATGTTAACATTAAATCCTACTTCAAAGAAATTCACTTATCGCAGTCGGGAGTGGAACCAATTATCGCAATAAACAAGAGGTGGCTGTATTACCCAAACACAGAAGAACAAACAGCAAAAGTAGGTATGAAAAAATGAACCCATTTACTACTTAAAGAATCTGGGGTACAATTTTATCCACAATGTAGTGGCGGTTTGACATAATACAGTGATACCTTGGTTACCGTCCGCCCCGTTTAACACGTTTTTTGGCAAATATTTCACTAGCTTGTTTAGTGTCAAAAATACCATCTGGTTTGTTCATGCCACCATCTTGTATCACACGCGCAAGACAAGGTTGTCATTTTAGAGGCATGTGAATGTGACAAGGGTGACACTCGGTTTCTGCCTGTCTCATTTTACATCCACAACACTCATTTCTGCTTCCAAGAACAAAACATAGGATACATACGATTCAAACGTATGGTAGCATGTTCACATCATCCCTGGTCAAACATAGCACAAGTCACCAGACGCCTTTTAAGCATCCTTGCCGGCGCACTTCTGTGACGTCACTTTTTTCCCCCTATCCTTTTTTATGTTTAAAAGCAAAGGATATGTTTGTTTGTTCTACAACCTTCATATCTAGCAGGATATACTTTACAAATCTTTGCAAGTTGTGGTTACAGAAGCATCTATCCATCCATTTTCTATGACGCTTATACAGCTTATCCCAGATGACTTCGGGCGAGAGGCGAGGTACACCATCGACTGGTCGCCAGCCAAACCAAGGGGTTGCAGAAGCAGAATGTGTTTATTTTGTGTTATTTTCTTAATTGTGGTTTTGTGTTCCCCCCAAACAAAACTAGGTAAAAGTGATGTTAAATTTTCAGTTGCCCATTCATTTGTCATTAGTAATTTTTTTTGTATCATTTTCTAAATGTAAAACTATAATTATTGTCAATAAAATGTGTTTTCAAATTGTTGGCTGTCTGGAATGGATTAATTGGATTTACATTATTTTCTATGGGAAATTTTGCTTTGGTTTGAGTATGTTTTGCTTTGAGTTGGATCTTCTGGAAAGGATTAATTATGTTAAGCTAGGCACCGCTGTAATAGGTTGTCGCCCCATGAGAGTTTCCCTCATGTAATGCTGCTTCAAATGTAAGATGAGCTTTATTATATTAAACTTCCCCGGTGTTGTACCACCACGAGAAACTTGTGCAAGACACAAGTGCAATCAACTTCAACCTCTTTTCCTGACTTTAACAAAAAATACACATGGGCAACATCACACCTACTCCATGCTTAACATGTTAGCATACACAGAGTTTGTGATCACGTGGACTCTATTCAGCCACTTATGAAAAAACACGCTGGGGCAGAGTCTGCAATCAACTGTAGGTATCGTAATGCAAATATCAGAGATTTTAGTTGCAGGATGATATAATACGATACGGTTGCCAATGGGCAGATGGCTTAAATATGAACTAAGTCCAAATAATAGATGTTGCACCAGTATTTCTCATCAGCTCTTCCTGTTCACTCTCAACCATGGTTACTTATCACATTGATACCTTTCAGCATGTCGCTCTCAATTGTACGGGTTGCGACTAGACTACATCACCGACATGCACTATAGCGACTGGGTGATAGCATTTTTTTTTATAATTTATATCGCACATTATGACAAGTAGGTATGCCCTGATCCACATTTTTGGGCTTTTGACCTCTTTTTTTTTTTTAAATAGTATTGCAGATCCATTAAATTACTTTTTATTACACAGAATGACCAACAATATTTTTTAGCTTTTGTAACAAACCTCTGTGATCCAGATCCCTAATCCAATAAAAGATAAAACTGAAAAAAACGCGCGTGCAAAATATTTTTAGGGTAAGCTAATCATTTGACATGGTTCTAGATCAATTTGTAGTTTGATTTCTAATATTTTTTTAAATAAACTGCTTCAATGCAATAGTGATTTATTGATGTCCCTGGTATAAATGTAAGGTTACACTTATTTTGTAGTACGTTAGGATGTGTTGATATTTTGAAGGCCGGAAGTGTGCTTTGATTGTAGCAAGAAGAAAGACCGGTTGGCCTAAAATAAACGTGCGGCTTCGGCTCCTGTTCTTTCGTTCATGCTGCATACTCACAACATTCACGAGAATCCTCAACTGCTCGGTTATATGAACAACCAGCAGTAAGAGCGGCACTCTTTGTGCGAGCTGCCGGCACCATGACAACAGCAGTCCGGGGACAGTGTGGGGAATCAACCGCTGCAGCTACCAGGCCGAATATCCTGTGTCCAATGTGAAACTAACTTCACCACTGTACAACACAGACAGGTCTTCATAGTGGTTTTGTGTTTTCTTCTTCTTCCGAGCGGCGGGAGTCGAGTGGAGACCAGCTCTGAGGTGTGTTACTGCACCTACTATGTTGGAGTGTGGCCTAGAGTTGCGGCAAACAGATCGGCCTAATCTTGTGGTGGAAGCCGATCTTATCTGATCAATCTCCAGGACCGTCCCAATCCTGAAGATTGGATCGAGACATCCCTGGCGACAAGTATTTTAAACATGATACCATCTAATTATACAAATGAACACCTACGATAATATTGAGGCAATACACATTCATTGGCACTATTATCATTAGTAGCGAGCTTTCACAGGTGGATTAGCCAATAGGAGACACTACAAACAAGCTATGTATTTAAGTTCAACATTGAGTGAGTTATGACCAAGATGGCACATTTTACCCCCTTCTGCAGGCGTTTACGAAGTAGATCAGAGCCGCCGGGTTTATTCCCCAAGTTTGGGTATCTGGCCTTCAGTTTGGCCTCTTCAGCTTTTTCTGGGTTGATCATTTTGTCCTGAACCTCCTGCAAAAAACAAATAGTAACATAAGGCACATTAATGGAGCTTTCCATTCATCACGAGTCTCAAGACTCCTGGTTTAATACTGGTTGCCTGGCAAAACCATAAAACTAAGAAAAACAGCTGACATGAAACACTTTATACAATTCTATGCAGCAATGCACAGGTAATTACGTTAGCTGTGTGTGCAACTGACACATTTGGATTACATGTAATGTCTGCAAATACCGCAAAAATGCCGCTGTTGAGCTAATGAGAGTAGCATTACTAAAGCTACTACATTTATCGGCTATGCTAACAGCTAGCGTTGATCGAACCGTTAGGAAGTGCTGCCAAAAGCATCTCTGGTGGGTGTGAACAGCGGGAACGATTCGTTGGAAGTGTGCATATCGGTAAACAAACCAACGGTAGCTTGAGGACAAGGTAAATCATTAAATGTGTAGGCCATGGCGATCTGTTGGGGTGGGAGACAATGTTAGCTGTTAAGCTAACCAGAATGTCATGACAGTTGATTAGCTCGCTAGCATTAGCCTTTCCTTGCTCTTCTGACATTAAATGACTAGCAATCCTGACATCAACTTTACAGACTCTTGTACCTACAAGCCAACAGACATTGTTAATTTGGCATAATGAGGGACAATGACAAGGACCTGATAATGTGTTAACAATAACGAGCGCGGAGCCAACAGAGCTACCATTAGCAGTAAGCTCGCGCTCGTAGCAACAACAAAGTCAATCGCGCTCCCGCCCATTTCCTCAAAAACGGACACCACGTTGAATACCTGCTCTTCCCCCAGCGTCTCTTCAGACGTCTGAACGTCTTCGTTTCCGTCCGACATTTCCAAAAAAGCAAGTCTTTGGCTATGATATGGTCGCCAAGTGGTCCTCTCCCGACTGACCGACTGACTGACGGTGGTGGTGGTGGATGTCGTCGAGTTCACTTGGCCTGCTACTGTGCCAGAGCGGTATGCGTGCGCGTTCCAGCAGCAGAACGTCGTCACGTGTGCGCTCACGTCGTCATTCGTGTGCGCCCACGCCGAGAAAGTGTCGTAATGTGTAGGATCAGCTGTTAGACACGTGTGGTGTTTGGCAGCAAATACCAGTCTATGTATCTTTTAAATTCTAAACAATATACATTTAAATTTTGCTTTATTTGATCAAAATGTGTTTTACTTAAAATGAAAACATATTTAAATGTATGAATTTAAACTATTGTTTTTAATGGCAGCATTTCTCTAGCGGAAGGGCCGCTATTGAATAATCTGCAGAAGTGTATTCCCTTCCAAACCTCCGGTCAATGTAGGTGGTTTATTTCCTGAAATAATCAAAGATTTTAAATAATTGATTTAATAAAAAAAACTCAGCCCATTTTCTATGCCGCTTATCCTCTTTAGGGTTGTGGGGTAATAAAACTCAAGTCTAGGTAGTTATCTAGCCAATAAATCTCTTTGGTAGCTTTTGGTAGCCCTTCAAGCTCATTCCAAACAAATAATTGGTTTGGAAAAGTGGCATAAAAAATGGCTTGAGTGCAGCTGAGAAAATGTGTCTTATACAAATAAATAAAAAACATCGCATTAGGATGTTTTTTTGTTTTCTGCCGAATGCTCATTAAACAAAACACATTACACCTGGTAACAGCACATTTTAAGGATGCAAATTTTATATACTTAAATATTTATATTTCTAGCATTACTTATATTCTTCTTATAATTTATGATTTATTGGAGTTACAATGCCAGAAATAACCAAATAACTGAAAAAACACACAAAGGCAGGATGCAGGTTTAAAGATTGCTTTAGAAGATATATATTTTTCCCTCAGATTTGAATATTAATGTCAAAAATACTATGATATACAGTTTACACTAAATCATCTTAGCATGACAGACATCACAAACAGTAACTGAAATATTAATTTAAATATTAAATAAAAGAATGGTTAGGTCAATGGAAAAGTGAATGTGTAAACACTAAAAACTAAACGGTTACAGCGTTCTATTGCAACACTTCCAATAAAGTGGTTTTCTTTGTAACAGTACAAAAAAGTATAGAATATTACTATCATTTTTTTCCAGTTTTGAGGAGGAAAGAAAAAAGTAATCCACAGTGCATTTCTGATGTTTTTTTTCTGCTGTGATGAGTTCACTTGAATTCGGTGCGATTGCATGGTCGACTTCTTCAGTGGTCCTTCGAGGAAGGGACGATAATGATGGGGGGGCACTCCGCCTGCTGTCCTCTTCTAGATGCATTGAGAGTCCAAATGAGAAGATAATTTACCGTCAAAAAGCTGGGATTCAACAATGTCAAACTTGTTTTTGTTTGATAATGAATTTGCATTAGTCAAAAAAAGTCAAAAAATTGAGATTCAACACTTATTCATTATAAGGTCCGATTGTACATTCTGATTTCAGGAAACAAGTGTGCAGAATTGAACTACTCATTTGGACAATCATTGGTGTCTACTCTCCTGCCAGACGCTGGAGGATTCACTCGTTAAATCACGTAAGGCCTTTCTTTTTCTACTGGGAGTTCACGCCAACTGTGAGTGACCCTCTCACATAAAAGTTCATGCACGTCATTTGCATCTAACAAGTCTCCCACTCCATCATCTGCTGTCCTTCAATCTGTCTTCCAATACAAGTCACACAATGTGACACAATGACTCATGGCTGACCAGGTGGAAAAAAGGGTGGAGGTTTGGGGGCGGTGGGTGAGTTTGTCAGGCGTCAGCAACGAGGAGAGAACGGAGGGTCAATGGGGGACTCTGTGAAGGACTGGAGCTCATAGGCAGCACCGCTGTCCACCTCCATGGACTTCCTAGAAAACAGCAGACGAATATCCCTGTGGAGGTAGATCTTCCCAGACTTGGAGCTCTGGAACCTAGAAATGGAGACATCATCATCATTTGTGCCACTTTTTGCTCTAGAATAATACTGCTCCTGGAAAATGAAAAAAGAAAAAAAACATTCCACATGAACACATCAGTCAGAATGAGACACGCAAACAATAATTTGTGGAACATAAGGGTCTCCTACATTTACTTACTCCAAGCAGACACATTTTATCCAAGAGGAGACTGAGCGCAGCAAGAACATTGGCTACTGTAGCAAAGTGGTGACTGTGGAGCAGTGGCTGCTGCTGGTCATTCAAGGAGAGGAATGACATTTTTGCCATCCTACATCATAAATATGTTTATATACATAAATTCTACCCTCCGTTCCTAGTTATTTACAAAGACTAAGTTGCTGGGGATCGGTAAAGTCTCCAGATCAGTTCAGAACAACAGAATGAACGACTTTGGAAAAGGCTGATTCGCTCATTTCACAGTGAATCAAAAAAGGATTCCGTCTGAGACAGATCATCCAATCATCATGCAGAAGCTGAGCGCCCGGGCACAACCCCTGGCCCATACACCCCCAGAGATATTGAGCATCTGATGGCCGGGAAAAAGCCTTTGTCCCAGGGATGTCAAACCCTTGCCATGGAGGGCCGAGACACTGCAGGTTTTCTTTCCAGCCTGTCATTAAAGCAGGTGATTTTAATGATCAACACCACCTTCAATTTGAGGGAAGGAGCTCATCAATTAAAATCACCTGCTGGAGGAACCGGTTGGGGAGAAAGCCTCCAGTGTCTTGGCCCTTCATTGCACGAGTTTGAAATTGTGATTTAAGCGCAGCGGAACAACCCACTCTACGCTTCCCTATCGAAGTCAGTAAACGCCCAGCGTCCGACTGTGTAAAAAATAAAAAATAAAAAACACTGTGGCACTGCAGGGATGATTGAGAAACAAGTCATGCCAGTTAATTATGATAAGCAGCTGATTGTGAACAAAAGATGAAGATATTCTAGTACATAGAATTTAGTCAATGAAATATGAAATGTACACACAGCAGTACATATTTCACCATATTCTTTTTTGGGCATTTTAATGGAAGCTGAGCTTCCTTTGCAGTCTTGAGAGCAATCACCACTGCTGTGGAGTATACTAGTAAAAGGCACAGTGACTAAATAAGCTAGCATGTGTAACCTTAAATTTCAAAAAATATGCATTTCGCAAATCACAAACTCATCCCAGTGAGCCTTCCAAGAACTCCACAAGGTATTGTTTTTTTGTGCTGCCACCACAGAAAGGTAGGAGGGAGGGCAAGGAGGAAAAGTGTTTAACAGGGAAGGGTGCAATGTGAGCAATATAATTTACCTTTTTTAACTTACTAAATCCCAGCAGCTGGGTCGTGTTAGTGTTGCTATGCTAATTGCTACTTTGGGGAATTGTTTGTTTTACACTTCTAATACTTTTGACTGGTAGTTTTAAGTAAAAGCAAAAAATGGAATTTTGCTTTGTGTCACACTTTTGGGTTTTCAGGAGACTGACTCATACACACATGCTATACAACCACGTGACCACAAGGACATCAGCTAAAAGCAGGAAAAAACCAATTTCAGGAAAGAGAAGACAATGCAACCAAACAAGCACAAAGAAAAAGCGTATAGCATAAAATGAACAAAGAAGCTTGCAAACTAACACTTTCCTCTTAAGTGCACGACAAGTTTTACTTCATTTTAGTTTGATTATACCTTGATTAACTTCTCTTTAAAGTTAGAAATGTTAGAAATATTTTATGATGGGGATAGTTTGACCCTGGATCAGATTATTTCTATTTCCTTTATTTCCCAAGAGTAAATTGATTTGAAATTAGAACTCCTCACTAGCCTCCTGGAAAGGATTATGTATAACTTTAGAGGCTTCACTGACTAATTACCAATCGTAGTAAAAGTCGGGGGCAAAAAATGGTGTGAGAGACGCCTCACCTCAGATGAACAAGGTAGCGCAAAGTGCGTCCCTGTCCCAGCATGAGGGGCTTCCTGCTGATCTGATGGTTTCCGTCCCGCCTGACGGGGACGGAGAACGTCCTCTGGCGTAGGAAGGTCTGGTGTCCAGCTGGCATGGCTCGCAGGTCGTACATCACCACAAACATCTTTACCACCGTCTTGTTCGGGTTGAATAAGGTCTGTGCGAGCAGAGAACATTGTGTGCAATGAAAATGTCATAACGTAGTGTCAAACTACTGCAGTACAAAAGACTCAATATCCACGATGTGGCCAAAAGTATACTCCTTTTCACACCATTTTGTAAATGTGTCTGTGGGAAGTTTATTTGTGAGGTCTCTGATGTTGGCAAACCATCTTCATTGCACCCCAAACTCATCCAAACATGCCTGTATGAACCTTGCTTCTACACACAGCCCAAAACCACTGAGTGTACTTTCGTAAGAGAATAGGAGGTAAATGTATGGCCGGATCATCTATTATTTTGTACATTGTACATTCAAACGTTCCAAACACAGAAGTGATCCAAAAGCAAAAACGATCATACAACAAATGCAAAGGGAAAATTCTGCTATCACATAAATCCTGCAAGATAAGATCAAAACCAAATGCAAAAGAACACAAAACACACTCCATGATAGTATAACTGTTGTGCGTTCATGACACTAAACCCAAGTTTGCCCAGAGGGCCTGACCTATTTTAGGCCCAAATCGGTTGCTCTACAATACTGTAGAATATTACAGCCAAGTGTTTAACAAAGACATTAGAAATGAAAACTGAAATTATAAAATATAAACTATAATAGGATTTGCAGCATTTTCTTCTGCATTTGTTTTTTTGTCTTGTAGCATTTTCATATTTTATGGTGTTTGTATCATTTCTGTGTTTTTCTAGCGTTTAGACATTGCTACGAGTTGGCCTTTGTCTGCCACAGTACTTCAGTCCAGCTAGTGCATTGGTTTTCAAACTCGGAGCACCGACGTTCTAACATAGGGTGGCGCGGGGCTACCACAAACACTTTTCATTATTACCATATTTTTTGGGCCGGGGGTGCTGAAAATAATTGTATCTCCAAAGACGGGGTGCTGCAAAAAAAGTTTGGAAACTACTCAGATAGTGTGTGATAAAACCACACATGACCACTAGGGGTCTCCCATCTCTTTCCCTGCTTGCAGTGAACATTGCTTTGTACCCCAGCAGAATGAAATGCTGATAATCAATTAAAAGCTATTTAAAAGACAAATAACATGGAATTAAACAGAGCCATTACCACTTGAATGGTTCCTGATGGAGGTACTCGGTAGCCCCTTTTCCCCAGGGACTCCAGGTTTATGACACCCTGTGGGAAGTTGCAAGATTCCTTTAGGGTATTAATAATAACAACATAAAATGTATAAATAACAGGTTATCTACCCAGACCTTTACGACAACACATGTTGCATAATAAACAGGATATTAGATACAGCGTTGCACGTTATACAAGCTTTTCGTGTGGAGCAGGATTTAGGGGAGAAAATTATCTTTGTGTTGCGTGCGTGCGGGCATTATGTCACACACCAGCTAAAGAATAAGCAGCTGATGTGAGGCAACACAAGAGAACAACAGCGATCTTACCATGTAAGGTGAGGGGGCGTTGTCGTCAGAGACGCTGTAGAAAGACACGTCCACGGGTAAGGTCAGGTGACTGGGGCAGAAAGATCCGCTGGCTCCCACTTCAGCCGTGAAACCCTCCACCGTCCCTAAAGGCTCCAGGCGGTAGTTCAACACGCACTCCTGACAAGCCAGTTCATTTGGAAACGCCATTACTTTTCGACAGGAAACTGAGCATTGGTTCAGTCTTGAAAAATACAAAACGGATTTTCACAAATGATCAAAGTTAGTGCCGCTATCTGGTTTTTCAACATTTCCTTGCAATATTTTATAAAATTAAGTACATCGCTCAGAGTTCAGCAAACATTTTAACAACAGTGTGTCTTCTTCAAAGGACAATACTACAGAAATGGATATACTAGTTACAGTAGTTAGTGTACAGCTTATATAGGACTAGTCCTCCCTCGTTTATCGCGGTTAATTGGTTCCAGACCAACGGTAATATGTCAATTTCCACAAAGAATTCAACAGAATATTTTCATAGTTAGAAACATAGGAAACCTGTTTAGGCCTTTCTAATTAACATTTTTACCATTATTAGAGCCCTCTAGATTTGAAATTACAGCCCCTTTGTCACCTTTATACTCATACTACCAAATATAGTAGATATAATCAGAGAAATTTAGGACATAAATGCGACTCATGCTTGTGTTGTGTTCCGCACGTGTGGACAGGAAGCGACCACGGGAATTGATAGTTCAGCGGGAGTATGGCCACACGGTAGTATTATTATGATGATGTTGTTATTGTCCCTGTTGTGAGATAAATAATTATATAGAGATGTCCAATAATATTGGATATTGGCAAAAAAGCCAATTTCAGACATCCTACATTATAATATAATAAAGCCTGCCATTGGCCATTAAGTCTGGTGCACGTTCCTACTGACACTTAGTGGACAGTTGGAATTCCATGCCCAAGAGGATAAAGTCTGTCCTAAATAACAAAGGTGGTCACACTAAATATTGTCACTTTGGATACAATTTTTACTTCTTCACTATGTGTTGCCTGATAATAATGGTTTTGTGATGACCCTTTTGTGGTGGCTAGGCAACCTAGATTGCTGAAATGTGAGAAGTGTACTTACTTTTGTGAAATACTATAAAAAATGGTAACTAGTTAGCTCTCTAGCATGCTATGCTTAAACACGTGGCTACCTCTTGTGTCCCTGCAGTGATCAAGTCGCCTGGGCATTAGCAATGTGGTGTAAACAAAGACTAACTGGAGTAAAGGTTACTAAAGGGGTGTTATTCCATGTCTAGATGGCTGTAATAATGGTCCTACTTAAATCCTACTTTGTTAATTTGTTCCAGACCCGACCGTGATGAGGGACGACTTTACAGGAAAACCGCATGTATTCAGTGCATTACTGGAGTAACATCACATCTGTTATCCTTAATGTAAACAAATAAGCATTGGCGCTGTACCTCAAAGTTCCCCAGCAGACTGAGACTGGCTGGCGGAGCACTCGCACTGAACAGCTGATGCGAGTCCTCCTCCTCTCCCTTAGGGCACACCCTGAGGTGTTAAAACAATACACACACTTGATCAACAGGTTTGCTACGACGTGATGATGAGGTGAAGAAAACTGATGCGTGTGCACACACTCTCCACGTGTTGAATTCACTCCAATAGCAAAGACATATAACACCTGCACAAGCATGACGAAGAGCATTTATGAAGATATTAAAGCTCTGTTTTTCCACTGATTTCAACTTTGCAGAGGAAACATTTTGGTAGGATCTATTGAATTAAAAGTGGCACCGAGCAAACCGCCCACACGTGCACTGAGTAGGCAGTTGCTGCAAGCTAGGAAAGTACTGTTCTGGTTGCTGTTTTGCTAGAGCTCAGATGTTCTGCACAGCTTTTACAACTAGCAGAGGGCACATTTTGGTGCATTTTCCAAGTCTCAGTGCAACAATGCACTGAACTGCTACATCATAATACAATAGGTGTGCACAATAAAGTGGTAGCGCAGTGCTAATAAAGATTGCAAAGACGTACCTTTTCCCAGAGGTCCAAGGCAAACCCTTACAGCCAACCAAGGAGGTGTCCAGGTCAAAATAGCCAGTTTGGTTTTTCCTCTGAGGAACCTGCAGCAGACACATAAGTCATGTTATATCATACACCATATAAATGTGGAGTAAAACAAAAGTTGCTGAAAAAATACCCCGCTCAATAGGATTTCACTATTTTTACATTTTGAGGGGTTACCTACATGATTGCACATTTTAGTGGTGAGGTGTAAGTGAGGTCTAGGTTTGTTGTTATGTGACTCATGGCAGCAATTTACCTCAGTTTGAGTGAATCATGCTGCCATAGTGTGTGCCTGTGTAATCATCAGCTAACTACTCAGTGGTCCTGCCAGATTGATAGTTCAGAGTCTCCCCCGTGATGACTGCATTGTGAGCAACATCACAGATGGCTATTTAACGTGTTGTTAGGGACACTGTACACTGGAAGCACTGACGATTCATCAAGCCTACAAACTTGAGTCACTGGTGAACAAACACTCGCCATAAACCCCAAAAGACACAGCGAGAGGGTGCGTGAGTGTGCTTTTCGTACAGGGCTGGAAAGAAGGGGCAGGCCAGTGCAGGGGTGGAAGGCCTTGGTGGCCGTGGCGTCTAAGGAGTGGCGATTCTGCTTCCTCCAGCTGTTACAGGGCCGCAAGGGGGTGGGGCTGTGAGTTCGCTGGAGAGAGAAAAGAGAGGAAAAGAGAGAAAAAGAGCAAAGGAAGAGGGAGAGGTTAAAGCATATCGTGGTAAACCCACATCGTCGGTAAAACCATGTTGTGAAGCACCGTGCTATCATCTTTTATTGGCACTCATATCTGCCTGGTAGAGGTCATAGTCACATACACTTACTGATATTTTTAAAAACACGTCTTTACTCTTGCACCTTCTGCCCCGTGCAGTGTAATTAGATTAATAAATATTATATACAGATTAATAAAGTATCTTGATATTTTTAAAAACACGTCTTTACTCTTGCACCTTCTGCCCCGTGCAGTGTAATTAGATTAATAAATATTATATACAGATTAATAAAGTATCTATGTATCTGACACTTTGCTGAGGACTTTTTTGTGGCTAACACCTTTGTGTACCTTGTAGAAGTCGTCATGTCTCCACCTTTGAGACTTGGTAACGAGACCAAGTTTATCCTCGAGGAGAATGAGGGCAACAAGAAAATGGATGCTGCAGCATGGAGACTGCGGAGTGTAATACTGCAACAGCAGTGTCAGTTAACCTTAGCATGTGTACATGTTTTAGTCAATTATTTGCTCAACCAGTGAGCACTGGTTTACGTCACATGGTTTCTCCAACTGACCCTATTAAAAATAGCACCTGGTATTCAGGGCTGTACAAAATTCAAAATTGAATTGAGAAGTACCTCAAATTCCAAGTTCTTGAATATGAATTTTGGTTGCAAACAGGAAGCACAATTGCCATTTTAATTTCAATTGGCGGAAGTAGAAGAGAAATTCATGTTGCATAATTAAGGTCGGTGTAGGTAACAATGAAGCTTTACAGTTTATATTAGAAAAACATGATTTTTATATAAATATTATTGTATGGACTTGCACAGTGCATTATTATAGTAGATAAATAATTGTTTTTTTTAAATCACAAATTAACATTGAAAACCTACTGAGACAAAACACATCATTAAAACTGTAAAATAAAACGTTCAAATTGTTGATCAGGAGGATGAAACATCCACAATCTCCCAG
Source organism: Oostethus manadensis (assembly GCA_024372805.1). NCBI lineage: Eukaryota > Metazoa > Chordata > Actinopteri > Syngnathiformes > Syngnathidae > Oostethus > Oostethus manadensis. Next base: position 221,365 of record QODF01000046.1, read on the forward strand.
AATACCTTGCTTTCTTCAAGTCTTTAAAATGGCTGTACAACTGATTTGTGATGAGAATGAATTTCTCTGAATTGCAGTGAATTCAGTTCAACTTTCTGTCATTCAAATTCATTTCAACATAAGTCAATTTCAATTCTAATTCTAATCCATCTACTAATCGAACTAAATTCTGACAGTGAATTTTGCACAGGCCTGCTGGTAGTACATGCTTTGACCAATTGAAATGTGTCAATAATGAGTAGAGACTTGTGAGGCAGACAAGGAAAGACCCTGGGTTTCATTTTTACTTTTTCTCAGTATACTGTTATCATCATTAGTGTGTCTTTCCCGGGATGCACAGTGACTGATTAGGTAGCATGTTGGCCTCAGAGTCAGGAGGTTCAGGGTTTAAATCTCCGTTGGGCATCTCTGTGTGGAGTTTGCGTGTTCTCCTCGTGTGCGCGTGGGTTTTCTCTGGGTACTCTGGTTTCCTCCCACATTCCAAAATCATCCATTTTAGGTTAATTGGCGACTCTAAATTGTCCATACTTATGAATGTGAGTGATTATTTGTCTGCCCTGCGATTGACTGGCGACCAGTCCAGAGTGTACCCCGCCTCCCGCCCGAAGCCAGCTGGTATAGGCTGCAGCATAGCCGGGACCCTAATGAGAATAAGCGGTATAGAAAATGGATGGCTGGATGGTGTCTTTTCCCAAAACAGGCTATAAATTAGGGGTTGTAGTGTCAACTTATGTGAACTGATGTGGGGTCTCTTACCAGGACAGTAGGAGGGAGAGTCAGGTCTGGAGACAGTCTAGCTGTGTGGTTCTCATCGTGGACTGAAGCGTCAGCCTGTGATGGCGACAGAGGCTTGCTGTGGTTTGGGGTTGTGTTACAGTTCATAACGGCGCTCGGACAGGCGGGCTGGACGCTCCTGTTCTTAGGCGTAGTGACGTTATGTCTGCTGGTTGTGTGGACACGGAGCTTTTCCGGTGTGGGAGTTTGTAAACGTGGACCAGCGTGGGCGTGTGACTGGCCTCTGAATGAAGGTTCTTCAAGTGTAAAGTGAGCGCCGTTTTGCGCTCGGGTTGAATGGCAATCATTCCCCGGGTCGACTCGGGGGTTGTTTGTGCAAATGGGCGAGTCTGAGGATGCGGCGTGCGGGCCTCTGTTAGGTTCATGGCTGTGGATGTGGCCATTTGTGTAGCCACCACTGGTGGCATGTGATGCGTGAGCAGGGTGTGAGTATGTTCGTATGGTGTGCGTAATTGTTGTTGTGTGCGTGTGGAGCAGAGGACTGCCGCTCCTGCTGCGGCTCGGCGACAATGAAGGGACAGACAGCCTCTCCTGGATGAGTCTGGTGATGTCATGTACTGCCTGGGCAATGAGGGAGCTGTCTCGCGCCTTCTCGCCATCCTTCTCGCTCTCCGAGCTCCCTTCTTCTCGATCTCTCTTCTCAGTTAACTTTAGCTTCCTGCAGGCTGCAGGTTTTGGAGAGGATGTCTCACGTTTGTGGAAAGACGTGGTGGTCAAGGGGGTGTGGAAAGGGGTGGACCAAGCATGTCCCACAGACTCACAGGGCGGTACCTCTGGCTCTTTGGTCTTACTGGTAGCTATGTCATCATGGTTACTGCCCCACGTGGCTTTGGGAGGAGTGTCCGAGGCAAAAAGGGCCGGGGGAAGTGGCGGTGCTGTGGGGTCGCAAAAGTTGAGCCTCTGTGCAATGCGGGCTATAACTTCCTGTCTTTCGTGTAACAGCGAGCCAATGAGGGGGTTTGTCTCACTTGCCGCGGGTCTCGGGGAGGGGCAGCGGGGCGGCTCTGCCAATGAGAAATTCTTAAGAGCTCGGAGCGGCTCGGGGATGGGCGCCTTTGACCTCTCACTGCTGTTGCTGCTGTAATCCTCTAACGGTTGGGGGTCAGATGAGCCATTGAGGGATGAGTAGAACCACTTGCCAGGTTTGCTGCCAGTGAGCGGGGAGGGGGAATGGGAGCGGGAGGGTGTGGGTGAGTGGGAGGATCTGCAAAACAGTTGGGAGTCCTGACTTTGAGGGATGCTGACCTGTGGGAGTTCTCCATTCTGATAAGCACGGCTCTCACCAGGTTCTTGGCTCTTCTTGATGTAGGGGAGTGGTGCAGCAGTGTGTGAAAGGCTGTTTATGGGGATATTGTTAATGGGAAGATTAGGAATAGGCATTCCATTAAGGAGGAGCCCCGACATGGAGCTGGAGCTCTTGCTGTACATATTGGAGCTGTGAAGGAGGTTGTCCTTGCTGGGCTCCTGGCTCTTTCGGAGGGTGGTCAGGCCACCATGGCTGTTGAGGTTTGGGTTGAGGCTGGGGGTCTTGCTATAGAGCGGGGGCAGGCCGGTGTGGATGCTGCAGGCCAGGGTGGGATAGGTGGGCTGGCGGGGCAGAGACTGCACGCGGACTTGCAGCGCAACACTCTGGGACACATTGGGGACGGGAAAAATGTGTTCGGACGGTGGCTGGGAGAACTGCCACACCAAATCATCATCTGCAGCACTGATTCTGTTTAAATGACAATGAGCACCCTTGTAAGTCTTCATCTTAAATCAGAAAATAAGCAAATTAAATCACGTTTCATCTGCAGCATCTTGGGGAAGTATTGAATCTAACCTGTACAGGATATTTCTGGGGACGATGCCATGGGAGGCACTGAGCCAGGCGCTGAGCTGCGAGAAGAAAACATACGAGCGAACGGCCAACATCAGCGTCTTCTCCTCAATGAAACGATCACCGCTTCTATTTTTTGAAAAGGGAAAAGAGGTGGAAATGTGTCAGGGTGTCAGGGTTAATGAAAACCCTTTCAGGGATGTGTGTTCACTATTTCTTCAACAAATGTGAGCAGAAAAGTGGGTCAGTTTTCCAGGCTAATTGACCCTGTGGGTACCAAGCTAGTTATCACGTATTTGATGTTTTATTTCAATCATGTAATAGATCAGTGTGTGCTGTGCTGTTTCATCTAAAGTAACAGACATATTGCAAATATAAGGCCTCATTCCGACCAAGTGCTACGGCTTGGTTCATTTTGGTATAGTACACATTTTATTGCGTTTTCATTTTGCCCACTTTTATATACCCCCTTTTCATTGATAGCACACAAGTAAACAGAAATAAACACATATACATATATAAATACATTACACTAATTTAATTGCAAGTAACCTCAGCATTCTATAATTGCCTGTTCCTCCTCATTATCTTAATAACAAGCCCAGTAATGCACATTTTAAGTGCAATTATGAGTTGTTATATTTAAAAAGATACATTTGAGCTGTTTGACTTCAATAAAACTGGGTCAAGCCATAAATTCTATTGAAAAATGCTTCTTGTTCTTACTGTCGTGGAACGGGCCGCAAAGTCCATCTCTCCAGCAGTAGCGCGTCCTGTTTGATGACTGGGTCGCTGATGGGATCGCTGGGTGGGCACTCATCGCCATAGCAACAGTCTGGCAGGAGCATGACCTCGATCATGATGGGGATGCTGTTCCTCCAAAGGAGGATCACCTCCGATCGGGTTCGCCGTGCCTGACGACACTTGACACGGACAAAAGGTGGAGTGTAATCATTAGGGACTGTCGACAAGAGGAAACCTGAAATCAGTCGGGGAAACCAGAGGGGGCCTGAGACTCTGTTGAAACTTGTTCAAGGACAATTTATCTGTGAATGAATTGTGTTGGTTGTCAAAAATCAATAAAGAAACAGCAGGGGAACGTTCATTAGGTTGCTTTGAGTGCTCCACAGGAAAAAACTCACATGATGTCTTCCACTAAACAAATCAACTCTTCTTAAGCACAAAACACACACACAAAAAGTAATCACTGTAGGTCTGCATTTGTCCTACCTGAGGCAGTTTATCGCTGCATTCATGCTTGTGAAGTGGCGGCATCGCCGACTGAGCTGGCGGACAATGCAGCCCCTCGGTCCTGCCCTTCACCGAGTATTCCGGCGTCCGTCCCTCTGTGATGAGCAGAGTCAGGAACACCACGAACTCCTCTGCGTCGTACTCGAAAAACTCCTCTGTGGCATCTAGATGAAGAAGAGGAAGAGCATTTATACGCATTCAAAGGGCCCTATTTTGCTAAATGGACTTTTAATGACATTTTGACAGTAATTTATATCCCTAGAGTCGGTTTATGACCACAGTAGTGAGACCATCTATCATCTGCTTCATTTGTCTGCTCCACTTTTAAGAGATGAGGCCACCTTCTTCTATGCACATGATACGACCTCTGACTTGCTCTTAAACTAGATGAGCCCATGCCATGTATACACCCGCCAAATTCAAGATGGAAAGCTTTGTTAAAAAAAAAAGCAGGCTTTGCTACACACCTTAAACTAAAACCTGAAGTTCTGCAACCTTTCTGTGTGGGAGCTGTAAGTGTAATTTTGTTTTTCTATGTGTGTATGTTAAAAAGCGGCACAATAACACTTCATGGAGCCACACAATATCAAAGACAGGCGTGCACAAACACAGCTTTTAAATTTATTAAAGCTACAGGCACACAAAATGGTGTGTTCCCGGTAGGGTTACTAAAAGTACTTTAATTATCTAAATCCCAGCATCAGATTTTGGCTAACACACCAAATACCTCGGAGACCTACTTTTGAAATGGTTAAAAAGCAGAACAATATAGAACCTTTAATAACATGTTCACATCTTGTAGAGTGTTAATGTAGACACACACTGGTCGCACACTGAAAAATCAAACAATGTGGGAGGCACTATAAAAAATGTTTAAACCAAACCATGTATATATACAAATTAATTTTTTCTCATGTACTGCTTGCTTGCTTACAAATGGGGAAAAAACATTTGTGCTTGATTTTATACCAATATTTAACCTTCTTCTCTGGGGCTGTCAAATGATTACAATTTTTAAATCAGATTAATCATGGTTTGAAAATTAATTAATCAAATTTAAAAATAATGAATAATCACCATGACACATATATTCCCATGTTTACTGTATTTTACAGAAAGAAAGATAAATGACAGGGCAGGATTATATAAATTTATCTTTTTCTTTATGTATTATTAATAATATTAATTATTTCAATTATTATTATTATTATTTGTCTTGTCCAGCATCATAACAGCTGAATGGGAGTCAAGCTGCCTTTAAATGCTGAGCAAAATTTTTTGCCAAGGGAGACTTCATAATCCAAATGAGTCTCCCTTGACATTTGACTGTGTTTATTATGAATTTTGTTGCGCCACATTTTGATGCCGGACCTGACCTGAAAAGGGAGGGTGGGGTGAGGGATATAAGAAAGGGTGCAGAAGAACCTCACAAACATATTTCAACCATATTATAAACAACCGTAATAATCACAATTTCAGCAACAACCAGAACAGTCACAGAGCAAAATGAGCAAAAATACAGGGGAAAGAAAAAAAAAAATAATGATAATATTAATATACATGTACACACATACATATACATATACACATATATACATATACATACATACATTCACATGCATACACACACACGCACACACACACACACATATATATATATATACATACATACATACATACATACATACATACATATACACATACTCGTACAGGTATACATACACATACTGTGCACATACACATATCCATGCAGTACATACATACACACACATACAGTGTGCATATATATATATATATGTATACACACATAAATACATATTTACTAAAAATGATAAACACACAAGAAAAACGAGAAAATAAAACAGAACCTCTTGAACAATGACCATCCAGATGACACGTGCAACAAATCTACATTAAATCTACATTAGTCTGCAGTGACAGGATAACTGCATCAGAGTGAAACAGAGAATGAGGAGATGTTTGTGGTGAACACCGCCATGCATCCCAAACCACACTCCCTCCAAAAACGAGGGTCCGACTAGGAAGACGCCGGAGCACGGCCCCCCAGCAGGCTCCCTACAGAGGGGAAGGCCCGACCCCGCCACGCCAAGAGGCAACCGCGAGTCCACTCCGAAGAGGTGCAAGGGAGACCCGGCCGGACGCCACTCGACAGCCGAGCAAAGGCCACAAGGGGGGCCTAGGCGCCAACCGCCGGAACACCCGCCGGAGGCCAGCCAGCTTCGGGCAAGCAGGACAACCGCCCCCGAGCCCCCGGGCCCCCGGGCCCAGCAGCTACCCAACCCCCCAAAGCAGTGGCCATACCCAACATCCCGGGAGCTCCAGGCTACCCCAGACACCACTGCCGCGGGCCATCGCCTTCCCCAACGCCAGAGGCAGGGGCCCATAGAGGGACCATGGGTCTGTATACCCCACCGCACCCCCCAGTGACCCATCCACCCCAGCCCCAGTACCCACACCAAACCCTGTTCCCCCACTCACACATGCTAACACACATACACCCACACACCTACATTTTCACATAGGCACCTGGATGTGCCACCCCCCAATGCAGTGAGCAGCATCACCGCGAGCTCCCCCGAGACACGGGGCCATACCACCATACCCGGCCGGCGGAAAATCCACAGAGTCCCACACGCAGGCACGCACGCAGGCACGCACGCACTCCTCCCAGCACTGCCGCCGACTGAGATCCGGAGCCGAACCCCCCCGCCCCAGGGAGCGTCCAAGAAAACAGGGGGTGTAATAGGACCCTCTAATCCCCGCCTCCCCACCCAACTAAAAGTGTTATGTGGTGTGAGATGTGTGTGTGTAGGCAATTAAAATTGAGGAGCCGAAACTGCGTGACACCATGGGCAGAACCACTCCGCCGGCTGAGCACGGCTAAGTAGCTCTGCCCACCCTGTGACACAAGTCCCGCCACCCCAAAAATGAATGTGAGGTGTCTGTGAGTCTATGTATAGTGAATAAGTGTAATTAAAACTGGGGAGTTTGCGGCCTGCAGGGCTTGACAGAAGGAGGTCATGTTTGTACCCCCCCCGGCACACCCCCATGGAGCACGCGCACTCCCCAAGATCCTATGTGCTTGTTTGCAGGGGGGGAGGGCGCGAGGGATAGTAAGACTAGGAGAGAAATTATATATAATTTTCCCTCCTAGAGGACAAGCCATTGGGCAGTAGGCCCCCCTGTTTCCCGGGATCCAGCGCGGGGCAGGGGCCGGCACGAGGCGAGGCGAGGCCCCGGACGCCCAGCGACCGCAGTCCGGGAGCAGCCTCACCCAGATGTCACACACTAGCCACCATGCGCGCCACTGTAGAAGATTCCGGCAGCCCACACCCCCGAACACCACCACCGCCATCCCCACCCCGTATCAGAGAGGAACCCGGGCAACACACCCCACCACTTGGAGAGCCAGCAAGCATCCAGGCACAATCACACACCTCACCCCCCACCACTGCCCCCTGTGCCCACACCCCCGTTGAATCCCCTGCACCCAACAATCAACATACAACATACACACAAACACACTGACACACACCTGCACTCGCGCACACAAACCCAGACCCGCCCAACCCCCTGCACACTCCCCCAACCCTGGTCCTCCCAGGCACCAATCCGACACCGGGACGCGCACCCATCCACCCCCGCAGCAGTGAGTCCGGGCCAACCCAAATGTCCCCTGGGGTCAGATACGCCCCCACTCCCACATCCGGGTAGAGGCAGCCCCCGGAACCCAGGGCCCAGGAGTGCCGCCCCACCCACACCCAGCCAGCCCAGCCACCCGACCCGCGGCCCGACGGCCACGACCATGGTCCCAACCCACGGTCCCCCGCCCCTCCACCAACCGGTCGTCTCGGCACCAGACCTACCCCAGCCTCTATAGAGATAAACACCGGTCCCCCGCAGAGCAGCGTAGCCCAGCCTCCTTCCCCAAGAGACCTCCAGCGGCCCGTATGCCACTGGCACCTCCGCCAGCCGCCCAACTCTCAGAGTGAAGTGAAGTGAAAGAGCTAATCACCGGGGACCAGAGTGAATGAGATTGGTCCAATTGATTGTTTAAAGAGCTAGACATTGTCTCACAAGAGATATGATCTAATAAAAGGTTCCTAAATTGGTTCATACTTAGATTGGCTTTTGTTTTCCAATTCATGAGAATAGTTTTCTTTGCGATGCATAACGCAGTAAGGACCATACGTGAGGTGTTATTATCGATATTGATGCCACCTAAATGGCCAAGTAAACACAATGTGGGGTGTGCTGGAATATTACATCTGGACCAAGTGGACAGCTCCTCACATACCTGAAGCCAAAACCTTTGGACAGGTGCACAATACCAAACAGCATGTATATAGTTATCAACAGAGTTATTTGTGCAATGTGAGCAAATATTTGACTTTGTGAGACCCATTTTGAACATCCTTTGTTCTGTAAAATGAGTCCTATGAAGAATTTTGAACTGAATCAGCTGTAGATTTAAGTTTTTCGTCATTTTAAATGTATTTGAACATATTTGTATCCATGTGTTTTGATCCAAATTACTGAGTAGGTCTGTTTCCCATTTTGCAGTCGGTAGGTGTATTAAATATTCTGTTTTATTGTTAAGCCTATATATTTTTGATAATAACTTTGGGGCGCAGAGGGTTACAGAATTCTGCCACCTTGGTTGGCATTTGGAGGTTCAATTGATTGGGCGTGTATTTTTTTCCTATTACAGATTTGATTTGGTGGTATTCTAAAAATTTGGTGCTGCTGATTCCATATTGGGAAGTGAGCGTATCAAATGACACAAACTTTTTCCTTCCACTATGATATTATCTAAGTGTTTTATCCCTTTGTTTTTCCAGAGAGAAAAGTTTATCATGCTTTTATTTTGTAGGATGTCAGAGTTGTTCCAGATGGGTGTCAGCTTACATGGATAGAGGGAACATTTGTTTATTTTAAGAAATTCAACCAAGCTGTCAGAGTGGAGCTGATGTTCATACTTTTGTAACATTTATGATGTTTAATGGTTGAACTGATGAATGGTAGATCACAGATTGCTAGATCATCACACAGTGCTTGCTCTATATCTCGCCATGACTCGTCTGGATAACTCGGTTTGAGCCATTTGGAGACATATTGCAGTTGATTGACTAAGAAAAACTGAGAAAAGTCCGGAAGCTCTAAACCACCCCTGCCTTTGGTTTGTACTAACGTATTTAAGATGATATGTGATGGTTTTGTCTTTCCAAAGGAATTTAAGGATGCGGGAGTACAGTGACTTGAACCAGTTGGAGGATGATTTGGTGGGTATCATTGAAAACAAATAATTAATTTTCGGTAAAACCATCATTTTGACGGCAGCCACTCTACTCATGAGTGATATGGGTAGACGTCGCCACAGCAAAAGATCATCCTCAGTTGTTTTCAAAAGCTGAACGTAATTCAACTGTGTCAGCTCTGACAACTTGGGTGAAATGTTTATACCCAAATATTGAATATTTCCTGTCCGTATTATGGCATCAGGTATACCCTAAAAGTGACAGTTAATGGGTAGAGCTGTGGTCTTAGACCAGTTAATAGAGTAATCAGACACTGATGAGTACTTGTTTATAAGTTGAATCGTGCGGGAAAGGGACGCTTGAGTATTCTGGAGAAAAAGTAATACATCTTTAGTGTAGAGACTTATTTCGTGATCCATTTCTCTGGTGCGGATCCCTTTGATTTCTTCATGTTGTCTGATGGCCGCTGCTAAGGGTTCGAGAAATATGGAAAACAGTGAAGGGGACAGCGGACAGCCCTCCCTTGTGCCTCTGTGAAGGCTAAAGCTTGAAGAAGTTTGATCATTGGTCCCCACACATGCATGTGGGTTGGTATAAAATATTCTGATCCAATCAATAAAACCCGGTCCAAACGCAAATTTAATTAATGTGTTGAATAGGAAGTTCCAGTTTACCCTGTCAAATGCTTTTTCTGCATCTAGAGAAAGGATAATAGTTTCCAAATTCTGTATGTTAGAATAATCTATGAAGTTAATTAATCTACGTGTGTTAGTTGAGGAGTGTCTACCTTTAATAAAACCTGTTTGGTCTGGATGGATTATGAAAGGAGTTATTTTCTCTAACCTTCTAGCCAAAGCTTTACTGATTATTTTAAAATCTACATTAATTAAGGAAATTGGGCGGTAGCTAGATGGGAGTGTGGAGTCTTTTCCTGGTTTTAATAAGAGAGTAATATTAGCTAAGTTCATAGTTGGAGGCATTTTATTTTTCTCCTTTATTTCTAATAACATTTTGTAAAAACTTGGCGCCAGTGTAGTCCAGAATTCTTTGTAGAATTCAGCCGGAAAACCATCTGGGCCTGGGGCTTTATTATTAGGCATGAGCTGGAGAGCTTCCTGGAGTTCGCCAACAGATAGAGGTGAGTCCAGAGATGTTTTCTGGTTCTGTTGTAATATCAGTAGATTTAAATTATTAAGAAACTGATCTATATCATCATCTGATGGTTCTAATTGTGGTGTGTATAATGCTTTATTATAATCCCTAAAAATGGTGTTTATTTTATCAGGGCTGATATTTCCTGCTGAGTCTTTAACGCCGTAGATAGTTGGTTTTCTCTTTCGTTTTTAATGTTTCGTTTTTGTTGTTCTCTCTCGTTTTTAATCGATTAGCCAAAAATTTCCCAGATTTGTTACTACGTTCAAAGTTCTCCATGCGAAGCCTTTGTACTAAGAATTGTGTTCTCTTATTTAATATTTCCTCAAGTTCCAGTTTGTTTTTTCTTATATTGTTTAGAGTGTGTTCATCTTGAGAGACAGAGTAGGCCTCCTCTAAAGATTTCATTTTACCTTCCAAAACTGATATTTTGGAAGTCTCTTTCTTTTTTTTGTGAGAGGAAAATGAAATTATTTTCCCGCGCATTACTGCCTTCCCTGCCTCCCAGAGAACACACGCTGATGTTCCTGGTAAATTTTCTATGTATAGAGACCATTGTCTCTTTAAGTAACTGATAAATTCAGAGTCTTTAAGCAATAATGTATTCAATCTCCAGTTTCGTGTTGGTGGTTTACTGTTCTTATTACTTACCAGTGTAAGTGACACTGGTGCATGGTCGCTGATAATGATGGGATGAATTTTGGTTTCAGATATATCACTCATCAGTGTGCTGCTGGTTAGAAAATAATCTAGAGTATGAGTGGTGGACTGATGAAAAGAAGGTGTAATCCTTAACAGTGGGATGGTGAGAGCGCCAAGCATCGCAAAGTCCAAAATCCTTCATGTATTGTTTAACAACCTCTGAGGATTGGTCCTGTCTATTATTTCCATTGCGACTCAGCCTGTCCACTCTCAGATCAAGAACCACGTTGAAGTCCCCTCCAATAATGAGTGTGCAGTCTGAGTGATCATAGAGTGATTTGAAAAAAAGAGTGAAAAAAAGAAGGGTCATCAACATTTGGTCCATATACGCTTGCAAAGCATAACTTCATATTTTGTATATAAACTTTAATTATGATAAATCTGCACTGCGAGTCTGTGAGTATATTACCAATGCAAAAGTTTAATTTTTTGTTGATGAGAATTGCTACCCCTCTCTGCCTTGAGTTGAAACAGGCTGAGTACACATGTGGAAAGTGTGTTGTGTAAAGTGCATCTATAGATGTGTTTGTTAGATGTGTTTCTTGTAGTAAGACAATGTCTGCCTTTAAATGCTGCAGGTGATTAAAAATGTTTAGTCTCTTGACCGTGGAACCAGCTCCGTGCACATTCCACGAGATAAACCTCAGTGTACCCATGACCTGACTGGTGTTAGTACTATGGACTCATGCAGATTTTTTTTTAAATCCACCTGTTGTGTGGATAGTGTGGACATGCTGCTGGGCCTCAGTTCTATCTGTGTTCTGGTTAATGCATACAAATAAGGTGAGGTGTTCATTATCCAGGAAGATGTGAGGGAAGGAAGTGAAAAGAGGGGAAAAAGAGGGTGCAAAAGAAAAGGAGATAGAAAACAGTAAAAAGACAGAAACATATAACATCACTTTGCAAGTGTGACGTAGCGACAGACAGTGAAATAATAACATGTCAGTTTACAGTTGGGATTATTCTTAGTTCATTACCTTAACGTGTCCTTAACATGCTTGTATGTGCAAGTTTACATCACCTGGTGCAGGAATTAATAAAGCCATGGCGTGATGTTGGGATCCCGGTACAGTTGCCCGTTGACAAAAAGTTTATCAGCTCGCCATCCATCTTGGATGAACTTGCGGCGGATGGAGAAGAGAGCACGACGTCGATCCAAGATCTCCTTCGGAAACTGGTCGTTGACGCTGAAGTCCTTCCCTCTCAGCTCCCGGCCCTCGGACTTGACTTGTTCTTTTTGTTTAAAGCTGGCGAGCTTCGCCCAATCGGCCTGGGCCGGCGAGCATCGGCTCTTCTCCCTCCCAGGCGGTGTACGCGGTGGAAGGCCATGTTGTTCACGGTTTCCTCAGGTACCTTCAGGTGGACTTTGATGAAGCTTTTCACAGTTTCTTCTGGGTCTTCCTTGTCCTCTGCCAGTATTCCTGCGAACACCAGGTTGTCCCTCATGCTGCGTGCCTGGAGATCCAAAACAGTCTCCTTGATTTTTTTATTCTCCTCGGAGAGCCGGCTCATTCCCTCCGTTAGGGATTTCATCGACTCTGAGCGAGGCGTTCTCCTGGGCTAGGGCCTGCCCCTGCTGCTGGCTAAACTCCACCGAGTCCCGCAGTGCTTGGAACTCCTTGTGCATGATCTCCAGCAAATTCAAGCGGGCATGAAGACTGGACAGTTTGTTATCAATGGACATCAGTATGTCCGCCGAGTCTTTCCCGGGTGGAGAAGCCGTCCCAGGTGAGTCGTCGTTCCTGGATCTCTTGGCCGCCGCCGCTTTGGGAATGGCTGTATTGGGTTTCCCCATGACGACTTCTTGGTAGCAAGACTCGATATACTTCGCAAGGCTGGCGAGGTCTTCTTTGCTGCTTTCCAGAGTGAGTAATTAGGACACTCTACCTCCGCGTTTATTCTATTAATGTTGCTTTTGGCCAAACATAGCAGTAAAATAGTTCAACGCATGAGATTCTTGAAAAGCGCGCCAAGTTGTGTTCTGCCACCTCACCGTCTCACAGGAACTACGTCATTACCATGCGTCGTAGTCCCTCCTACTGTGCGTCCTGCTGAGTCTTTTAATTATTTTAATTATTAATAATATTAATACTCCTCCCCTGCCCCCTTATCGTGGTGGAGGAGTTTGCGTATCCCAATGATCCTAGGAGCTAAGTTGTCGGGGTCTGTCATGCCCCTGGTAGGGTCACCCATGACAAACAGGTCCTAAGGGAGGGACCAGACAAGAGAGTAGCTCAAAATACCCTGATGATGATTAAAAATTTTGGACTTTGTTTTCCCTCACCCGGACGCGTGTTACCGCGGTCCCCCTCTGGTGACAGGACTGGAGGTCGGGCACAATGGCGAGCGTCTGGTGGCCGGGCCTGCACCCATGGGGCCCGGTCGGACACAGCTCGAAAAGGTAACGTGGGTCCCCCCTCCCATGAGCTCACCATTCGTAAGAGGGGCCAAAGGGGTCGGGTGCTAAGTGAGCTGGGTGCCGGTCGGCGGCGGAGGCTTTGGCGGTCGATCCTCGGCTACAGAAGCTAGTTGAATGTTGAAATGTTTGGAATGTCTGTGAAAGCATCTTGCTTATCTGTCTAGTGTTCTTGCAATGACGAATGGACTACAGATGTGTTGTAAGTTGATACATATATGGTGTTGGAATTGCACTGCTGTTGATGTGTTTAGGTCAGAATAAAGTAATAAAAAATTGTCAGACTCTGTGTAACTGACTGTAGGAGAGCTACACGGTGCCGTGGTCTGTCGTCATAACAGAGAGCCGGGGCTTTCCATGATGCGTATGCGTTAATTACGCTAAAGAATGTAATGTAATTAATGAAATAAAATAAGTTACCCCCGTTAATACACTATAGCTAATACACTAATACACTAAATAAACTAAAGCATTGTCCACAAAACAACTATTCCTGGATTCTACATTTAGACAATTCACTCACTGATTAGCTGACAAAAATATATTTGTTAACACATGGCTTAACACGGGCTAGTTCCTAAAGTGTGCGTGTGACACAACTGTTCCAGTTTGGTTGCTTCAAAAGGAATATATTTAGACCTTCCATGTCAGCTGAGCGTAGCGGCAGGAGTGATGTCACCGTCTGCACGCTCGCACGCACACAGACACAAAGTAAGCATCCTATAACAGTTGGGCTGAGGTAAAACTGCCGTAACTGTTAAGCAATAAGTACGGTAAACGAGTCAAGACAATGACTGTTATTTGAACATAATTGCAACAGCCTGACTTAATTGGTTATCAATGATATTACAATAAGGAACTTTCCCCAACACCGGATTATTTTTTCAAGGAAGGTTGATGAGCTAGTTTGTGATTTTGGAGGAAGCTGAGAGGTAGCCTACTCTGGTGAATGGTAGCTTCAGCCTCAGTTTAGAGCAGAGATCACATCTGTAAAGAGTCCAGTATCATTCAAAAAAAGGTATGAAGCGATCTGGTGCTCAGTGACAAAGGCGTGTCAGCAGCATCTGCATTTTGAATGAGCTGCTCTGTCCTTCCAGCTGTCCCCCATTTATGTGCACATCATTGCAGGACTGTCTACATTGCTGCTTATCAATTTGCTACACAAGCAGAGGCGACTTTGTATTAAAAAACGCAAAGGCAGCTTCCAGAACCTCTCATTCCATTATATGCAGAAGTACTAGACGGCATGACTGTCTGCAGCTTTAATTTAAACGAGCGCTCAGAAAAGCACAGTCCTCTGCCACAGATTATACATTTATCACCTGCCAAAACAATAGTGGCTCATCATTAACATTTTTTGCATGCTCCCTAACAATTTGCTGATGAAATTAACAGAAACATAAATGTCTGAACAATTCTAATGAGATTAAAATACAGTTCTAGATTCAACTGGGTTGAACACTACTGCTTTAGATTCTGCATACATATCAGTAATGGGAATCACAGGAGTCCCAAAATGAAAAGGAAATGCATGTGGGAATTTACATATGTAGTCATATTCTTTTTCCATTTTGTCATTGCTTTTTCTGTATTGTCTTTGTTTTTTCCATTTTGTTGTTGATTTTGCTGTTTTGTATTTTCCATTTGCTTTTTACAGATGGCTCAAGTGGGCGACAAAAAGCAAAGGCAATAGAAGGACCCGCCCACAGCCTTCTGCCAGGGTGACTAGTCCATACTCATCACACGATTCCTGTTTGCAGTTATTTTCTAGTAGCTATGTTTAAATGTAGCTCTTAGCGTGGGTGACCGGAAGCGGCTCACGGACAGGAAGTAACATCACTATCACACCGTTATGCAAAAAGAAAATACACATGGAAAAGACCAAACAGGAAAATCAACGACAAAATAAAAAAAAAAAAACAGACAATACCGATAAAGCTGTGACTAAATGGAAAATGCAAAGACAAAATGGAAAAACAACTTGAGTACCATTTGTACATATTTGTTTATTATTGTTTCTCTTTATACTTCCACATGGATTTCCTTTTTGGCACTCCTGTGATTCCATAGGTAGGTGCGGTAAATGCTCCTCAAAGCTGGTTGCCACTCGACTCCCGCCACCTGGATGAAGAAGAAAGCACCACCATCAAGCAGACATGTCCAAGGTGTACCATGGGGAAGTTAGTTTCAAGTTGGACGCTGGATATTTGGCTCCGTAGCTACAGTGGTTCACTTCCCCTCACTGTGCCCAGACTTCTCTGTCATGGTGCCGGGAGCTCACATGGTAAGTGCCCCTCTAACAACAAGTTGTTACTAAGAACTGTCAATAAATTACTATTGTGTTGAAGAGAGTTTGCCAAAACCAGCATACTAAACACACCTGCCCTCTATAGCCCACACACTAAACAGCAGCTTAGAACAACATAATATACCCGCTTCTACAGTATTTTTAATGCCCATTTTGTTCTTTTGGGTGGACTTTTATTTTTGTTAGGGACCTGACTCAGATTTGTTACAAAAGCCAAACAATATTGTTGGTCATGCTGTGTAATAAATATAAATAAATTCAGTAATACTTTGGTTGCATTATTTTTAATGTTTTCAAGAACTATTTCAATAACCACATCGAATTCCACAAATTCATGTTACAAAAGTTTATAATTTAAAAAACAAGGATGTATACCATATCGGATCGGCAAGACTATACAGAAGATCGAATCCTTTAGGATGCCAAAAAATGTGCATCGGGACATCCTGAAACATAAAATAAGTGTAAAGGTAATCCTAAAATTAAAATATCTAAAAAAAATGTTATTTTTACAATATCTAGTAATAAATATGTGTCTTTTTTTTATTTATTAATTTCCAGGCTTTCACGGTCCACATAATTTGGCGGGCTATATCTGGCCCCTGGGCCTTGAGTTTGCCACATGTGCTTGTAGTCCTCAAAGGAAAGATACTTTTGGCCATTCATTGATGCATCTATTTTTAAACTCCTGTTGACTTTTTATTCATACAGGGGGCGCTGTATCGCAAAATGCAATGTACCAGGGCCACATGGGTAAAGAGTGCAAGATTGATTTTAATCTGGACCATCTCCATGTGGGAATACCACAAGTTAGTGACATCCATCCAATTATAAAACATCCAGGTTGCTATATTAAAAACTGCAAACAGTGATAAAACCTTATTTGGCACATATAATTAAAAAGTTGCCTGTTTTTGTTTATCTCTGTATACATCTAGAATACACTCCTCCACATTAGTAGTAGTCTGGCTACAACCAGAAAGTCTCCCACAGCTGGCGTCACAAATGCTATGTGTGTCTAGTGTGGTCCAGCAGCCAGTCACACACACATTCCTGCGGGGGAACCCCTCCTCCATGCTGCTCCTGCTGCACGTGGAGAGAGGCGCAGTCCAACACAAAACATGAAAGGGGGGTGGGTTCTGTTCACCAGCTGTAAGCTGAATACACAGGTTGAATAGAGTGTGTAGATTTTTTTCAATAAGCTTTAACAAAAGCGCGGCCATAAAAAAAAAAATAAAACAAGCTGTGGTAATGTATGACAAAGGTCAAAGCTGAAGGTGACAGTCTGTCACCTTCTCCATGTTTAAGTGCTGGCAGCACGAGTGCAAGGCGTGAGCGGTTATCTTCTACTCACTTGGCTCTGCACCCGGGGGATTTGGGCTAAAGGTGATGCGCCGTGATGGCGGAGACAAATGTAGATGGATGAAGTAGGGAAGCTGGAAGTCATCAATGGCGATGGGAAGGGGGGGGGGGCAACCGCCTGCGGCCCAAATCACGCAAACGTATGGACACAAGTCGGTGTCGGATTGCGGTTTTCTAGGAGGGAGAATTCTTGGAAGCATACGCACATTAACACCCTCAAGGCAAGTAAAAAAAAAAGATGAATGGCAACAAACACGGGCACAATGATATACACAACCTCATCAAGCCATACAACACACCCTTTGAAAACATACACACACACATGCACGTGCAGTGCTGGACAAAAGGGCTAGTGATGGAGGGTTTGGGTTAGGGCGTCATGCTTGAATAGGGCATTCCTTCGAAGCCTACACTCACAAAGACGCAAAGCTTAAAGGGATGCTGGCAGGGAGGTGATCAGGATGCAAGACAACACAAAGAGGCAGATTGGCGGGAAAGCCCCAGTTAGACATAAAAAAGAGAGCTGTGTTCAACACTCAGCAGCACATTTAATAGAACTGGTAAATACCAACAGAGCTAGACAAAAACAAACTGTCTAGATGTGGTCAAATACTGTATTTATAAATCAGATATCATTATATCTCGTGTTTGGCAATACAATTTATGTGATTAGGCTTAATGATTGATAAATAATGTGACTTATGTGCAAGGTCAATGTTCAGTGCTGCCTTTTCCTGCAACCCTCTTTTCTCACTGGCCTGTGACCAAAACATTACAGGCACACTGTCTGCTATATAATGTGTAACCTGCCTCTCAAAAGGGCCTTTGGAAGTTTTCAAATTTTCAAAGCATTTTCACGGTCTTTGTTCACGATGAACAACAATGTGCTCAATCAACATCCCGGGTACTGCCAGTCTTATTTAGATGTCAGTTGATAACCAGGAAAAGCTGTTTGGTACAGTTCAGTATGACATCATCCTTTTGTTGAGGTAAATTCCATGTTTACAGTTAAGCAGTATCGTTTGGTTGAGTGTTGTCTGTATTTTCGTTATAGGCATTGTAAAAAAAACCAAAATGTCCCAATTACAACCCTTCATGGCATGCTTTCTTAGAGATAACCCTCACAATAATATGGTCTACTTCAATTGTACAGGGTGGTGCCAAGGGTGCTGGTGTTCATAGACAGGTTGTCAAAAGTGTCACTTTTGTCAAATGGGACCATTTATTTTGACTTGCATTGTGTCAATTCATATCATTGTCATATTGCATAAACAGAAACAAATAAAAAGGTAAGGTATTATGCTACTGGTGGGGTACCAGTCAAAGAGGTCTGATATAAGTCATGCTTCACATATATTTCACATATAACCATAGCAATATGGTTGGGTCCTGTCTGATATGTATTGTTCATTGACCACAGTGTAAAAACTTTTCAGCACATTTTCTTCAAAGTAAAATATACTTCACTTCTGGAGCGTGTACTACTACTCTTCAATGACTGGTCAACAGAATGGTAACTCTTGTCAAACAGTCATTTGTTTTCACTTGACCAGTCCAATAATATGGTTGGTCATCCTCCAAATACCAGGAAGTGATCTTCTATTTTACTAACAACAAAAAATTCTGGTTAATAAAAGTTTGGCCCTGGAGGGGTTACCTCTCAAGTTGCTCCTTTCATGCCTTTCACGCCATTTCTTTCCTGCGGAAACACGGAATGCAGAAGAACAAACACAACCGAGCCGTTTCTGTCTTTGGAGGTTGTAACGGTTCCGTAACAGAGCAATGCTGGGAATTGGGGTGTGAAATTTAACACCTGACCCTCACTTCTCCTGTCTTGTTATTTTGAAAGCGATTGTCGCTGTATTAGTAGTATTATTTTATACATAACACTAGATGCTACTCAGAAAAGATATTATGCTGGCTGCGAGAAAAACACGCGCAGCTGCTTGCAGTGGTTTCTGTGGGAGGAGCACAGGTGAACAACTGCCAGCTATGAATTCAAGTAATGTATTTTTTGGGATCTCCGTGTGAGAAAGGCTAATATAGGTTAATGCAGCTATCGCCACAAGCCAGACGAGGGTTTATTGTTCCAAATGGTACCATGGCGAATTTAATTGAACTGCTTGGTGGAAATAAGCTGCTTGGTTGATGCACTTTGCACTATTGCGCGGGCACAAAGCAACACTTGATCCCCTGTCTTTCCCACATGGTCGTGACCTCTCGTGTTTGTTTCCACGAGGCAAATGTGAATTACGTAACGGGTCAGATTTAGATTAGGCTTTCTTACTTTTAGGAGGCTGCGAGAGCCTGCCACCAAGAGTAGCTGGAGTTACATACGCCCACAGATGGGCTACTTTGGCCAGTACATGCTAGCACACACAAACATGCATCGCTCAGCTATCTTCATGCCCCAGGGCCAGAAGCAGATCAGGGCAGAGTTATGCAGGATGGAAAATGTCCTACAGGACACGAGCAAGGGGTCAGCTTTGGTAGCTAACACGTTATTTAGAGCAAACAGACGGCTGGGGAGGCACACACTGCAGGACAATTTGTCATCACTGACGGCAAACGTGCCTCTCGTTTTCTTGGCCGTCGTTAGTCTAGTGGCGCTTGGATTTGTTTTGAGACTCTCTTCACCCGTGTGCAAAAAAAACCAGGCAAATAATCCAATTTCAACGTTTTGAACAAAACTGTGTTTCTATTTTTATAAAGACAGACGGGACGATAGAAGACACACACACACCCACACACACTCACATAAGCTGGCCCATTAATCCATGCAGTGTGGAGACACACAATCAGTTCAAAGCTAGATCTTTCCTGTTTTACACAGCAAAAGGTCCTCAATAACACACACACACACACACACACACACAGCTAATTTGAAAACTGGTAATATAACCCACTTAAAAGGAAAAACATACCCAATACCATTCTTGTGCACGACTCATTCAAATGCAACTGAGAGCAGCAGCTTGAGTCTCGCCAGCAGTTTGCAAAGACACACACGATCAAAGTCAAAAGCACTGACGAGCTTAACTGCGCCGCATCTGCTCGGCCGCTTATCAAAGAGCTGGGTGCTGTATATGGACGGTAGTGATAATAACGTGCAGCCAGGGAGAAAGACAAGGCACACAGGAAACACAGACAGAGAATAAAGGCCAGAGCTCATGCTGGGAGAGAAATCTAAGACTATTCCTTAAGAGTATTTCTCAAAAAAACATCCCAAAACAACCTATGAACACACCATCTGTAGTAAGAATAAATTGCTTTATACATCAAAACTCAAGGTGCCAAACTAATTACAAAGCAACAGGTGGTGCTAAACATCTTTAAGGAAGGTTTCAGTAATCAGAATCCCAAAGAGGCTTAACAACATTAGTTCTTTTTGCACCACAGAAACCTTTTAAGGAACTTTCTCCTCACTGATACGTTCAAGGTTCCACTACATGTAATTGAATGTGGTGGTACGCCTTAAAAATGTGAGTGTTTTTTCCCCCTGTTTTAAACACTTTGATATATGTATGTATATCGGATTCACAGTATGACACAAATTCCGATGTCCATCAATTTCAGTGAATGCATAGAATAAAGGTTTAGTATCATTTTCTATAACTTGTATCTAAAACGTGATCGATAAGGTGAAACAGATAATGTAAGTAACTATAACCCTACTTTTGGGCCACCCTTTATGTTGTATGAATGGATATATACACTATATAGATACATATATACATTATTTCCGCACATAATGACAACAATTAGTTTGAAAACACTTTAAAATATCATAAAAATATTTCACTGCACTGGAATCACCTGTCTCTCTTGCTGGTGCATGTGTGACCAAATACGCGACAGGCAACACATCCCCACTTATGTTGACTTTCAGTTTGTTTCTTATTATAGGGAGAATAAACAATTGCCTGCAAAAAGTGTAGTCAATTGACGACAGCTTGTCACATGCTATATCTATCTATGCCAGTGTGTGTCATCGCTAACGTTGAAATCTTAAATGACTTTCTGACATTTTTGTTTACATGTGATGTTGCCTGGCTATCGGCATCTAGCTAGCTCCTTTTTGTTGCACAAGCGATCTACAAGTGGCTGTATTAGGTTCATGGGATACATCAATCATTGATCATCATCCCATAAAGATAATATAGCCATTTGCAGCTCGCTTGTGAGACAAAAAACAGCTAGGTAGGTTCCAAGCCAGAAAGTTGAATGAGATTGAAACGTGAGCAATCACACACGCTGCCATAGATAGTCATAGCATGTGATAAGCTGCCGTCCATTGACTACACATTTTATGAGCTAAAAACTGTTAGATTCAAGAAATGACAACATAATTTTTTTCAACATCATATGCATTGTGTCTAAAATAACTGTATAAGCCACTGTGTCCGGGTAATTTAAAGAATTTTTTCTCAGCCTTGGAAAAAACTACAGACAAAAATGTTTGATAGCAATACATGTCGGAATGGATGGTATTTATCCGTTTAGTATAAAACTGTAGCCGCTGGTATGTGAACAAATCCATCTTGCACTAAGCTTACAATTGTTTGTATTTGACTATTGGAGCACTATTTGTTTATAAAAATGCTTAGACCGACCTGTTTTTTTTCAGTGTTTTTCATTTTCACAAAAACAGCTCGAGACAAATATAATGATAACAAAAACAACTCATAAGAGTTTAAAAGTCTAGCCATTTCCATGGTTTTCTTGACAATACGCAAAATCTCGTAATTTTTCTTTGCATCAATAGCTATAACAAAAAATGAAATCACGATAAGTGAATGAAGTGACCTGACACATTAATATTTTTATATTTTAAACTAGCATTGGTACTTTTCTTGTATAATTTTTAGCTACCTTTTGAGTGGTAATTTGCTGTGTGACAATTTAAGACTTCTAAGATGACACAGTGAGTCAGACTGTTATTTTGAGTTATGACCTGTGATTTCCGATGGGTTGATAATGCTCATTGTGAGTTTTCTCATTGCTCATGACTAGCTCCTGTCAAGTAAAGAGCTACCTGGTCTTCATGGACTTGTGCAGGTCACAACATGCATGTGATTTTATGATGTAGACATATGCGGCTTATAGTCTGGTGTGGCTTATTTACGGACAAAAAATCTGTTTCTCTTTCTGAATGTTAAACACAAGTTGTTGTTCACATTGTATTGTTTAGCGTGATAAAAATTAGGTGCAGCCCAGGGACACATGGATAGTGACTTTACTTTGTCCTTTAAGATTTTATTGAGTAAAGAACACGGAATATGAGCATCACATGCACACACGTGCATACAGTTAGCGGTGTCTCTTATGCCTTGTGCACTCATAGCAGGGTATTTTTTCAAACACACATTTCTCCCTCTCCGTTTATGAAGTGTCCACACGACCTCGTATTTTAAAAAAACACATCCTCATGTAACTGGATGAATGCATTGGGAAAGCATGCCAAACTTGTAGGCGGCAACAATTACTTAAATTCTATCCAATCAGAATCATCCTCTGTCATCTCGTCACTTCCGAAAACATGGCGCCCAGCTCGTTTTTGTGGACTGACAAGAAAGTAGGATTATTTATTAATGTTGATTAGTAATACAAAGTCAACTAGACACAATAAAAAATCCTCAGATCTGAGGGCATCCATGTCGTTTCTCATGTAAATACGGGTTGGGTTTGTGACTGTATATGTTCCGCAGGAAGTGACGTTTGGAAAAGCAAACCTCCAGGTATTTGCATCCATACGCAAACATATAACCGGAGTTTTCTTCAGATCCACACTTTGGCCGGAGGTTTTGAAAACCATTGTTTTTAGTGCTGTATATGTGCGGACACGTGGAAAAAAACCTTCGCTTTATGAGATACCCGCCTACGTGTGGACGGGGCATTAAATGAATATAGGGTAACGGAGTGGGAGATTAGCCTGACAGTCCTTCCATGCTAAATCTTCTTACTGCAGCCCCCAGTCAGATAAATATAGACAACTTGGTACGCTCTTGATTTTTCCCCTATAAACTCAGATTTCAAAGTGCAGGTTCCAACATGGGACAGTTTGATAAACCTGTGATGATGCATGCATTCAGACAGTGCAATCAATTTTATATCCAACTGATTTCTGCATGATGAACATTGCAGTAACCTGTAATGATGTCCAAATAACCTTTTAATGTCCAAATAAGACTAGAAAATTAAAATATGTTTTTACAATGGTTATAACTCTGACTATAACTAAATGAGTTAACCGAAACATTCCAAATACCTGTCTGTATGACATAAAAATACCTCTCCTAAAGTGTAGTAGTATTCCTTCAGCTTTAACATCTAATGTTTCACTCTTACTTAAGGATGTTGATTGCACTGATGCTTTAAACTGCAGAACATTCAGTCCTCCACTCCCCTTAAGTTTGTCTTGGTGCATTCAACTTGTGAGTACGCTAAGGTGCAGTATTACCGTCTTGGGCTGACTGAATTTTGGGAGTAGCTGCAAGAGCTGTATTATTTGGAATTCCAAAATAATAGACCGATGTCTTACAGACTTGTGTAACTGGGTCACTTATCTAGTCTCAATTCTGTCTGTAGACCAGATATTACATTTTGCATTTTTGCAAAACAAGCGTGTTGAGTTTTTAATATCCATTTGCTCTAAAGCCTCAAAAAGGCGACATGGTTACGAAAAACAATTATTAGAGATGCCCTGTGGCAAAGCACATTTTTCCTAAAAGAACACATCCTAAAAGAAAAGTGCTGCCACTTAAGGAAGAGGATGCGTGACACTGGCAGATTTGACAGAGCACAAGCAGGGTACAACAGAAAACAACCTGGGGGAAAAATGGCCATGTTACCAAGGCAACAGGGAAATTGTGTTAAACATTCCCATCACAGTAATTAAAGAACCTGAATGGAATGAGCAGCATGTTGATAATGTTTAAAACAACTGAGGCTTCTGTTGTGCTTTGACTAAGGACTGCGTAATTGCACTGTGCTCAAAAATGATCTAATACATTTTGTGTTGTGCGATTACAGCAGTATCTTCTCTCTCTGTGTGGTTTGACTGCAGAATATGCACACCCTGCTAACCTTATGCGGTAGCAAAAAAACATCAGCACTATACTCACCTTTCTTGTTTGTGTCTGCCTTGTGTCAGAGCAATTAAATATTTGCAAGTGGCAAAGGGCTCTGGAAAACCAAGTTGCATGTACCAAGATAGCCATTTTGTGAAAACTGCCTTATTGGGCAAATGGTTGATTTTGAGCAACCTTCAAATGGGAACCAACTATTGTTATGTTCAAATTATTCCTAAAAATCCAGACGACCTACTGTATATACAGCGGCTCGAGAGCGTACATCCGAATCAACAACAGGAGAACTATCAGAAGGAAATAAAGGTTTGTTGTGGGCCAGGCAGAGTCCAGACCTAAATCATATTAAAAATACGTACATGACATGTACGGCGGTTAGCCTATGTCTATGGTTTGTCCCCGAAATACTTTGGAAGGAATGCTAGCATACATTCCATTCCATTCCATTTTTCCTCCGCTTATTCAGGTCCCGGTCGCAGGTGCTGCAGTCTCAGTAGCAAAGTCCAGACTTTCTAGTCCCCAGCCACCTCCTCTAGTTCCACCGAGAGGACACCAAGGCGTTCCCAGGCCAGACTGGTTCACATTGCCAGCAGTAAGTCAAAGCTTTTTTCCGGTGAATATTGGCCTCCGCCAAGGCTGCCTTTTGTCACCGATTCTGTTCATAACCTTCATGGACAGAATTTCTAGGCGCAGTCAAGGCGTCGAGGGAGTCCAGTTTGGTAGCCTTAAGATCTCGTCTCTGCTGTTTGCAGATGATGTGGTCCTTATGGCCTCATCAGGCTGTAACCTTCAGCATTTACTGGAGCGGTTTGCATCTGAGTGTGAAGCTTCTGGGATGAGACTCAGCACCTCCAAATCCGAGCCCATGGTTCTCAGTCGGAAACAGGTGGATTATACTCTCCGGGTTGGGAGTGAGGTCTTCTTTCCCACGTGGAGGAGTTTCAGTATCTCGGGGTCTTGTTCACGTCGGAGTGAGAAGAGAACTGAGCCGGAAGACAAAGTTCTCTATTTAACGGTAAATCTATGTTCCCACCCTCACCTATGCCAATGAGATTTGGGTCATGACCTCCTGCTATCCAGGAGCAGCAGCGGCTCTGAGCTGCTCCTTCACATCGAGAGGAGCCAGTTGAGGTGGCTCAGGCATCTAGTCCGGATGCCTCACGGACACCTCCCTGGTGAGCTGGACACAGTATGTGTTTATACTAAACAACTTAGACACACAACTAGTGTATTGAAGACAAGCCATTAGTATTATAAATGATAACAAGAGAGCGAGATTGACACTAAAGTGACACTAAAAAGAAGAGTTTGCATGTACCCCATGAACATTATAGCCACGTGTAGCAAGTGGTACAAAAACAAGCTACTACGTAACTGCCACAGACTATTTTTTTTCTCACGTTAAAATGGAACAAAGAGCATTCCTTGTCAACACAAATGCCAGTGAGGCAGACAGCTGATAATCAAAATAAAGCAGTGAAATTTTTTTTTAATTTAATTTGTTTTCAAACTAATTGTGATCAATATGTGTGCATATAACAAGATCTGTATACCACTTATATTCATTCATGCAACGCACATATTTTCCAGTATATGTTTTCAAGTTTTCAAAAAAAAACATAATTTTTAAAAGGTTTTTATTTTGCACTTTTGTGTGTAGCGGTTTTCAGGAGTAGCGGTTTTCAGGAGTAGAAGAGTTAGGCAACACATATTCGTGCAGTCACCGCATGGCTTATGTATCTGAAGAGCACTATTTCTTTTGCGATTGGACTAATACATATTTAGCAAGGAATTAGGATGTGTTGTAAATCAAAACCTTTTACACAAAAATCCAGCAAAATTGCAGAATCAGGCTGACATTTTTTCACCTGTGACTTTTATACAGAACGCAAAGAAGACACATTCATGACTCTGATACCGCCCTTTTTACAGGCACAGTAAAAAGGAGTTCCAACAAAGCATGCTTATTTTTTTAATTTTACATAAAAAATAACTTTTCCCAATTAATGCAACAGGCTACAGGTAACTCAAATAAGTTATGAAAACACGCTTTGAAATGCTTTATTGTGGTCTCGTCTTTCAGAATCCGAAAATCTGCAAAACATGTTTTTTTTTGTGTTTACAAACACTGTATTTTGCTAGTGTACATCCCAGTGTCCTGTGATTCAACTGCTGTCATTTGTTTGTAACTACAGCAGCTGGGTGAATGCAACTATTACACCGTCATCCAGCACAGCTCATTGATACACTGTCAACAACTAGCTGATAGCAGAATGTTTAAAGTGTTTCTATTAGTCTTGAAACTTGTCTTGTTGCCTCCAGCTTGATTCGCACAAAAGGTACTTCAAACCCAAGAACTCAGGACACAAGTGTGTGTGTGTGTGCATGTGTGTGTGTGCCCCCTCTCTCATATTGCAACACAAAGGGGCAGATTTGGTGCACACATAGCAACAAGCCCTGATTGGCTGAGGAGCCTGAGTACAGTTCCAGCAGAGGAGAACCCTTCCTGTTTTGTGAACTCAGCTGCCATTGTTCTCATTCATGCTTGCAAACACACAAGCATGCAACGTCACAACACCTCATTCTCTCACACCCGCCATTGTTAACCACAAACAGCAGTTGTTTGCCAGCTGAGAAATAACACACACCACTAAAGTCACATGGCAAACAAACTGCACTAGGGAAAAAAAAAGTTTAACATCATGAGACAACAGACACAACTGTTGACAGACTTTTCCCCCAACCCTCATCCAGACCCAGTTAGTTTTTTCTGCTCTAGTTTAAGATCAACACAATATATGGAAAAAAATCCTAATTAAAGTACATCTGCTCCTGAACTGACAAGTATTTTGTGACACAAGTTGGCAACATATTGGCGTGTGTGTGCACGGTTTCAACCTAACAATACACCAGCTGACTTGATTTCCCTGACAGGATGAACTGGTTGGCAAGTATGATGAACACTCTCCCAAATAATGACCCAAGACAAAAGTTCAAGCTGAGAAGGCTTCTATTTTCCAGTCAATCCAGAGGGGATGTGAGGAATTTCGCCTATTTTGGCAAAAACACACAAGGCTAAAAAGATTCTTGATGTTTTTGTAGTACTGCGCCATGTTGGTAAGACACAGAATGCCTCTTTGTTGTCAACAGTCATGGCAACTGATGGCCATCAGCAAGCTGCTTAAAACCAAAATTATTTTAAAAAAACACTCAGAACCTACAATGAGACCGGCATCAATGAGGCAGGAAATAAAACTGTAACTAGGGGTGTAATGGTACGCCTTAATCACGGTACAGTACCTTCTTTGGTTTTAGGGCCACGCCTATGGTTCATTTTCAGTACAATAAAGGAACAAAATGAAAAACATAAGACTGCTTAGATTCTGTGTAAAATTTAAATGATGCAAAAATTCTTACATGTATTGATTCAAGACATCATTGGGACAATTGTGCCCAGTAATTTAGAAGCAGTTGTAGCTTGGCTGACTTTTCTAATGGAATGTCTGCCACTGCAAACATTTCTACAAAATCCAACAAATTGTAATGCCCCTGGTTATGGTAAGATATTTTTATGGCACCCTTATTTTGTTTGCATGATTACACACTTTACACATTACACACCAGAAGGGTATTAAGTGTGTTGAGAATGTTGGTTGACGGTTAAGACGAGCTGAAAGCAAGAATAAAAGATGATTCTTGTCTTATTTTACTCAGAACTTGCACAACATCCGCGGCCGCCGTAATATGCTGGTTTATATTTACGAGCGATAAAGGACAACATGGCATAAACACTAGGCCGCACTAGCAATCTTTGCTAAACAAAGCTAACCCAGCCATTCATGCTCCATAAGGAGTTTATCCGCCAACTTTTGCCATTTCAGACCACCACATGGGGGGGGGGGGGGGTATTTGTGATGACATTCCGCCACAACTAAGATGTCCGCCAAGGTAGTACTTCCTCACACAAGCGTTTCTTTTTCTCATCATTATAGCATTTAATTCACATGATGTCAATTTTTGGGAGATTCCCGCTAGATCTGTTTACACGAAAATCATAGGGCCCTACTTGTAATGCCATTCCTGACCTCTACTAAACATTGCTGGAACACTGCTTTCACATTGCTTCCATCTTATTCACTATTCTTTGTCCATTCTGGTATTTCACCAGAATGGTAAGATGGTAAGGTGTTACGAAACCGTAGATGGAAAAGTGATTTTTAGCTAAATAAAAATGCATTTTTGGGGGGGATGCGGGACCAAGTCGGAATACCCGGTGAAGCACCACGCAAAGCACAGGGAGAACATGTCAATGCCTGTTTGACAAAATACTATATTTTGGGAAAATAATAAGGTAAAATCGTTGTAAAGCTCATTTCTCACTCTTGAATACCCATTGGTAAGATGAAGCTGAAGTGAACACCATGTTCCTGTGACATTTATTTTTTCATAAGCTTTCATGAACTGTAACCATAATTGTTCAGAAAATGCCACATACTCATTGACAGTGGCCCTAATGTCTTTTTTATGAAGGTCAGGGCAGTTAATCTTTAGAAGCCAGTTTCTCCCAAAAGATGACACCCTGTAGCCATTCCCTTTTCTTCCGCTTATCCGGGTCCGGGTCGTGGGGGCAGCAGTGTTAGTTGGGAAGTCCAGACTTCCCGGTCCCTGGCGAACTAGTCCAGCTCCACCGGGAGGACACCAAGGCGTTCCCAGGCCAGCTGTGAGACATAGTTCCTCCGGTGTGTCGTAGGTCTTCCTCACCAAGGAGGCGCCAGGGAGGCATTCAGACTAGATGCCTGAGCCACCTCAACTGGCTCCTCTCGACGTGAAGGAGTAGCGGCTCTACTCTGAGCTCTCCCGGATGCCCGAGCTCCTCACCCTCTCTCTTAGGATGAGTCCAGCCACCCTATGGAGAAAACTCATTTCCGCCGCTTGTATCCGCAATCTCGTTCTTTCGGTCATGACCCATGACCATAGGTGAGGGTGGGAATATAGATTGATCTGTAAACAGAGAGCTTTCCCTTCCAGCTCAGCTCTCTTAACCACGCTGTCCGGTACAGTGACCGCATTACTTCTGACACCGATCCAACTGTCGACCTCAAGCTCCAACTGTCCCTCACTCGTGAACAAGACCCTGAGATACTTGAACTCCACCACTTGAGGCAAGACCTCACTCCCAACCCGGAAGGTACAGTCCACCTGTTTCCAACTGAGAACCATGGCCTCGGATTTGAAGGTGCTCAGTCTCATCCCAGATGCTTCACACTCCGCTGCAAACTGCTCCAGTAAATGCTGAAGGTCAAAGCCCGATGAAGCCATAAGGACCACATCGTCTGCAAATAGCAGAGACGAGATCCTCAGGTCACCAAGCTTTACTCCCTCAATGCCTTGGCTGTGCCTAGAAATTCTGTCCATGAAGATTATGAACAGAGTCGGTGACAAAGGGCAGCCTTGGCGGAGCCCAACGTTCACCGGAAACAAACTTGAGTTACTGCTGGCAATGCGAACCAGGCTCCTGCTTTGATTGTACAAGGACCGAATGGCACGTAGTAGCGGACCACCAATCCAGTACTCCCGGAGCACCCCCCACAGGACACCACGGGGGACACGGTCGAAGGCCTTTTCCAAGTCCACAAAGCACATGTAGACTGGTTGGGCAAACTCCCACGTACCCTCCAGTACCCTTGCAAGGGTGTAGAGCTGGTCCAGTGTTCTGCGACCGGGACGAAAACCACATTGCAATTCCTGTAACCGAGGTTCGACTAACGATCGTACCCTTCTTTCCAGCACCATAGAGGCTATTGCCAGTGAGTGTAAAACGCAATGATTATTCAATACTAGTTGTGTTATTGGAGTGAATGGGTGAAGCTGACATTATGACCCTGACATCCCTGCAGGCGCACGTTACAGCCGGAGCCCCCAAAGCCCTTCATCAGGTGAGAGAAGCCCTTTCCAGAGTCAATGTTACATGCATGTTATGTAATATGGAAGTGTAGCAAGCAAAGTAAGACTCTGTGCACAATGAGGATTACTAAACTCCAGTCTTCATGCATAAGCATATTTAAGAAAATTGCAATTGAAAGCTGCCCATCCAATGGTGGTCCCAGCACACTAGGGCAGTAGGACATGCACATCTGAAACTAGAGCCAACCTCTAACGGGAATGCAAGGGCCTTTGACCTTGCCTGTACAGTGCGCATGAAGCAATCCAAGCGACTCCACGGGCCATGAGGAAAATGTGTCAGTTGTGGCATTGACATATTGAGGCGGCATTTGACTGACTGTATGTGATTGCCTTAAGCCTCTTTTACACAACCTGTAGAGACCG
Organism: Oostethus manadensis; assembly: GCA_024372805.1. Classification (NCBI taxonomy): domain Eukaryota; kingdom Metazoa; phylum Chordata; class Actinopteri; order Syngnathiformes; family Syngnathidae; genus Oostethus; species Oostethus manadensis. Next base: position 251,864 of record QODF01000046.1, read on the forward strand.
GCTTTTTGAGTGATGGACAAGGTGTGAAGATGTCTCATCTATTTTCCACCTTGACACTGACAGAGTCAACAAGCCAGCTGTGTATTCAATAATTTCAGGATTGAAGGGGTACACATTAATACCTTTACTATTTTGTACAAAGAGCTTTACATTATGTTTTTTGCTTCTGCAATAGATTCGGGGAAACATAGCGGTTGGCCTTCGTCAAATATATGAATGGAATTTTTCGGGGTGGCTAATACTGTAGGGTCAAGTCAACAGCTTTATTTTACATTTGAAATGCTGCTTGCACAGATGGACAACAATGGATGCAAGGGTGCAGGGGTCTGTGAATAAAATGGATGTTAATTAAATGCAAAAATCATTACATATTTCAGAAATGATGGTCAAGCTAAGCTTAGTTCGAGAGGGGGCAAGCTAGTGTTTGTAAGAAGATGCCACCACATATGAGCAGTCTACACACCAACGTTCCTTCTCCTCACGATGATAGCATTTGATTCACATCATGTCAGTTTCCACAATACTCCATGTTTAAACAGTCAATTATGTTTTTTTGGCCAATTCTGCAGTTCCGCTGTTCCACATGCAATTCTGTTCACCTGTAAATCCCTAGTAACAAGCTGGCAGGTTTGCGTTATTACTGGTTAATATTATCACAAGGAAGGAAGTTAGGAAGTTCATTCAGGCCATGCAATATCAGCACACACATTCCTCAATCAAGACTTAAGGGACTTAAAATTACATCTCCCATTACCAGTGTGCGTCCCCCTCTAAGATAAAAGGAAGGAAAAAAAGAACTAACAATAAAAATCAGCTGAGCACAATGAAAAAAAAGAACATTAGCCTCAAGAATTACTGTCAACTGATGGTGCAAAGATGAAAATCTACAGGGTAAGGTGAAGGCAATTATCTCTCGCCCTAAAAAAAACACTCAGGAAAGTTAGCTTGCCAGACAAGATATATGTGTGTGAATGGACAAAAAGGGGATCTAAAATTTACTGAACCTGCACACTGTTGTTAATAAACAATGTGCTTGACGTTTCCGCAATGAGTCCCTGAGGATGTTCTCTGTTAACACAGCTTGTGTCTAACCATGTATCTTCTGTGAGAGAACCACTACCTGGTCGCATTGGGAATAAACAAAACCAGATAATTAACTGTTGGTTTTGGATTTCGCCTAATTAATTAAGTTATTCGCCTTTCCCGAGCTGCTACCTTTTCTTCACCACAGATCCATCAGTTGGCTTCCATGATCCTCCTGACCCAATCACCTTCTGAACTATACCCCTTAAAATACCACATGCTAAGGGAAGACCCCGAAGCAGTAGAATGTGCTGAAGTGGGTTCGGGTGCATTTCCAAAAGAAGAGCAGCTATCGCTTATTATTGTGCAGAGTTGGAAGTCTTCTTTACAAGCTGAAACAGGCCAAAAATGGCAATCATTTTGTACATTTAGGTTAGTAGTTGGAGAAAACAAAATCAAAACAAAAATATATGGTTAGAAAGTAGTGTTCCACAGCAATGGGTAAAGACCATGCATTCATCTATCTAACATCAGGAATAAATTGAATATTCTAATATCTGTGTTCTTACCGCCAATAAAAACAGAACAATTATTTATATTGCAGCCACTGGATAACCAAGGTAGTATGGAATGACTATGCCAAAGACAACCCTAAAAAAAGAAACCCAAAGAGAGACATTGGCCAACCACTCCAAGATCCACCATGTCCAGATGGCGCTTCCTGTAGCGCTGGCTGCTGGTTGGCTACATGGCCCCACAGAAGCAATGGCATCACTGTACGGGTGTGGCAAGCAGGCAGCAGAACAATGCTCCTACTTTCATCTTCAGTCAGTCTGCCACTAAAACTCACAGATAGCTCAGACAATGGGCTTCAGTGGCGTGTTGAGCAATGAGCATGTGAAATTCATCATGGCTGAGCATTTCTACACTACATACATGAAATGTTCTATAGTTTTATAAGTGTACAGTATTAGTGCACTGGGAGACTGGACGAAGCCCTACCCGTGCAGTGACGACGCATGGCTAGCCCAAGTCCAACTTGTCGCAACAGTTGTCAAGTTCGCGACTATGTTGCTAAATCTGGCAACATTGCAAACCATGGCAACACAGTTTCTCAAAAGCAGATAGCGACAAAACTAGCAACTTTTTTGGCATTGTTGAAAAGTTTTCTGGTACCTAAAAACCTAAAAGTGAAAGCACGTATCTGTCCCACTCCAAAGCAGTCACAAGCAACCAGTGTACAGTCATCTCTCGCGGCACACTGAGAGCATAGTGGAGCTCTACGCATCTATGAATCACACATGAGCAAGGCACGGTGCCGCTGTGTCGATTTCACCTTGGTTTACAAAGATGGATCTAAAACGTAAATGTTTCTTAATCTTTATTCATTAGCCTCATTTGTACAAGGTCACTTACCGGTCAGTGTGTCCGAATGTGTGATGGGAACTTTGTGTGATAAACAAAACAAGTAGTTCTAAGGGCAAAATAAAGGTTGGAGGCTAGAGGCAAATCTGGATGTAATTATTATGCTGTCTAGACTTTATATTCCATCCATCCATCCATCCATCTTCTATGTCCTCACTAAGATTGCGGGGGTATGCTGGAGTCCATCCCAGCTGACTTTGGGCAAGAGGAGGGGTACAGCCTGGACTGGTCGCCAGCCAATTGCAGGGCACATATACAACCATTTGCACTCACACCAATAACTATGGACAATTTAGAATCGCCAGTTAACCTAACATGCATGTTTCTGGAATGTGAGAGAAAACTGGAGTACCCAGAGAAAACCCACGCACGCACAGGGAGAACATGCATGGCCAATATGTTAACCTGTGTCATATTCTACAAGTAAAATTAAAGACAACACACATTGAAGCATTAACGTAAAGAGGAGCGCACAGAAAACAGAAAAATTGGAAAAGGACCCAAATTGCCATTAATTCCACAAAACAAAATGGCCGAAATGGTACATACACAACTGCTAAAATAATAGTAGTAGTGGGCTCAGGAGGGAGAACATATCGTCCAGAAACTGGAAGATCCTTGGAAGGTTTGATCCTTGCTCCCTCCACCCACTCACCCAACTTGCCTCCCAGGCTCCGCACACTGGTGTATGAATGTGAATTAATGTTTGGTGGTGGACGGAGAGGTCGTAGGTGCATATTGGCAGCCATGTTTCCATCCGTCTGCCTCAGGGTAACTGTGGTTACAGATTTAGATACCACCACCAGTGTGTGACTGAATCAATAATGTCGTTGGCGTCACTGCGAAGCGCTTTGGCTATCCAGAATTCTAATCCATTATAGTAGCGAAAAAAAGAACAAGCGACGCAGTTTCAGTAAGGTTCCAAATAAAAGGTTAAGCAACAAGTTATACTGTTAAAATATATCTCACCAATAACTATTTGCTTTGTCATGTATAACACAAAGATAAAATGTAGTATGTTTTTCTTTAAATTTCTTAAAATGGTAAACCGATTTTTACTAAAATTTAAATGGTTTTAGTGAGTTAAATGTGAAGAATATCAAAGCGGTCTTGCATGTATTTCTATATTTCTGTTTGCAGCCCTCAGAGGAATACTTTTGGACATCCTAGATGTAGAAGTTAGAACTCTGCAAAAACGACTCAAGTAACGCACATTTCTAGTTTCATGTAAACAGCCCCAACACTTCACAGTGGAGTCAAATGTTTTGATGGGTGCAGCGGAGTATGGAAATTGCAACAGTAACACCTGTACTGCCTAAAGGTAAAAGATATCAACTGAATAAAGAAATATGCAGATGGGTTCAAGGTGAGCAAGAGTTGTGTGACAGAGGTGGGAGCACCTGTTGTTGCCTCCTGCTGCAGGATAAATCACTGGTAAAGACAACATGGAACTAGACAGGTGCAGCGCGGCCCCACAGTGTACGTCACTCTGCGTTATCTGGGGCTCTTTGTCAGCGAGAGTGTACAGATCCGCTGATCCGCTCTCACATGAGTCTGGGACATCTCGGGGCAGCTGTAATCTGGCCGAGGACACGACAGAAGGTAGGCAGCGAGCAGGGGGACTGATTCCGCCTTCTAACAGCCCGGTACACAACACATCATCATACGAACACAACAAACAGCAAGCGCTCCAATGGGGACCTGTTATGAGGTCATTTAGACTTGCTTCTAATAGTAAGTCTAAAAGGGGGTGTGAGAGTGGCAGTTGAGGGTGTAACATAACAAAAACTCCATCACCATGGCTCTTTTGTTCGGGAAGTTCCACTACATAACTTTATGCCACCCCTGTAATCAAGTTTTTTTGTTTGGAATGTAATGTTTGCAGTTAAGGTTAGGAGGAGAAATGCAATTACACGTTTAACACCAGCGAATACCTTTTTTAAGGATATGGTGGAACCTCAACATTTGACCGGCTTGAAGATTGTACAATTCAGAAACTGACCAAAATATGGGCCAATTGTTAAACATAAACTCCGTCTTCGTGCATGTCGTCAAGCAAGACTTTCAATAGTATTGAAGCATTAGCTCTGCAAACATGTCCACTGTTTGGCTTTTTTGCCATCCCTTGGTCTAAAAGGGGATTTGACACCAGATAGGACAAGCCCAGTCTCTCTTCGACTGGTGTAAACAAGCCAAGAGTGTCCTTTATAGGATCAGTAAAAAGCTGTCAGACGAGCAACCGGGTTCAACAACGCAGTGGTGATTGGGAGCAATCTGTTCGACACCCACTCCCACGCCAACCCTGCTAATTGCAGGAAAAAACAAGGGGAAGTCTGATGACTCTGGTTAGGTCTCCGAGAACAAAGTCGTCTCTTCTCCCTGGAATAATGCAACTATGGGCATACTAATGCAGCAAAGGGATACCATGAAATCGGAAAGATTTGAATCTGGAAACAATATAATGCATTTTTGTTGAAATGCCAATTCTGATCCTGTGGTCTGAACTTTTGGGTCATCATTACGCGGTCATCCTATTATGAATTCTTGATCTACCGGCCTGGCAACACTGATGTTCACTCAGCTGACACTTCACAAGATACAACAGCACAATAAGACATCTAATAAAAGAGCTCAATCTGTCATTTAAGATCCCTTTTAGTAGTGGCAATTCAAGTGACTTTTGGGTCACATTACAGCAAACTATTTAGTGTAAAAGGAGTGTTTTCCCTAAGTTTACAGCTGTCAAGGGGTGACGGTCAATTTTCACAGACAAAACGCCATAGCCAACATAGCCTACTGTAATGTAGGTCTGGCTGATGTGTTGATTTTATGGATTAATTCAAGGTTTTTGTAGCAGACTATTTCAAAAAATAACAAAATTACAGTATTTTTCTGCTCTTGGTCGCGTTTCACCTTTCCCCCAGGAGTTTCTGTAGCTTCCCCCCCATTATACCTTACCAGAAATGAACACACCCAACAGCATGGCTACCCCAACGAGAGTAAAAAATGAGTTTCCAAGATAAACTCGCCAGTGATACACAACTGATGCGTCTCCGTAAGTAGTGGCATTATTTGAAACTAAAGATAATGAAAAATGTAATTGTGTATTTTTCTCCCGAGTCAGCAATGAGGGAATTCCTTGCTCATGTTTTTGAAAACGGTGTAGCTCCCAATGTGAATGTGAACAAGTCTGTCTCCTGCTATATTTGTCGTCCTCCTCTGATATGTTTTCAAACAAAAGAACGGACACTATAATTGCAGTAAAGCAATCGCTCCTCCTGCCGTGTGCAATACAGAGAGCAAAGGATAATTGTAAACATGCCACTACATGTGAGATAAGTATAAAATAGGGGTGGTTTAGTAAAAAGACAAGGTTCAATAAAAAACATCCTAAATTATTTAAGTTGTTCTCAGCGGCTGTATAGATCATAAATTAACTGTATGGACGCACCCCCCATTATAATGTAGAGTGCAACACTGAACTATGTAATTTTATAAAGGTTGTGATACATGATTCTATTCTATCACCAACCTGAAACACTGGATTTATTTTCCACACCCACCTGTTGATGAAATCACATCAGTGCCAAACAAGACAGACATGTCTGGACAAGTCAACCCTCCAACCAAAAAGGAGCCTAAGGTCCCTCAAACCATAACCACAGTGAAAGTGTTTGCTGTTCTTATCTATAGGCCTTAAGGCTACTAAGTTAACGCCTTCTCTCAGCAACACAATGCTTTCTGTGTGCAGCGCAGCAGCCAAGTGGACCTTTAGTCCACCACCTTGGGAACAGCATGTTCTCAATTAACAATAGCTGCCAGCCTTGGAGTAGACTTACTGCCAGCATCTACAGTCCTGGCACAAGCTGTCGATAATTACAACATGGCAGCCACGCCCAGCGAGCCAAGATAGCACGGTGATGGTACATGATGGGTGACGAGCAGACTTGACAGGTTGTGACTGAGGACAATAATGTCGTTTACATGGCAACTTATTCAATATGATTCTGATTCACCCAGAAACAAGTTAATACACTGTAATTTAACTGCCGGGCCAGTACCATGCCCATTAACTGCTTGCACTTCCTATACTTTTAATAATCTAGTCGGTGTATATATTTTGGATGAGGATATGTGTCTCCGGTTGTCACAGGGGTTGTACCATTCATAACAGAAGCATTAACAAGCTAATTATCTTAAAAGCCATTCATGAATAAATAATAATCATAATAATACATTCTTTAATTGCATGATTGACTGCAGTTTGTACCTTCTCTTTGGTTGCCATAACAACATTCACTGGAATAAATAAATACTCCGATCAATGTGAAAGTCTAAGGAACGACAATTAAAGATTTAAACAAGTTGGGAAAGTGCTCTGGAGCCATCACTTCAAACAACTGTATGTAAGGATGAGTTACAGGCATGTGTCACAATATATTGATATTGATTAAGGTGTTCAGGAACAACCCAGGAACCGTGAACGCTCGTGCCAAGACGAGGGGAGATACCAACCAAGAAAGAAGCCCCTGCTCACGTGACAGTTTCAGCTGCCCATGTGGACAAGCCAAATGCCTTTTGGACAAGAGTTCGACGGTCAGATTACACCAAGATCGAGCTATTTAGCCACAATAACAAGAAGAAGAAGTATATCACAATTAGGGATGTCTTGATCCACAATTATTGGCTTCCATTGATTTTTTAAATTGTCTTGCCAATCCCATCCACTTTTTTTTTTATAATAACGTTTTGTTACAAACATGAATTTGTGGAATTGGATATGGTTATTATATATTACATATGCTTTCAATATGGTTTTTCATAGCTTTAACAATGATGCAAACAAAGTACTGCTAACTTTAATTTTTTGTTACACAGCATGACTAACAATATTGTTTGGCTTTTGTAACAAAAATCTGGCAAAACTGGCCAATCAAAATACTTTTAGGGTAGGACTAATCATTTGACTTATTTATAGATCAATTTGTGGTGTGATTTAGAATAAGTGACTATTTTTTTTTTTTTAGCAAACTCCCTTCAACGCAATTATAATTTATTGACGGTTCTTAGTATGAATCTAAGCTATTTTTTTGTTACACTTTTATTTTGTAGCAACACAGGAGGTGACATTATTTTGAAGGCCGGAAGTGTTTACGCTTTATGTTGAAGTGCTTTGGCAGTAGCCAGTAGCAAGATGGGTTGGGCTACAACATGCCTTCTACAGCTTCGGCTCCTGTCCTTTCGTTCATGCGGCATTCCCACAACATTCACGGGAATCCTCAACCGCTCGGTTAAATAAACAACCGGAAGTTAGAGGTGCATTTTCCATGCGAGCTCCCCATTCCATGCCACAGCAGTCCAGGCACAGTGAGGGGGGACTACCGCAGTAGCTATATCCTCACCACGGTACACCGGGACATGTCTGCATGGTGTTGTTGTGTTTGCTTCTTCTCAGGGTGATAAGAGTCAAGTGGCCACCAGCTTTGAGGTGCATTAATGCATCTACCATGTTAAGAGTGTGGAGCAGAATTACGAATGTTTTGCGACAACCATATCGGCACGATCTGGTTGCGTAAGCCCATTTTATCCGATCTTCAAAATACAGCAGATCAGGACATCCCTAGTCACAAAAACATGGAAGCGTCTTGGTAGCATTTGGTACTTTGCAAATGATTTACTGCACCTGTAGAATCACTTACCAAAATATTCATTCATCCATAGCTTATTCAGCAACAAAGACATTTTGGGTACAACCATGATATTGCCAACTACTGGTCTGGAATGCATATTACATGCAGGTCTATGTGAAAGGGGATTATTTTTGACAACGTTGTTCAAGCCCTTTTTTAGAAGACTCCGCCTGAGGCCATCAGTTATTAGGTTTGACAAGAAACAACATAAGAAGAGAACATACACTCTGTCGTGACCAAAAAGCACAGCACATGACCGCCGCTCTTGCTGTTCTCCTATTCACAGATGACCAGGCATGCTATGCTGCATTAGGAGGCTATAATTACACAAGAGTCAGTCAGTATGTACTTTATATTCAGTCACATCATGAAGATGTCTGCTTCTATATAAAGGCTACTCAAAGGCAACTAATGACATTAAAGGGGTGACAGTGGAGGGGCATGTTTACGCCTCGTGTGTGTTGAACCGTCGCATTAGCAATATACTGTCAGCCTGTCAGCAGACTGAGTGCAGATTCATAACCTGCTCACCAGAACATAGGCTATCCTTGATTGACTGCAGCTAATCTCATCACAGCTGAGAACAGTGGACCTGCTTCACTGCTTTTAATGGTATTGTCACCAGCAGCCACCATGTACAATCAATCACACAAGAGCTTATGTAAAAATGTCGATCAGGCCAGGACGCGGCTGCTAGGACACCCTCTGCAAATGAATGCAGAAGTGACAACACAAACCAGGGTGTCCCCCCACTCTTGTCTGTCCTGGTTTCCCCTCCTTGCTGCTGCAGACATGTAAACAGGTTGCTGAGCATAAGGCAAGGGCGCCTCCACAACCGGGGTAGCTTGTTAGGAACATTTTTATTGCAGAAGAGCCTGTCAAAACAAGAGCGTGCATTGTGCACAAAAATAAAGAAAAGAAGCTAGAAGTGGAGCACCAAAAAATCGTGTCCTCGTTTGTCTGGGTCATCCTTTGCTAATTTTCATAAATGGTAACCAGGATCACCAGCTGTTACATCATTGCCTGCCCTGACACTTCTGTGAGGAAACACACATGACCATCTTGGAGATGTGAGGTGTCACCTACCTCGCTCGGCCTTCATGTTGTCCAGTGTCATCAGGGGATATCTCGCTGGCTTCCCGTCTTCAACAGCAAACAGTGGAGGAGCCCTTTTCGGAGCCCGAACCTGCCGTATTATTAGCAAGGCAGTGCGGTGCAGCCCTGACTGCCCCTATCCCGCAACAAAGCGTCGCTTTGTTAGCATGCTACCGCTGTACGATTACATCGCCGTCGGTAGTTGAAAAAAATTCAAAAGACACCTGAGGAGACGGCGACTGCGTTGTAAAGCGCGACTACTTTAACTAGCAAGATGGCTATAAAACACAAGACAGCCCCCTATAAAGACCGGAGCCATATTCACGTCGCTTTACATACACACACGCAAGTCAGCTGTGTTGACAACACAAACAATGACTAGCTAGCACTAGCTCGCCTACAAAACGACCGTGTTGTCGCCTTATCGAGCCGTCCTCCAAGACACTCCGGTCGTCGCCATTCAGTTAACAAGTGCTGCCTTCTTTTGTCATGTTGTCATTACAACTTTTCGCCTCCCGACGCGGCAACAGCCACAGCTCGACTTGACACGCACTCGAAAACAAAGCTAACGTCCGCTGGCACGAGCGCCAACCTGACACGGCCAACGAGCGACGGATAAAAAGCTAAGCGGGGATTCTTTAGATGTAAACTCCGATGAAAGAAACTGTGAGTCTCCCTCGTCGTGATGCTTACAGTCTGACCCTCCTCCTCCTTCTTCTTCTTCTTCCACTCCTCCTCACCACCAACGCCACCATCATCATCACTCCTCCGTGGGCTCTTCCTCCTCCCCGCGGCTTGTCAAAACAGCTCTTGTCACGTGTCCCAACAACAACCCCCTCTGATCGTCACTTCCCTCCCTAAAAAAATCATCACAGACTAACAGCCATGGCAACGAAACCGTCCAAAAACTTGAAATAAAAGTACCATAGCGTATCTAACCATTGCGTGCATCCTGTGACGTTTGCTATAACTACAATAACAAAGACATGGCTCCTATCTGGAAGCTGATTGGCCAGTTGATTTGGGAGCTTGTTCACGTGCGCACGTGTAGTGAACATTTTGTTCCAGCGTTGGATAGGGCAGCATGCAGACAAAGATCGTCTATTCGTAAAAAGATGATGTTTCTTTGTTTTTGTTGTGGTTGCTGGTTAACTTGTTTCAACTTTCGGACACAAATGAACTTGTTTTGGGTTTTTTTGCAAGACGTTGGTACTTTCTTGTATACTTGTGGTCAATACAAATTTTTAGTACTTCTTCTAAACCCAGGGATGGCCGATATATTTCTGTTGGAATCAGAGGGAAATTACTATGTATGTATTTGTAATAGTCACCTACATAGGATTTTAAATAGGACTTTTGCATTTATTTCTAGTACTACTACTAATAATAGTATTTAATATTGTCTCCCCTATGCTCATTTTTTTCACTTAGAAAGGGGCTATTTGGTTATGAGCAATTTGTTCCACACATTGAGACCAAGGTGGCCATTTCAAATATGAACTCAAAAATATAAAAAAAACCTTACAACAAACAAAACATTGACAAGTTTAAAATGACTAAAGCAGGAAGTTGTGTTGGCAAAACAGTATGAACAAGAAGCAGAAGAGTGGGAGCTCTGTCTTTTAATCTCTATTTCTTCCTCTATCTCTACTTGTTGCCTTAGACACAGGAGACAGAAAACAGGGTCACAGGGTCAAAGTTCAACACGGCAGTTGATAATAATGGGTCTTTATGCAACAAAGGAACAAAGTGTAACAAAACAGCCTCCTATCCCTTATTTACACTAAAAATGGCTCACCGACTAAATGGTGTTGTTTACTGAAGAAGAGGTCATTGCCATTTAGGTGACTTTACATAATAGTTTGTTATTCGTGGCATGGTGGTTTTGGAACCTGAAAATGCAAACGTAAGAAACTGTTGAATACGTTTGTCTTTACAAACAAGCACTGTTTTTACAATGTTGTCGAGTAATCATCAACCTCTCTTGTGTAGAAGGAGTGCACATTGCGTTTTTACAAGAGGGTGAGCTACAACCACATGATAATTTAAGTTAGCTCCACCAAAGAAGTCATACTGTTGCTCGTGTTCATCGGTACGTTATTGTGGTAGTCAAAATATACATCATAACCAATTTTGAGGGGTAGATGATTGGAAATGTTTTATTCTTCTTTGCAAAGTAGCATAAGTGACTCTGTGAACTTTGTGAAAATCCAAGTTTGACACAGATATCAAATGTTTAAATATAAATTCTTGTTGACGGATAATAGTTTTTTGGGGTCGTTTGTCATCCTCATGACAAAATTCCAACATAAGCATAATCAAATATCAATAAGCTTGGTGTCTTCCAACTCCTTTTTTGGACATGCTGATTTTTTACAGTTGTGAACATATTACTTTCCTTAGTATAACTTTTTAAGCATGTCCAAAATAAACAAAACCTGGCCTTGGCGGAGGTTTACACTCTTGTTTATGACTTTTGTGTTGATGAGCTCTTGTTGATATAGGGTCTTTGTGACAAGAGTACAGCAATGGTATATTTTGCAAAACATGCGCCATAGCTCCATCTAGTGGAATAATACAAATAATGCTATGTTTTTTTCAATTTTCATTAAAAAAAACTCTGGTGTTCCTGAGTACCACTAGATGGTGTCCACGTACCACCGGTGGTACTCAAACCACAGTTAGAGACTCAATGTGTCACGGTTTCCCACAACACAAGTTGTCCCCACACTATTGTGTAAACAAGCTCTATGTCGGGGTCGGGGTCAAAATGCTTTAAAAGACACATAAGTGTATGTATAATACATTTTTTTCAAAGGGTAACCCTAACCCTAAAACTGACTGTCATCTTAAAAAAAAAAAATACACATAATTATATGTCCAAAGAGAATTTACAAGAATTTACTATTTTGCTATTTTATTTAAGAAAATGACAAGGAATGTGATACTTGCATGTATTTGGAGGTGGTACTTCCTGAGAACATTCTTAAAATCTTTGTCGTCAGTAAAAATATATTTTGTACATTTATTTATTTGAATTATGATTCTAATTTAGCCCCCACCAAAAGTAGCAAAAAATGGTGGTACTTGGTGTAGAAATTTGGAGAACCAATGCCCTAAAGCATTCTTTTAAACTTGTTTTTTAACTTTTGTGATTACTTTTAATTTAATGTTATTATTGTTATTATTTATCCATCCATCCATTTTCTATACCGCTTATCCTTATTAGGGTTGCGGGTATGCTGGAGCCTATCCCAGCTGACATCGGGCAGGAGGCGTGGTACACCCTGGACTGGTTGCCAGTCAATCGCAGGGCATCTTATTATTTATTTTCATTGTATTTATATCAATGATTTGATATTGACATAGCATATTTTTCTTTCATCAAACTGCAACTTTTTCCATTACGTTCATCATTTACCTTTGCCGATTGGCTGGGAGAGGTCACATGGTTCTACTTACCATATACTGTATGGAGCAGGGTTGTCCAAAGTGCTGACCACGGCACATTCTAAAAATAACATTTAACAACAGCAAAAACGGAAAAATCAGTACTTGTTTTACAAAACCTATGTCAAAAGTTAAAGTTCAATTAACAGAAAAAAGTTGTAATTTAACAAGAAAAAGTCATAATTTTAAGAGAATAACATTATTTAAGTTTTACTTAAGTTAAAGAAGACAAAAGATGTTATGATTTTAAAGCTGTAATATGAGAAACAAACAAAGAAATGTAAGTTTTCGGTAACGTTATAATGTTACAAAAGTACATTTTATGGGATTAAGGTCATAATTACAAGTAAAAAAAATTACGAGAATGAAGTTGAAATAGCAGAAATGAAAAAAAAACAGCTGTTATTATACAAGTAAAAAGTCAAATTTTAATTTTAGTAGTATAGAGTTGGCCCTGTGATAAATGAATGAATTAATGTTTATATATAAAAAAGTATTTCATACAAATGGGACAAAAGAGCAAAGAGAGACGCTGGTACTAATAATATGCCTTTTCACCTAGATGACAAAACTGAGGTTTCCTTTTTCTCCGTCCATTCATCCATTATTTATGCTACTTATCCTCGTTAGAGTCACGGGTATGCTGGAGCCTATCCCAACAGACTTTGGGCGGGAGGCGGGTTACACCCTGGACTGGTCGCCAGCCAATCGCAAGGCAGACAAACAAACATTCACACTCCATTTCATTCCATTCCATTCCATTTTCTTCCGCTTATCCGGGTCCGGGTCGCGGGGGCAGCAGTTTCAGTAGGGAAGTCCAGACTTCCCAGTCCCCGGCGACCTCTTCCAGCTTCACCGGGAGGACACAAAGGCGTTCCCAGGCCAGCTGTGAGACATAGTCCCTCCAGCGTGTCCTAGGTCTTCCCCGGGGCAACTACGACCGGCTGCCTCAGCAATGGAGGCACGGAATACGGCCAATTCGGACTCAATATCCCGGTCCTCCCTCGAGATGCAGGCGAAGCTCTGCCGGAGATGAGAGTTGAAGACTCGACGAACGGGAGACTCTGCCAGACGTTCCCAGCACACCCTCACTACACGTTTGGGTCTACCAGGTCTGTCCGGCATCCTTCCCCGCCATCTAATCCAACTCATCACCAGGTGGTGGTCAGTTGACAGCTCAGCCCCCCTCTTCGCCTGTGTGTCCAGAACATGCGGACGCAGGTCTGATGATACGACCACAAAGTCGATCATAGACCTGCGACCTAGGGTGTCCTGGTGCCGAGTGGACTTATGGACATCCTTATGTTCGAACATGGTGTTTGTTATGGACAAACTGTGATTCGCACAGAAGTCCAGCAACAACACACCACACGGGTTCAGGTCAGGGAGGCCGTTCCTCCCAACCACACTCCCACTATAATGGACAATTTAGAATCTGCAATTAACCTAACATGCATGTTTTTGGAATGTGGAAGGAAACCGGGAGAAAACCCACGCACGCACGGGGAGAACATGCAAACTCCTCATTTAACATCAATTCAACATGAGAAAATAACAAAATATATCTTTTAAAGTAAGGTAGCAGAACAGTGACACTTGCAAAGCATAATATTTGAAGGTGGTACTTGGTTTAAAAAGTTGGACGGCGAGTTTCAAAGCAGGTTCTATACAGCAAACATCCATCCATCCACCCATCTATCATTTTCTACACTACACAACAATACTTACCACAATACTTCTAATAATAATACAAGAAACATGATTTAGAAGCTGGAAATAGCAACAGTTTATTCTCTACTTTTTGTGACTACAGAAAAAACATTTGAACACTGAAAAAAGCTGGATGACATCGTCACTTGCCTCCCAAATGTCTTGTCTTTTTTTTTTTTCTTGCTTAGCAATCACAACAGGATGATATTGCACGGCACTGAGAAAGCAGTATAGCAAAACGACAACAGAAAACATGGAGCTATACATGGCAGGGTAACACAATAGCATGACCTCTGACACACACACACACACACACACACACTCACTCGCTCACACTCCGGGCACTGAAGAAGCACTGTGAGCGCAAACAAAGCAAAAGAATATAAAACAATGAGATTTCATTCAGCAAGTGCAATCCTAAAATCCTCACTCAAATGATACGGATGACAAAAAATAACACGTTTGTTTATTACAAAACCCTTCAAGCATCTTTGCGTGTGAATAGCCGGAGCACACTCCTCTGTGAGTGAGAAACTACGTTCCCCAGCGTTTGCAGAGCCGGATGATTGTCTTAGGCGCCGTAGTATTTGTTGTGACACTTGGAACCAAGCTATAGCCACAACTCTCGTACATGGGAACTCATGACATGGGCAACATGGGGGATGAGCGGGCGGGACAAGTAGGTGCACTTGCATCAGTCATTCCTTCCCAAATTCTTTTACATGATGAAATGCAACCTGCACTTCAAAACAATATTACTTTGTGACATTTGTACTGCATAACCACAACAACCGAAATGTCAACCTGCTCCATGCAATTAAAATTAAGTCCATCCAAATATCATTCAAAAATATCTCTATATTATTTTAATTCAACTACAGCTAATTGAACTACTTTAACACATTCGTGTGACAAGAATTCAATTATTAAAAAAAAAAAAAAGAATCGCCTGAAACTGGCTGACATTTTCACATGTTGGATCCTTTGGTGATTCAGGAAACCTTCCCTGGGGCGTCTAATTGGGAGATGTTGAAACGATTTGAAAATTGATACAAATGTATTGTATTTGAATTACTACTGTTACTTTAAAATATATGATTGAGTAATTCATTGAATATTTCTGATTGACTAATGGATTTAAAAAATGTAATTTTTGTTTGTAGCACAGGTCATTACTGTATATGGCCGGGAAGACAAAAGGCAGGAGACCCATGTGACATCTCAGCAAAGATAAGTGTCAATCATCATGGAAATGTTACAGTTTCATGAAAAGGAAGTACAGTATATTATTATAAATATAATGAAACTGTTCAAAAGTTTTGAGACTAAAACAACCTCCAAAATATTTTTTGTTGCAAGTACTGACGTTTTTACCACTTTTGGTAAATTTAGGGCTGAAAAAAAGTCTCCAACATAAAAAAATCCATTAATATTTTGCTTTGCAAGTACTGCACAACCGTTTTTTACTCGCAAATAATTGGCTTATGGTGTATTGAGTTCAGCAATCCGTAAAATATGAATTCAATTGTGGCAAATCTTTGGTTAATAAATAATATTTGTACAATTATATCATAAAGTTTCTGCGTTCCATCTGCCGTGCAGGTGCCACAGTTTGAGAATCCATGTCCTGGATACAATTAAACATAAAATGTAGTTTTTTCACTTTGCCTATTAAGGCGGCATACGTCCCATGGAAAGTTTCCAGGTATGAAGTCACCACGTGACCTTTGCGTCATTGAAAAAAAAAAAAAAAGAGTATGACATTACTACAGATTTTTAGCAGAATTTTTGTTTGGATTTGCGATTGAATGTAAAAGCACACTGATTTGGTGTGTAAGCATCTTTTAGCACTTTTATTAGACTTTGCTGGTAGTCATGACACAAGCACGTACCTAAAGAACAGATACCAGATGGAGTGAGGCGGCGGTGCCACACCCTTTTAAAAACACAAAATAAAGTCAAAGTCATTCATTCATTCATTTTCTGTGCCGGTTAATCCTCATCCGGGTCAGGTGTGCTGGAGCCGATTCCAGCTGACTTTGGGTGAGAGGCGGGGTACACCCCGGACTGGTCACCAGCCAATCGCAGGGCACATGCAGACAAACAACCATTCAAATAAAGCAAAATGTCAAATAAAAACAAGGGCTAGGTCTGTGGCACAGCGCCACCTGGCAGACCGGCTGCCCGGTCTCCACTCCAGTCGCGCCCATTGTGTGTACATGAAGGCAGCAAAGTAAGCGGGGGCTTGTAGCCCTCGTTTCAGCAGATTGTACAGTGGACAGGAGATTCCCCACAAGCTTGAAAGTCCTACTACGCCTTCTACATTCTATACCCGTGCTGATGGCAAATACCAAAACAAAATGAATCTACTTCACAAATGCCAGTGCTTTTCAACATTACACATATTTGCCCACCCCCCCCATTTTTTTGGTTTGTGTTAAAAATCTTTGGATGTGCATTAATATTACCCATTTTTTAAAAAGTCAAAAACAATAGAAAAACACATACACACATACAAACATTTCAACAAAGTAGCGTCTGTTTTCGGGAGGGTGGGGGGTATTGGTGGGGGTTTCTGGCAGTGTTTAAAACACACAGCTGAAGAATAACAAACTACACGGCTGTAACGTAAATCTGTTTTTTTTTTCTTCAGGTTTTTTTGTTTTTACCCTCCAAAAAAATCCTACTATGTACAAATCTAGAGTTTCTACAAATGCATAAATTAAATGAAAATAGTGGTTAAACTATGTAAAAACCAAATGAAAACACAACACAAGTAAAGACAAGAAGGGGGTATGAACACAAGATCACAGCAGTTGGTTTTACCCTGTAAAAAGCGATCTAGCATTATTATAAAATATGCTTCTCCCTCCTTCTGATATACATCAACCCTGAAACAGAGCACGTCTTTGCCCCCCCGACCAAAAAAAAAAAAAATCACATACTCAACAATTAGCACACGCGAGAGTGGAGTTCTGCTTAAGTCGCACAAAGATGCAGAACTCAAAAGTTACTATGAGGTATTCGGAGACAACTGGAAAAGTCACGCACGGCCACGGTGAGACACGAGGAGAGGGGAGGGGGTTGGAAGGTTGGAGCTTGTCGGGGGGTGTTGGAGGAAAAAAAAAAGACCTTTGGTTTCATGAACACAAGTCGCTTCGGTATGTTTGTCATTGCATGGTTTGCGCCGGCGAAAGCACCACAGTGTGATTTCAACTAAAAACGGTTTCTTCGGTCGCGGCCTTCCTGCAGCCTTGAGGTATTCGCAAGAGTCAAAAAGGTCAGAGGTCAAGAGCGGTTCAACACTTTGGTTCAAGCAAGGCACTCGTCCTGGGGGGTTCACCGGATATGAGGAGGAGATTGCAGCTACCGTCTAGTGTGAGGAACGTGGCTGCCTGGGAAGGGAAAGTTGATGATGGAGCAAACCATTGGAGCACACACAAAGGGGGGTGGGCTTTCAAATTTAGAAGCAAAACCTGGCAGTTAAGTCACAATTTCTGGGAAAATGTGCCGCAAAAGTAACAAAAAGTTTGTTAAGCATAAAAAGCATCAACTCCGGATGTGCTTTGTCTTTTGTGGCAGACAACGAAGAAGAACATGCCTGGGAAGTTACGAGAAGTAACCCACAAATCCAGCGTCACCGTATGAGTTCTCACTTGTTAGCAGAGTTAAGCTAATTTTATGAATTAACATGAATTTTGATGTTTTGCAGGGGTTAACTTACTTTTACACCTGCACAGCAAAAATTGCTAAAACAAAGGAACTGAATGAGCACCTCACATTTGTCCTTGAAAGATTTTAGTACTAACAGAGCTGAACTTATTTTTACACTTGTGTGACTGGTGACAATGTTACAAGTGCATCTACAACGTGGCTAACATTTACACGCTGCTTTTGTTTTTTTCCCCATTTCAATTTAAGACTGTTGTGAAGTATATTTTTGCATTTTAACATTCATTTTTACACCCATGTGACAAACATGGTAAAAAAAAGCACATGTAAATCACAATTGTGTGACAAAATTGTCAAAAAAATATGAATGAGTACATGTAAATCACAATTGTCTGAAAAATAAAATATTTTTTGTTTTTACATCTTAATATTACAAAGGCTGAACTTATTTTTACACTTGCCTGAAAAAAAAAGACGACGAATGAGCATTTTCAAATTACATTTCTTGTTCAAATGAAATCTTTGCTTTTTTTACAAATATTTTTTATATTAACAAGGCTGGACTTATTTTTACACTTGCGACCAGTTAAAATGCTGCAGAGGAGTCGCATTTGTGACAGGAATCTGCTTTGTGTAAGGTCTTTGTCATAAAAGTAAAAAGTGTGCATGATGCTTTGGGTATTTAAGATTGATTGTTGCATAACAGTGGTTAACTTCTTTTTACACTTGCATGCTGTGTTAAAATGTTAAAAAGTGCAATGCATGATGTTGTTAAGAAAATCTGACCGTTAAGAACGTACCCTGGGACAGACTGTTTCTATCGTCACGATTTCCTGTTTCTAATTACAGTATATGCTAGTGTATAATGATGAGTAAAATTTTGTATTGTTTTGTCTGTTGACTTTTTCATGTTTTATGCAAACCCCCATTAGCCCGTGCATGTGTGTACCCATGGCTGCAGCATCATCATCATCTGCATATACGGAAACTACATCGGCGTGACGATCTATTAAGCTGAAGCGAAAGCAGGAGTGCGTTGAGGTTCGAAGATGGGGACACACACCGTGGGTTCTGAACTCCACTCACAGAGGCCGTGCAGTGACATAAACAAACAAGAAGAAGAAAAACATCTTTGGTTATCTTTGGTATCGTCAAAGTGATAGAAATCACGTATGGAACTTGAGTGAGGTAGCATCTTTGGTTTCACGCTAGAAAACATCAGCAAGTGACACATTTGTTGTTGTTTTGGTTTGGTGTGGTGGCTGAAGAAGCGTCTCTTTTTTTCTTTGGGTGCTTCTTCTGATGGATGTAGAGCTGCTAACCGTGGCCTTGAGGAAGAGGGGGACGAGGAGGAAGGAAGATGACAAGGTGACCCCGGCTAATTTATCAGACCAGCTATGCCCCCCTCTGTGTAGTGCTTTCCTCCTTGTGCTGAAATGCATAGCTCTCTAGGCTTTGGATTCGTAAGGGAGGGGAACGGATCATTGCCATGGATCCTTCCTCTCTACTTGGCATGTTCGGTGAGACAAAATAAATCAAATCCATAAAATTAAAATAAAAGCAAAAGTTGGCTCACAGCGACAACACACACCATGTGGTTTGATTGGCCTTCACTGTGAGCACCAGCAGTAACGTTCACACCCCACTCACTGCAAAGATACCAGCCATTCAAGAAGGCATCCATAAGGCAAAACATTTTGAACGAGCAGTGTAGTGGTTTACATAGCGGACTTAGCAGGGAGAAGCAGTGACACCGAACAGAATGGATGCTACAAAACATGAATTCATGGATGATTGACATTGTGTGTCATTGGTAGGGTAGTGGTTCATATAGCTAACTTTTGTGCAATCACCCTAAAAGTCCACTGGAGCAGGACCCTGAACAAGAGACATTCTAAAAAAAAATGGATGAGTAATTTACTAGGTTGACCCCGTGTGGTGGTTTACACAGCTGACTTTTGTGATACCCTACAGGTCACAAGTATAAGGTCATTGAATATAGCGCCATCCATAGTGTAGTAGTTCACGTAGCTGACTTTGATGCAATCTCTCTGTAAGTCCACTAGGACAGACTGTGACCCTCAACAAGATAAATAAATGCTAACTAAAGTGGTTGTGTGATTAAGTAGATTCTGACATTGTTAGCGTAGTGGTTTACATAGCTGACTTTTGTGCAATAACCATATAGGTAAGCTGGGATAGGCTACGTCTCCTGTTGTGCCCTCGAACGGGATAAACGCTCAAGAAAATTCATGGCTAGTTAGATAAAACAATGTTCGTCATGGGTAGTGTAGTGGTTCACATAGCTGACGTATATCTGCCCTAGAAGAATGTTCTGGTAAAATCCCGCTCCTACAGTGACGTACTAAACACTAAAGAAAAAAGGATGACTGTAGAATAAAACGAGTAGTGGTAGTGTAGTGGTTCACATACAACATAGCTGGGATAGGCTACAGCCACTGCCGTGCCTCTGAATAGGATAACTGCTGAATCAATGCAGAGCTGGGTGGATGATTAAGAAGGTTGAAGCATTGGTAGTGTAGTGGTTCATGTAGCTGATAGGTCAGCCGGGATAGGCTCCAGCTCCAGGAGATAGATGGAAGCTTTCAAATGGTGAGAGCCATCGGGATTGTAGCTGTTCACTTTTTGCCCCAAAATGAGTTGGGATAGGCGCTAAGGAGAATGTAGTGACGTGTGGGTGATTGAGAGAACACAGCAGCAATGTCTACGTTATCAGCTACAAAATATCATCTTTGGTCAAAGCACTGCTGCTTGCATGAGTTTGGCTTTGGTTTGTCTGTTTTAAAACAATGTTTCAGCACGTCTGAAGGAAAGCACTACACCACAGTCCAGAGTGTGAAGTTTTCTTTGCTTTTGGGCTAGCAGGCTACAGTTGTGGGCTCCCGGAACGGTCCATAGATCCAGAAAAACAACAACAATCCAGCAACAATCGCTCCCGTGGGATTGAATTTTCTTTAACGTTGATTGGCCAAATCCCACCGGAGCTCCGCCTTTTTGGTTGTTTCTCAAGGTTGCAGACGCTAAACTGATTGAGAAGCTCCATGTTCAGGAGTGAGATTAAAGATAAGAGTGTGATAGATTGATGCTGGGCAGGGGTGCGTGGGGGGCTGTAAAGCTAGAGACCAGTGAAAGTGTTAAGTAGGGGACTGGGAGGGCGGGAGAGGGCAAACTGGAGCCTTTTTGCAGTGTGTTACACAAACACCTCAAAGCGGGTGGAACAACAAGTCTTTGGTTTGTTTTTTCTCATCTTTGGATGCTATAAATATCAATATAGTACAGATTTAAGGGCAAAAAAATTCAAGGTCTTTGTAAGTTTCTTTAAAGTTTTAAAGCTTTTCCACCGAGTCAAGTCCATGAGTTAAGGTCAGAGCGCTCCCGTTTTTCAGGCT
Organism: Oostethus manadensis; assembly: GCA_024372805.1. Lineage (NCBI taxonomy): Eukaryota > Metazoa > Chordata > Actinopteri > Syngnathiformes > Syngnathidae > Oostethus > Oostethus manadensis. Next base: position 273,339 of record QODF01000046.1, read on the forward strand.
TTGGTGCAGGCGTTGGGCCCGCCCGGGTGACCGGAGCCGTCGTCGACCCACTTGTCCAGGCTCCGCCGCCGCGCATTCATGAAGAAGTTGCTGACGGTGGCCAGCTCCAGGCCCAGCTGCTGTGCGATGGTCAGCTGCAGCTCTTTGGATGGACGCTTGTTCTCCTTGAAGATGGCGTGCAGAGTCCGTCGCTGCACATCCGTGAAGACCAGACGGGGCTTCTTGGTCACGTTGCCCCGCTCGCTGCGACTGTGGTCCTGCTCCTTGCGTTTGCATGCTGAGGAGACGAGAGGAAACGTGTTTGTGAGTTGTTGGCAACATTAAATGTTCACTCAACTGCAGAGAGTAACAGACATTTATTTGAATTGAGGTGAAATGCTTGCCCTGTTTAGTTTCAGGTACTTTCATATCATTGCATATATTAAGATGTGAGCTGTACTGCGATAGATCCATCCACGTATGCACTTGTCACATGGCTGTGTGAGCATACTGGCGTCTGTGTTTTTGTTGTCGCGGGTTTTCTTTAGTTGTTTCATTTTGACGGTTTTGCAAATAAAGCTGTCAAATAACCAAAAAAAAGTATTTAGTTTTATATTTACCGTAATGGCAAGAACAGCTGCCATAGGTGAAATCAATAATAAAAAAGTTATACAAATGTAATCATATTGTTTTTCCAATTTGTCTTTGTCTTTTCCTCAGTACATTTACCGAATGGCTCCATCTGGCGACAAAAAGCAAAGGCAATAGAAGGATCGGCCCGCAGGCTGTCAAGGTGACTAGTCCATACCTGATTCCCGCTTGCAGGGACCATGTAGTAGCTACAGTATGTTTAAATGTAGCTCTTAGTGTGGGTGACCGGAAAAAAATGTTGCGGACAGGAAGTAACGTCACTGTCACGCTACCATGCACATATGAACATCTTACTCTATGGAGTCCATATGAGTGTGATTTGGTCCGCAACAACAGGCAAACATGGGAATCACTGTTTTCCAAAGTCAAAGCTGTTTGTGGATATTTTGTTTTGCCCAAAACCACAAAGACAAAGTACAACGAAGAAAAAGACAAATATTCACATTTGAGAGGCTGTAATCAGAGGATATTTTTTTCAAAAAAACATTAATCGAACACGAAACCATGTTGATTAAATGCTGCAAATATATTACTAACTTAATTTTTTCCATCTTTTAACCTGAAATTGTGTACAACTTCAATTTATTTCAGGACAATAAAGCAGTGGAAGGCATAAAAGTCAACTTCACAATGTTGAAAATGTCACTAAATAACGACTAACTCAAAATCAGAATATTGAATTGATCCTGGGGTAAACTTGGGAAAACAACAGGTCAATATAAGGAACATATTCCATCTAAATAACCCAAATAAGTGCATTGTGAGCAAAGATGTATTGATACAAATAATTATCAAAAAGAAAGAAAGATGTTTTTAAAGCTACAGTGTGGGTGTCAAAAATTTTATTTTCTAATTCTCAGTTCAGTGAAAATAACACATCTCCACTCTTATTTGCTGTAGTGGATGACGTTGGTTAATTAAGTGTAGCTGGTGTGGTCTATGGATGAAGATTCTGTGTATTTCTTTCATCAACAGTGACTATATTAACACTGACTTACAACTTTTAAATAAAAAATATAAATAATGGCATATAAGTTAAAAGGCATATGAACACATACTGTTAAGGTCCAATATAGTATATATTTGGGTGAGAATTGATTGTTTGAACATGAACACGACCACCACATAAAAACCACTGAGTCTACACTCAACACTGTCCATGGTGCTGAAAACAATCAAGCACACTCTCATGTACACCACAGAGACACTAAACAAGCCCACACTTTTAAAAATCAGTTCAGCTGATCTGGTTGCTTTTTATCACATCCACAGTGAGACATATTAGTCCATTCAAAGTGGGATTTATAAACCAGGAGGGGGCAGAGTTGGGCTGCTGCGGACCTGATAAGAAGCACATGCTACTGAGAAGAGCCAACACAGGAGCTCTGCTTTCACACATATAATGCATTATTTACCTACATTGCAGGGGATAGGATATTACAAACAACTCTCAGTGGGATACAGTGCACTTGCGCAGCCAAAACAACAAGGTTCAATGAATACCTCACAACTGAGCATTATTATCTCACAAAATCCAACACTGTTGCCATTTGAAGCACTCTTAATATCAGGGTCATTATTTTTGCAAGCTCCCACTGGCGCCCTTATATCCGAGCACACCTAATTATCAAGACCAGCAGCTCGTCTCCAGTGCTGCTAAATATTAACTGCTGGTGTAGGAGCTGCTATAAATCAGCGGGAGTGAAGGCCATGCAGACAGCAGGAGAACCCCAACACGGCCCGCATTGCTGGGCTCGGAACACACACACACGCACACACACACATAAATACACATGCATGCACAAACACTCTGCGGCTGCTCTCAGCTAATCATTACAAGCACAGAGATAACTTCACACACATACACACACTGGGTGAGGTGACGACAAAGAGAAAACACAACTCTACATTTAAGTATGTCCACGTTCTGGCTGCAACACATGCGTCTGAATAAATGAAATTCAACAATAATCAACATTAAGATATATATAAATATTCATTAATTCATTCATTCATTTTCTGTACCGCTTATCCTCATTAGGGTCACGGGGATGCTGGAGCCTATCCCAGCTGGCTCTGGGCGAGAGGCGGGGTACACCCCGGACTGGTCGCCAGTCAATCGCAGGGCACATATAGACAAACAAACATTCACACTCACATTCATACCGATGGACAATTTTTTAGAATCGCCAATTAACCTAACATGCATGTTTTTGGAATGTGGGAGGAAACCGGAGTATATATAAATATGTATTTTTAAATGGTATATGATTGTATTATTTGTTTTCTCTGTTGTAATATTGAATGCATGTGGGTCTGATTGAATACATGAGGGGAGATAGGAGAGAATGCCTGAGATTCATTTCAGACGCTTAAAATCAATAATCATATCACATTCACAAACACGCACAAACACACCGTGGTTCACACAGGAAAGGGAGGATCAATAACTGCAGGGCTCACTGATCAAATATCCCTAATTGTTTCACATTTTGAAATGATTTTTCCAATATTTGGCATATTTGTGCACATATATTTGTTTGTATATTTGATCAAATGTAATAGATGTTAAATATTGATATTATATTTAATGTGGGGGAAATATTGTTAAATCTGTTTTAAATCAAAAATAGAGCAACTAAAAACTTATGAAATAAAAAATGATTAACTGTAAGTCCATAGAAGTGTATATATATATTTATATATATATATATATATATATAGTATAGTAATATTGGCAAATCTATAAAATATATAATAAATACAATTACACCTCATTCATTAGTATAAATACAACATTATTATATTAACTTATAGTAATACGTTTCATTGTATTAGTTTTTTACATTTATTGTCTGATTGAAAAAGCACGTACGTCCAACCCAACTACACGCACACACCCACACACACACACACCTGCAGTAGATTATAAGAACTAATCAATTGCAATTACTCACACACAAATGTACATATGCACGCACTTTCCGCCGTGCAGACATACTGTGTAGCCTCACTTTTTGGAATAAAATAGAAATATGAATACTTCATTGGTTTTACTTCTTTGAGACGAATGGGGGAAAAACAATTGTCTGTAAACGTACAAAATGTGTGCGTGTGTGTGTGTGTGTGTGTGTGTGTGTCTGTCACTTGGCGCCCTAATTGACTCCCGACTACTACAGGGACAAATTCATCCAGAGGTCTATCGGTTAATTAAAGACACAAAAACACACTCCAGAGTGGAATAAATAAACATAACCGCACCACAACCGAACTGCAATGCACTGTAGGTTAAAAGGCCTCTACATTGTCCATTTAAATCACACACACACACACGCGCACACACACACACACACTTGGTGTTTACAAGGCCTCAAAAAAAGACTGATCAGTTGCATCTACACCAAAATAAACACATCCCCAACCATTCCTGGCTCTTGGATCGACTTACTTACAAGTGCACGGGTCGATATTTGGGGGGTAAAACGACACCAAAAAATGTTGCACACAAACCCCTCCTCAAAAAAAAGAAACACATAGAAATCGGTGTGGCGGGGTGCAATATATCTTATTTGTGTTATTTATCATTAGGACACAAAGCATAACATTCCTGCACAAAGATGATTGCACTTGGTTTTATTCTGAGTAAATGGCATTTAGCACAAAGAGACATTTTCCCCGAAGGCTACTTGTTATTTTCATCAACGGTGGGGGATATTCTGGTCAGACATGAAAATAATGTAGCCTTAGGAGTCGATATTGATCAGTGCTTTGATAGAAAATTGGAAAAAATGTTGCTTTACCGAGGCTTCGCTCACCTGCGAGCCTGAGTGCACTCATGCGCTGGAACTCAGGCTCCTGCAGCCACTTCCACATCCGCCGAAAGGTCTCCCTCCCGGACTTGAGCTTGGACCAGGGCTTGGGGTTCCGCAGCAGGTCGGAGAGGGTCCCTTGGGACCTGCACAGGACCCGCTGGGCAAAGATGGCTTGGGGGATGCTGTAGCGCTTGAGCTCCGTGGTGATCCTCTGCGCCACCTCTTTGGTATTCACCTCCTCCATCTGGCCTCCACCAGCACCTCCTCCTCCCCCGCCGTTGATGGCTCCTTGCTGCCCGAGCCCGGAGGCCTGCTCCCGGCCGCTTCCCAGACCCTGGCCGTGGCCCTGCGCTCCGAGATGGGCGTGGGGATGATGATGTAGGCCGTTTAGCTGCACCATCCCCGCGGAGGAGCTCATGTGCTGCTCTGCGTGTCGACTCAGCATGGCGGGGTGGTGTGCCTCGAAGCCGCTGGGGGTGAGCATTTTCTCACCGGGCATAGCGGCACCGGGGTGGGCGTAGGGAGGGAGGCTGGCTTGGGTGCTGTGGATGCTGGCTAGACCGGAGCCAGACAGCGGGGAGAGACTCTGACCCATGCAGGGGTCCTTGTGGTGGTAGGCGGGGTACAGGCTGTTCATGGGCGCCAGGCTGCGGTCCTCCCGCATTAACGTGAAGCTGCCGCTGACATTCCCGGGGATCCTTTGGTGGGGATGCGGATGAGGATGGTGGGGATGATGGTGGTGGTGGTGATGGTGGGGAGGGAACTTGTCGGACACCGTAGAGATGGGGGGCAAAGGCTGCAGAGGAGTTAAGGTGGTGTACGTGCTGCTCGCACTCATCCCGGGGGCTTCACACATGCTGATGGCCGGGTGGAGGTGTCCCGGGTGGTGATAGTCTCCGCTGTCCAAGAGGGTCGCCATGCCCATCGCGCGGTGGCTCAGACCCCGGGGGCTGGGACGGGAATGCGGGCTGTGGCCGCTCAGCAGCTCCCCGTGGCCGGTCACAGACTCATGGCTCACTCCGTGCAGGTCGGCTATGTTTTCCATCGACAGCTGGGCATTCATGGTCCGGGCAGCTCTGTGGACCAACCATCTATGTGACCTGCTTAGCCCCAAAAGTCCTCACATGCAGGAAAGTTCTTTTGTTGCTCTTCTTGCTGCAGCCTCCTCTCCAGAAAGCACGTCTTCCTACTGGATGTAAAAAGAATGTACACCTTTGATTCGTCTCCTAAATCCGAGTTTTTTTGTAAGCGAAATTTTAAAAATGAGTTATTTTTCCTAATAATAATAATAATAATAGTAATTCAAGCCCCCCCACCGCCAGCCAGCTGCCCTTGCGCTCCGGTCGTGTGCCGCGCCATCTCTCTGTATGTTCAAGGTCCACCACCGCAGCGCTGATCACCGTCTGCACATGCGCACTGGAGCCCCCTCTCTCTCCTCTCTTCCAACACCCATGCGGGACACGCCCATTTCAGTGACGTCACTCACTCAATTAAGGAGCCAGGTAGCGGCGAATAAAATGCAAGTGGAGGATTTGTCTTTTTAAAAAAATAAACATTTGACATAAACTACTTTCTTTGTGTTCGATACACATTAGTGCTACTCAACCGCCGGCCCGCGGGTCCAAGTCCGGTCCAGGAGTGACGTCAGAACAGCCTACGATTTCAGTTGAAAACCAGCAGTATGGTGCAGAGGGATCCTGGAGGAGACAATCTCTGACAGGCGTTTTTCCTAAAGTAAAGAAGAGTCCTCCTGTCGTTATGAAAATCTTTGACTTGACTGGCTATTTCGCAGTCGATCCTTATAAATAGCAGAGCTCCAATCATGTGGACAATTTTCTGACTAGCGCTTTCTCAGAAGATAATTAAAAACAGCGAGACTCGCCTGTATTATAGAGTATCTTTGAGTAGAGATTTTTCAGTTGGTACTGTGTATATAACGGGATAGGTCTCTTCTTAAGGACTGACTAAAAAATTGCTAGTCAAAGATCCTCTAAATGGCAGGAAGTATTGCTCTGCTGTTCATGAGGACGGACTTGAAAAAACAATTCTAGTCAAAGATGTACTATATATAACAGGAGCCTCTGCTGTTCTTAAGGACCAACTAAAATGCTTTTGTCAAAGATCCACTAAATAACGAGAGCACATTGCTGTTCTTAAGGATTGACTACAAAAATTGCTAGTCAAAGATCCTGTAAATGACAGGAGTGCAAAAAAAATCACAAGTCAAAGATTCTCTTTACGACAGGAGTGCTGAGCTGTTATTAAGGACAGACTTGAACAAAAAATCCCAAGTCAAAGATTGTCTATATCAGAGTACTGCTCAGCTGTTCTTAAGGGCTGACTGAAGAATTGCTATAGTCAAAGATCCTGTAAATGTCAAGAGCGCTCTGTTCTTAAGGGTTGACTGAAAAAAATGCTTCACTCAAAGATCCACTAAATAACAGGAGTGCACTGCGGTTCTTAAAGATTGTCTACAACATTGCTAGTCAGAGATCCTCTATATGACAGATGCGCTCTGCTGTTTTTGAGGACAGACTTGAAAAAAGAAAGTGTTAGTCAACGGCATAGAAAAAAGTTGGATGGATGGATAGTCAAAGATCCTCTACATGAGAGAAGTGCTTTGCTGTTCTTAAGGACCGACTGAAGAAAAAAAAGCGCGTCGAAGATCCTTTACATGACACGAGGGCTCTGAACTCGGAATTATACAGGATCTTTGAAAATTATACGGAATCATTAAAACAGCAGAGCCCGCTTTTCATATTTTACAGTTTTGCAGTTGAGCATTCAAGTAGTGGAGAACTCCTGTCATTCAGAGGATCTTTGACCTGCACAAATATTGTTTTTTTTCCACTACTCAATGAATTCTTTGATGAAGCAAGAACATGAAGGTATGACATCAACATTACATAGAAGATAAGAACAACAGTGAATGGAGAAGTCCAGCCCCCCCAGGTCCGTAGTCTTGTAAAAATGTGGCCACAGAACATTTGAGTTGAACAGTCCTGGATAAGAGAACAGCTTCGGAAACGTAGTCAAATGTTGAAATCATTAGTACAATAATCGAGCGCTCCACCTTAAACGCCAGGAGGAGAATGAAATCCACTTCCTGATTCTTTCCATGTTGCTTGCCAGCAAGAAGAATGCCTAGCATAACATTCCTTTCTAAGGAAACACCACCTTAATTGACATGGTTCTCCATGGTTGCCGGTGAAGATCAGAGGCACTTGTTCACTAGCAGGTCACCCCCCCTCTGATGCCAGGTGTGTGGCGGTTTAAACCAAAACGACTGTAGAACCTTTGATAAAAAAAAAAAAAAACAATCATGAGCAGACGTGTCTATTGTTCGAGCATTTGGGTTTAACGAACCGAGCCCAGCTACTTCAACACTCATTAAGCACGATAACACCTCATTTGTTGACACGCTGGGCCGTCTCTTTATTGGGTCCACATTACGTCCACACAAGCAAAAACTGTACATGCAAAGACATGGGGTGGGATTAAACAGGCTCTGCTTCTTCCTACTCCTTTTCGGACATGTTGAATTGTGTAATATATAACGTTCAAAACACACCATGACCCGCCGATGTGACACTGGGGTGTACCAAAGCCTTGTTAAGATGACGTCAGGAGGGCCGTTTAGACTTATATGGCGGCACAAGATGGCCCGTGGTGACAGCTTGCAGCGGTCAGTGTCCTGTGCCCCCCCTACACACACACACACACACACGCACACACACACACACACTCCAGCCCTTGTTGCTGAATGAGGGGACATGTCAAAGGTGACGCTTCAAGACTCCTAAAGCCAACATCTGCGCGTGCAGTGGGAGGACGAGGGGACGGAGGGGGGGCACAGATTAACCTTTCAGACTTTTCCCTGTACCCGGACCTGCTAAGGGAGCCCCGCATCTGTCAGGGGGTCCCCTACAATAGAGGCAGCGCTCGCTTGAACGAGTTGAACAAAGGGGGAAAAAAGGAATTAAAGAAGTTAAACTGTCTCTGATGTGAAGTCAATGTCAACGGCATGTGTGTGTGTGTGTGTGCGTGAGAGAAGAGACGTGTGTCCTGACAGAAGGACACTTAATTCCTCCAAAAGTGTGCCTGACCAAGCGTGCACTCCAATGGACACCAACATGACATACATGGAGACACAACAAAACACTATAAAGTATATGTAAATAGCAACACCATTGATTTGGACACACAATTTTACCAGATTATAGAATGTATGAGTATACATATAAATCCATTTGTCCAGTTAACTTTGAGCAGAACAGTAATCCAGGGTTTCCCAAACTGTGGGTGAGGTGCCAAAAATAGTCCATTTTTATTGGCTGATTGGTATTGTCTGGGTGAGTTCTTTTGTTCACCACAATTCATTGTCAAAAATTCACTTTTGTAGTGATAGACTTTGTAATTTGGGTCAGGCGCTTTGAAGAAGTTGGGGAAACCCTGGAGTACTACAATAGGGACGTGCGGCGGCCCAGACGGTAGCACATGCGTAATACCGATATCATCAAAGTTTTCTAAGCGTAAAACAAATGTATTGGAATTATTTGCAAAACCCAGTGCAAAGATGTTTTCCTCGATGTCGGACATATCTTTCCAGCAATCTTGTGTCCCAAAAGTTATGGCTCCAAAGCCAAACACGCTGAAGTTACATGAGCCGTTTGAGAAATTCAGTGTATATCAATACCATGTATGCTCACTAAATCTAAATCGCTACATAAACTACGACTCCAACTGCAAATCTTTTTACAGGATGCAATTACGGTCCACGTCGGAGCCACTCAATAAAACCATGACATTCAAGTCAGTTTTTTGTGTCCTTTCCGAATCACCACTTGGGGGAAAAAAAACCAAACATGAATTTTTACCACACCTCAATAATGTATCAGTTACAACCATGGCCTTTCTATGACTAACAATGTCAAAAAATACACAAACGACACAAGATCCTTGCTCCAGACAGCCACTGACTGCAAATGATTGTCATACCTGTATTTGGTCCAAAAACCTACAAGCCCCCTGCAAATGGAAAGCACAATAGCATGCATAAGATAGCACATGTTGTCATATACTTGTATGCCTTGTGTATAAAATAAGGCTGGTTTTCACGCAGCCAATCAGGGGGCCACTTTGCCAGGACTTCCTGGTTTTGCTTGCAGTCTTCAGCCACCGGAAAATATAGGAAGGTGTTATAAAGTGTCAGAGGAAATGAACATAGACAGATATACTGTACATCACAATTTGGCTGCTGCAAGGTCTGCTTTCAGACCTTGGGAAAGGGTTCCAAAATGCAACATGCATGCAAAATGTCTCACATTAAAGTTTATCTGAATGTGCGTGTTGGCTTGTACAAACAGAAATGACAAAAACATACTATCTACTTTAGACAAATGGCCTATATTTGACATTAAACATCATTTTAAAAGACCAATGCAATGGCTGGCCTTACGTGGCATCTCCACATTCTCATACGGATCGATATGCATCCTTCCTGGGCCAGTACGTGTGTGTGTGCAGCCATTGTGCGCGGGAAAGGGCCTGCCAGCATGCCTGGTGACATTTTGTGCGCATACCACGATAAGAAATATGAGCTCGTGCACGTCAATCAGTGTGGACTGATGTTATAAACAAAAGCAAATAAAAAAAGGGAGAGAAAGCCGGCCAGTGACGCTGATTATTCATCATTCCCGGGCAGGTGGAGCGATATTAGAAGCGTGGATCAATAGGGTGTGTGCAGCTCTGCAAAGCGACACAGCACGCACACACACACACGCACACGCACACGCGTTAAAAACGACAATTGCAGCTCGTTTGAGGCCCAATAAGCCTTTGCTCAATGACATTCGGCGCATCTAAATTTTAACAAATGAGCCCACTTGCGTTGTGGCCGTTTGGGAAACTGAATTAGCCTTCTGGGATGATATCAAGTGGATTTCTTTTATCCGTTCTCAAATGCTATTTCACCTTTCAACGCCCATTCAAATAAGCCCGCCTTTTGGAACATACCTGATTTATTCTTATTCTTGCAGGAATTGGAAACCAGTCTTGGAAACATGCTGAAAAATATGAACACTGTAAAAATGGACATTGCAGCGCTTGCGCGGTGCATGAGTGCGTGGCCTTCGCAGCATGTTTGAAGTGCATATAGGCCTTGATAAAGCAGCGCAACAATCGATACGGAATAGATTTAGAATTCCTGCAGGGGGCTCACGCTTTAAGGCCGTTGAATTGTTAGGATTAATAAACACAACTAAAAAGATTGTTTTTTTGGGGGGTCGTACCACTGGTTGCACAAGTAGGTGATTTATATGAGTAAATAATGCATTCACAAACATAGAATAACAATGTGTTATATTATAATGGTAAAAAAACATAGGAAAATAATTGATTTTCAATTCCACAAGGCTGAAGGCAGATTTGAAATGACACCCAGGGCAAAAGATGGCCTGTGCGTGATATCTAACAAGAGTAATAAGAATAACCAGGCATGCACTTGTTATTTTTCCTCTCCAATGAATGAAAGTGGTCTCCACCCGTGCATGCATGCAGCAGATGCAGCATGCTGCCTTGCTCAGGGGTAAGTTAACTGCCTGCATCGCGGTGTTATTCCGCGTCACTTGCGTCTCATTCGTGCGCTCATGTGCAATTAACGAGGCCTCACTTGACATTACGGGCTCCATATGCCGCCCGTGAGTAACTAACTTGGCCCGCACACTCCCACTTATGATGACCAAAAAAAAAGACTTGTTAACGATAATACCCCCCTCCTCCCTTGGAAAAAAACATAACAACGCCACATTCGTCAATCCAATTAAACCCGTGGTTCTGCAAAATTATCAATAATTAAATACACTAAAAAGTATAGGAGAACATTCAAATTGCACAATTTTTGTCTTCCGTGCAAAAAGTCCCAGTGGACTCAAACATGAGTCCACCTGCAAACATGCGCCCTTGCAAAAGATAACAATCACATTTTTGATGGACACTATCAAGGAAGCGTACATCTAACGACAGATTGATTTGCACAATCTTTGCTTCGCGCCGAGGCAGATTCCTGACATTTCGACCTAATCATGCAAAACTGATGGTGTCAAAAAGTATTTGCAAAGAATAAAATAACACAGCAACAAGAACGTGGTACCATTGGAAAAGTGTCCGTATGTTAATTTGAACAAATGTACCATGAGATGTGCACGATTTTGTACATTTACCAGTAAGTACAATGTGGAAATACAGTAGATTGCAATACAATAACATTTAATTTTGTATTGTTGCAAAAGCTTCAGGTAAAAGTACACATGCGCCTAATGTAAATTCAATTAAATATGCACTTATCTTGGATTCATTTGTGCATTATTATATATATTTGTAATGGGAAAATGATAATAATAATACTACCACTACTTTGCATTCATGGCTACAGATGATGTCATTCTCATTGATTTTGTGTTACAAATAAACACAGTGTTACAATCCTAATTATCAACAATTATTAAAAAAAAAGATGATTATGTCTATAAACAGCAGCAGTATTATCTTTGTAAAGGCCGAATCGGATTGAATGAGATTGTGTACCAAATAAAGGGATGGCTACAGATGATCACGTGTCTAATCACCACCCAATCAGTCCCTTCAAGCAGCAAGCAGACTGTTAAATAAGTCATGTTTCTATTGAAAAATTGACTAATATCACATATACTGTAATCCACATATCGGGGACAGCCTCCTGTCTCCACATTGCAGTAAAACCAGACCTCATTAGGATAAGTGCGCCGCTAACTTACAGTGCATACCAGCCGTGGTGCGTTCAAGTTCATGCGCGGGCGGATATGAGCAGCATCTGGAGCCAGCTGTCTCAACATGGTGCCATCTCACGACACGTGAACGCACCACCCAGACTTTACCGCATAGAGTGTGTGTGTGTGTGTGTGTGTCTTTAAGTCCATCACATCAAAAGACGTTTCCTCTGCATCTTTCTCCAAGCCTCCATCCGCAAAATCCTGGCCGGGGGAGAAAACAATCCTCATAGCCGATCCTCAGCGTCCCTGCCGCACGCACGCACGCACGCACGCAAAACATCCACAAAAAATAGAATCTTTCTGTTTTTCTGCCCCGACAGTAAGGGCGCTTCTCTCCGGGCTTTTCTCCGGCATGCATTTGAATAGCCGGCTGCTCTCGTTATGGATCCTCGCTGCACGCGCAGAGAGAATCACTATGCAAATTGTTTCAGTATCAATCGAAAGGTTCGATCCGCCTGCAGCGTCAGCAGCAGCCCCCTTTTTGGATATATACAGACAGAGGCTGCTGCTGCTTTGCAACAGTACGTACAAATGATACACACACATATATAAATATTATACAGTATGCTCGGTAAAGAGGGAAATGTGCATAGACTTTGTGTGTGTAAAACAATTGGATAAAATCCCAATGAATGCAAACACGGACACAGCCACAGCATTAGGTAAAAAAAAGGTACCTGCAATATAACAAGATCCTGGAATACAAGAGTTGTATGGCAGATATTGCCAGTACAAAGATAATATTGCACACCAGACAGGTTTAGTGTAGGCTTTAAAATTGATATTTTGTACACTAGAAAGGTGTAAGAAATGAATAAATAGAAAAAACAGCCACATTTCAATCTCTTTTATTGAAATAAAAATAGACGGAAATAAAAAGCATTGAAATAAAAATCATATTTTATTGAATTGTATCCATAAATGTTTTCTTCATAAATACCATTTAGGCTATACAAGTAGATTAAACTTTCATTTTATGTAATAATAATAATAATAATTTTTTTCCAAAATTAGAATGATTCCATACCATTATAATATAACTTTCTTTCATTTTATTTTGTTAGATATTTTTCACATACAGCACACCATGATATCATCACACTGTTTTTTCATGTTATGATTTTTGTTCACAATTAACGGCATACCAGTCCACAACACATATTAGTTTTATTATTTTTCAAACTAATGCTCATGAACAACCAGGCAGTTTATATGCACCTTTCTTGCATTTATTGTAATTATTATTTCATAATTGTCCACTCCAGCATGCGCACGATTCTAGTGAAACAAGCGGTATAGAAAATGGATGGATCGTCCCCGTACATCAACATTACTTTCTTTCATTTGATTTAATGATATTTTAAAAATCATATATAAAGAAGAGCTTTCTTTCCTTTTCTTCAGTTATAGTCTGTCCAGTCATAATACCTTGTCACTTACAGCCAAGCACCTGAGCTGGAGCCTATCCCAGCTGGCAAAGGGCGACAAGCGTGGTCCACCTTGGACAGCAGATTTGTGTCCGTTCAGTGTGCCCCTGTGACCTTTGAATGTTCATTTAGGGAAAACACCAAAACAAGGTCAGAATACAGCAAATGGCTGCAATGCTGCACTTTGGACACCCCTGATTTGAATTTAACCTGATAATACCCCCAACCTCCCATTCCTATACCTTTCTGTGATTGGCTAGGATAAATCACACGACCCGACTCCTTCATAGTGAAGCTTAAGTTACCAAATATGCTATTTCCACAATTATTTTCACATTGTGGTTGCACCGCACCCGAAGCAGTCAAAAGAATAGGAACAGAAATATGATGCAAGTACAACAACAAACATGGCCGCTGTAGACAGAAAGAGGGCACCGAGAGGTGAAAGCAAAGGCTACATCCGAGAGTGTGGTCAGGAGGAGATAAAGCACTCGGTCCGTTATCCATCTGTCTTAGGATTAGAGTTTGACCAGCTGAGGGTGGTGGATGGGACAGTGGGAGGGTCAGGGGAGAGAGGTCACTGACCCCTTGTCCTGGCTTGAGGTGGCGCTGGATGGCCAGTGCAATACACACCACATATACTTAAGGGTGCATACAGACAATCATTATGGTAATAAAATCCATGTATGAGATGAAATCTAGAATAGAATATATTCCACAGAGTTCGTAAAAGTCACATTTGATTAAAGTTCACATTAGTGTGCTGTACAATTTATAGAAATAAAACACACACATGGAAGGGATGAGTCTCCAGCCCGTGCTGTCAATGAGATGAAATGACGGCTCTGGAGCTGTATCATATTTTAGTTAGCATTTCATTCACTTCCTCGGTCCGCTCATCTATTTTTGTCACTTCGTGTGACAGCGCCATACATCTTATATATAATAAATCAGACATGCATTATGAAGTCAATCATATATTATTTGTACGGCAAGGGAGAGGCAGTGAAGTGTAACTAAATGTGTTTTCTTACAAGTGCGTTCTTGCGTATATGTATACATCTGCAGCTTTTACACCAAAGACAAAATGTGCCGCGATTTGAGCCTGGAACGGACTCTTTTTTTTATTTCTATCCTTCCCATGGGAAAATCAGTTGCGAAAACCAAATGAATGGGAGGTCGGGCAGCGTTGCACTGTGGTTTGATCAATAACAGTAGCCTCTTTGAGCACACACAGACACAAACAAACACACACGCAATCACAAGCCCTGTGCCAAACTTTGCTTTTCTTTCACTTGTTTGCACACACAACTTTACAACATGGCCTCAGTGTTGCCTCAGTGATTTGTAGATAAGCAGAGACCTAACCTGACCTGACATACAACTAAATTCATCTAAGATAATTCATCTTTATTAATCAGAGATGCTGTATGATTAGATAGCGCCCTAATTTCCTTGTTCACCTATAAAGTTGTCTCTCACAACTTTGCAGTTCAAACATCAATATACTATATTATATATTTTCTAGAGCATAGAAAACCTGTTTACAACCTACTATATACAGCTTTTAATATGATTAGAGCCTTGTAGACATGAAATAACCACCCTATAGTCACCTTTACACTCACATAACCAACTCATACAAAGAAAATAAGCCCTTTAAGACTTGTGCCTGTGTGGGTTTCAATAAATGTCAAAATAAGTGTGGACAGGAAGTGACATCAGGGATTTAGAGATGGTTTTTAGCTGCAATACAGTAACAGTAACCTGTACTATTATGATTATGATAATTATTATTATGGTATTATTGTGCCTGTTTTGAGATGAATAATTATATAAGGATGCCCGATACTATCGACCCACCAATATTTATGCCCCATATTGGCATAGTAAGGGTCTACATCGGTGTTATTTATCAGTATTGTCATTGGGGATTAAGCCCGGTGCGTACTACTTGTGACACTTATTCGCCACACACAGTTCATCGATGTCTTGTCAACCATGACACAGCGACCACAGCAACCATGTTCAAACCACGATGGAGTGAGGAACGGATGGTATTCTGGTCACAAGGCGTCATTATAGACGAGACGTAGATTATATTATCTTAACATTCATGTGGTCGGCCAAGGCATGTCCGACATGATAGTAAAAAAAAGTTATCTTCCCATTCTGTGCGGAAGTGGTAAGTTTTTGGCCTTTTACTTTGTCCCAACTCCACTTAGAACAAATACACTGCAGGTGTACACAAATAATAATAGGAGTGTAAAGGTGAATATTGTCAGGTTTAGGTTTTCGAGATAGGTGAATGGACCCCCGGGATGCAGTGAGGAGGACGGCTCAAGAAGTTTGTAAAATGTTAATGTAAAAACACAAAAATGGCCAAAGCAGGAACTAAAGCTGCAAAAACAGAGAGCGGCACTGTGGGAAAATGACAAAAAATACCTAAGAGCAGAGGACACTACCACTTGAGCCGGACGGTCTGCTGGACTGCAGGTAGGCAGAGAACGTTGAGGCAGGACGGAGATTTGCAGCAGGTCAAGAACTAAAGGTGAGCAACACAATAAGGTCTGCAAACACACAGCCAGAGGGCTCAGCCATTGAATATAATCTGGCTGCAGCTGAAGTGATAGTAAAGGTAGACTACTGAGTGACAGGTGAAAGGGTGCAGTAGCTCCGCCCAGCTCAGGTATGTCGGCATCTGCAAAGGTGGCAACAGAATAATGGTTATGGTTATGGTTGGTACATTGTACAATGGAATACTGTACATCACTTAATGCAATTGACAGTTCCACATGTCCAAAAGAAGTAGGAAGAAGCGAAGCTTATTTAATCCTACCCTCGTAGGATTTTCCCCTATTTTAGTACATTTGTGCACTTCCTGCATTTAGTAAGTTTAAAATGCATAAGTAAGGTAATGTGACAGTTTGTTAAAGTAGTAGTCAACGCCCTAGTCATGGCAAATAAATTATATATCAATCATGATGAATGATAATCATAATATATAATAGTAAATAATAATACATAGAATATTAATATATGGAACAGAACGTAGTTGTAGTAGTAGAATTGTGGGTGAGTACAGACAATGTGCCCACACAGGAATGAAGAGTCAGTGATAAGGTGATAGTAAAAGACAAAAGCATTGACAATAAGACAGACAATTTGCTCTTCAAGGAATGCAGAGTTATTAGGTGAAGTGGTGAGTAGACATAGCCTTGGATGTACACGATAGTTCAGGACTCTTCTTCTTGTATTTTGTATGTATAATATTTCTTGAAACTACTGATTGTAGAGCATTGTTTTATTTCTTTACTTAATCCATTCCACAATTTGATTCCACATACTGAAGTACTAAAGAATTTTAGTGTTGTTCTTGCATATTTGTGTTTTAAGTTTAGTTTATTCCTAAGATCATATTTCTCCTCTCTTGTTGAGAAAAAATGTATGACATTCTTTGGTAACTGGTTGTTGTTTGCTTTTTAGCGGTTTAAAAATTTACCAGATCAGCAAATTTTAATAATTGTGAATTTTGCGCGTTATGGATTATCCTGATTGATCTTTTTTGCACTACATCAAACGAGTGAAGTATACTTTTGTAGTTGTTTCCCCATATCTCCACACAATAAGTTAGATATGGTAACACCAGAGAACAATAGAGAGTTTGGAGTGATTTTTGGTCCAGGACAAATTTTGTTTTATTCTCTATTGAGGTATTTCTTGCTACTTTATGTTGTATGTTTTGGATGTGAGGATTCCAACTCATTCTGTCATCAATTATGATGCCCAAAAATATATGTTCATTCACCCTTTCAATTTCCTCACCATCAATTTGTATTTTCAATTTGTATCCCTTCTGCTATTACCAAATTGCATAGTTTTAGTTTTACCTGGGTTCAGGGATAATCTGCTTTTGTCAAACTTTGTGAAACTTTTCTTATTAGCTCTTATGTGTAAGTGGTAAAAGGCAGTGGTAGCATCTGCAAGTAGTACTAGATTTAGGTGTTTTGTCACCTTAGAAATGTTGTTAATGTATAGGTTAAATAATTGTGGTCGCATTATTGACCCTTGTGGTACACCACATAATATCTTTAAACTAGCTTCACATATTGTTTCCTGTTTGCCAGGTAGCTTTTAACCCAATTCAGAAATAACCATCTGATTCCATACCTTTTCAATATTGAAGTTAGGATGTTGTGATTAATTGTATCAAAAGCTGTCGTCAAATCCATGAATACTGCAGCTGCGCACTTTCTACGATCTATAGGATTCATAATTTCCTCTGTGATCAGTGCCTTAGAAGTGGAAATATTAGCTCTTCATCTGTATTGGCTGTCCGCAAGTATGTCATTCTTATTGAGGAATTTGTCCAACCTATGCTTGAATAACTTTTCAATGATTTTGGAAAATTGTGGTAATAATGAAACCGGTTGGTAGTTTGTGAACTGAGGTGTATCCCTGTTTTTGAAGATTGGAACTACTTTAGCTGTCTTCGTTTTGTCTGGGAATTTACCCGTGTGGAATGAACAATTGCTGATCTACGTCAGCGGTTCTGCGATAGATAACCATTTTTAGTTATAATAATTACCATTTTTAGCCATAATAATGAAGAATAATAATGAAGATAGTACAAAAAAAGACAGAGCAGAACATGACAACTATAGGGGTGTTATTTTGTTTGTTCTATTGTTATTATTATTTAGACAGTCATAAACAAGGTTTTACACTCCTAACTACAAAAATATTTAATTTTTTTAAATTATAGCATTCGGGTCTGGAACCATTACTGTTCTGCGGTCTAAGGGTAAGCTGACATTATCATGTTTGTTTATTTTTCTTTTTTCCAGCTGTCTATGCTTTGTTGTTACAATGACAAATGGGCTTGGCCAGTAAGTGAGCAGCAGTGGTTTGCGTCACCATGTGCTCCAGGCCAGCATCGAAAGGCGCCCATGAATCCAATATCGGTTCCTGACAGGCTGTGGGAATAAGGCAAAGTTGACCTCACCAAAAGTAAATACAGCAATTTTGTCCAAATTCACGCAAGTGTGGCAGAACGCCCCAAGAAACTACAACAAGCTCTGTAGCATGTACAGTATATCTCTTTAAACTTTAATAACGCCGCGTGAGCCGAGACGTCCCACTCGATCAGTTAAGACCCTTTCAGCCACTTACGGCGGGAAAGTGCCATGTTTAATAGGCGGGCTGGAGGTAGGAATGACGAGCAGACAAGAGCGCTGCGTGTGCACATTCAACACGCCGCTCAGTGGCCAGGTCAAGCATTTCTGTCCTTCACTTGCCCCTGAAAATCTATATCGGAGAAAGGAGATGGATTATATCTTTTATGTCAACAAGAGATCGTCTTCTCCTTTCTCCACGTGAGAAAGCGGATTACAACCGTATGAAACATGTGCTGCGTTTGTGTGACCCCGTGTGTGTGCAGGCATATACAGAATGCCTGCGTGAATGCAGCACAGCGTGTGTGATGTCCACGCTAGTGTCTTATATGAACACCATGATGATGATGCCAGATGCTGGGACTGCGCCATTTTTATTATTTAGGGTCAGAGCCAGGTTGCGATTAAGCAGACGATGCATTTTTGTCAAAGAAATATGAAACATTAGGGAACACATGTACATCTGTCATTTGTTAGCTGACATGAGATGACAGGAGTAAACCAGTTTTGATTCTGTGTAAGAAGATACCAATTTTAATACCGTGGCAGGAGGGGGGTGGTTCAATTGTGATTTAGCTGTTAAATGTGAAAATCATTTCATTTAGGTACAACGCATTATTATATTTATTTGGCCATGTGTCTTTTAGCAGGCTACTTCCTAGTGACGTAAGTGACAGGATTATACCATTGCAATGCGGCCTTTACCATTGCGATGCAGAATGGGGGGACGCAATCTATCACCTCCCAATTCTATTTTCCAGGAAAAAATTATTGACACCATATTTCTTTGTTAGTCATCAGGCCTCGGTTCTGGTAGATCTAAAATCTAAAACAGTTTGCCTGTGAGAGTTTTGTATGTGGCCTGTTGCCAATAAAATATAATTTAACAAGAAAACAAAAAACACTAAACTAAACTTAAAAAACAGGATCATAAATATGCAGTAATTTTACAATAGTTACACAAAAATATTAAGATAAAAAAATTTGTAATTTAACTAGAAAAAATAGAATATAGAGCTAATAGAGAAAAGCAAGCCTATTTTTTAAAGTCGACTATTATGACAAACAAACAGAACAACAATTACAGTTGTCATTTTGGGAAAGTTAGGCAATAGAACGTTACAACAATAAAGTCAAAATATTATGGGAAGAAAGTCAGAATTACAAGAAGAAAAATTACAGAAAGAAAGTTAAAATACTGCAGTTGAAAACAAACAATCACACAAAAGTAATTTTATGTGAATAAACTCATAATATAATGATGAAAAAGAGTGCCATTTTAGTAGTTCACAGATAAAATATCAAATAAACATCTCATTAAAAAAAACAATATTATGAGAAACAAACAACAAACAAAATAAAGTTGTAATTTTTGGAAAATTAGGATGGGGAAAAATGATAATATTATGGGAATAAAGTCCAAATATTATGAAAATACACGTTACAAAGATTATTTAGTTGAAATATTTGGAACACCAGTAAAAATAGGTAAAAAAAGGAAAGACCAAAGTTTATAATAACATGTTCTTTCACCTACATCACAAAACTGAGATGAAGTTTTTTCCCAAAACATATACATATACTTTATATAACATGTGTTGGTGTACAAAATATCAAAATGGCCTCTGCATCCTTTCATTTTTCTTTGGAAAAGATTTGGTGACCCGTTACTGAAACTGGCAGGACTTGAGCATTTTTCTGTAGCTCTATTCGAGACAGACCTGGCAAAAATAAAACCCTCCAAAAAAACAAAACAATATAGTGGAGTGTTCAATATTCGGTTACTTCCTGGTTCATTTCAGATGACTCCACATGTAAGAATTACTTGAACGAGACTCCACCATTTGCATTCTGGGACGGGGCGAAACAGTAAAACAGTAAAATAAATTCCCATCCTTATCCAGATCTTTAGCATAATGAAGTGGATGAAGTGTCGTACAAAGTACACACAAAGTCCCATAGAACTTTTATGCAATCCTGGTGATAAAAACCATTCTGATCAATTTAGTACAATTCTTTTACAAACGGACATGGTGGAATTATTTTGTCTTGATGACGCAATACATGCTATTGTGTTTCTGGGGGCTCGGGGGTTGTCCAAGCATGGGTGGGATTAATGGGGAAAGTGTGCAGGCTAAGGACAATGAAGGCTGCATCTAAAAGAGGATTACATGGCTTCGTCTGTCACTGAGTACCTGCCATTATGGGATTATGAACAGCACAGTTATCTTCTCCATTCAACATTGCAGAGCAGTAACAGGCCTCGCACGGACTGGACTTTAACTGACAGTGGTATGATTGTTTTTGAGGGAAATATTATTAGCAATCCTCACAAATTGTCACAATCTTAGCTGAAGGAGCTTACATGCATTCTAAAAGTCCGATATTTCATGATGATCCGTCTGAGGCGGAACGTCTTTGTGATTGACAGTGAAATGAGCCAATCGGCAATCCTGAAACATAACCCTCCACCGGAGCATTTTTCAAGTTTTTATTTCCGCTGTTCTGAACTGATCCGCGGTGACTTTGTGAACCAGGAACGGAGGGTAGGTTTCAAACGAGCTTGCCCTCCTTGATGGACCAGCAGCCACCACTGGTCTCCGCCATTTATGCGGAAACAGTGACACCACTGGTACTGCCTCAGGAGTCAGAATAACTTTGCCCGCCTGTTTCCATGTAGGTTTTTCCAGACACAGAAGGTGGAAAACTGCCATGTAAAGTTGATTTTGACAAACACAGCATCACACACACACACACACACACGCACACACACACACACACACACACAAACACACACACACACACACAGACTATCTGCTATAGCGAGCAGAGATTTAACAGTCTCTCATGATATCCATCGCTCATTAGTCACTGTTATTCCACTTTGATGCAGACATAATGGGCTTTAGATGTGTGGAGCAGCTCTATAAAGAGCCCTGTTTAGTAACAGCCATGCTTTAAATGCTTCTAATGTGCCAAAGAGGTGTAGGGAGGGGCCGGTAAATCAACGCGGGGAGGGGGGAGCGGGTGTGTGTGAGGATGTGAAAGGAACAAGGGAATGGATGTTGAGGGAATGGAATCTGTGTGTGTGCATTCCGACGAGCCCGATACCGACGATGTGTTGACACAGTGCAGGTTCGCACGCTTACATGCATACGCACACACGAGCATGCACCTTCTTCTTAGGGTGGTTCCTTGTCTTACACACGTTCACACTGACTTGTGCACTTCACGGCATTGTGTGCTTTTAAGAGTGTGTGCTATCTGTGTGTTTCCCAGCACTGCCAGTGTAAACAGCAACTATCAGCGCCCCCATTGTGTTCAACCGGATCGCTAATCTTTTGATGGTTGAATCATTATCCACGCACCAGCTCAGCAAAGGGCCGTGTAAACACTACCGAGCAGCACCGGGCCTTCATGTAGGACCTATAAGACAAGCGTGCCTCC
Source organism: Oostethus manadensis (assembly GCA_024372805.1). Classification (NCBI taxonomy): domain Eukaryota; kingdom Metazoa; phylum Chordata; class Actinopteri; order Syngnathiformes; family Syngnathidae; genus Oostethus; species Oostethus manadensis. The sequence continues at coordinate 295,637 of QODF01000046.1, forward strand.
AAGAAAGGCGTCACACCATACAACTGTACGTTCTAATGAAAGGCAAAAAAAGAAGACGCTTAACAACAATTCCAGTGGAAGGCAGACCTCTACCAAGGTAAAACAACCTTCATATGGATCTGCACCAGTATGTACAACCTCTTAGATTCCCTGAAAAATTCCCAAAAGATTCCAAACAAGGTAAATGTATTGAAAGACAAAACATCAAATTTATGTTACACTTTTTGCCAACTGCTTTCGAATGTTTAGACCAGGGGTCTGTAACCTGCGGCTCCGGAGCCTGATGCGGTTCTCTTATCCTTCTGCTGTGGCTCCAGCTGGTTTATATTTCTGTCGTCTCATGTGACGGCGTCATGAACCTTTCAAGGTTCTGCACTGGAGTTGAACCGTGCAATACTCCACCAAACTGCTAGGGGTAGTGCCTTCTGGTTTGTCACTACACGGCCCGGCCAAAAAAAGGTGTGACCTGGATTTAACCAGGCAAATACTTGGTAAGGTCTAGGTTCCTCAATAATAAAAATAATAGCAGTCCAGTATGACTAACCAGATCAATCACTGTTATTAGTATATTTTATTCTTACATGGCAAGGTGCAGTACATTTTCAGAAAACCCAGCATTCAGGATATGCACGCTCTTAAGGCTGTGCAATTGGGCAGTTAGTTGAAAGGGTGTGTGGCATCCAATCAGTGATCAGTGATCAGTTTTGTGAAAAAATCAGTGTGAATCAGGTGGCCCCCATTTAAAGATGAAACCAGCACTTGTTGAACATGCATCTGTCTTTGAAAGCCTGAGGAAAGTGGGTCGTTCAAGACATTTTTCAGAAGAACAACGTCCTTTAAATTAAAAAGTTGATTGGACAGGGGAAAACTTTGCTTTTCAGCAAAAATGATTGAGATTGATTCTCAATCCCACTGACATACCATCCGTAAAGGAACCACAGTCTGAGGACACGTAGGCATACTGGGCTAGTTAAAAAACACTCCCCAGTGGCAAAGCTCCGGGGGTGGACGAGTTTCGCCGCAAATTTCTCAAGGCTCTGGACGTTGGGGGACTGTCTTGGTTGACACGCCTCTTCAACATTGCATGGAAGTCGGGAACAGTACGTCTGGACTGGCAAACCGGGGTGGTGGTCCCAATTTTAAAAAGGGTGACCGAAGGGTGTGTTCCAACTATAGGGGGATCACACTCCTCAGGCTCCCCGGGAAAGTCTATTCCTGGATGCTGGAGAGAAGGGTACGACCGTTAGTCGAACCTCGGTTACAGGACCAGCTCTGCACCCTTGCAAGGGTACTGGGGGGTATGTGGGAGTTTGCCCAACCGGTCTACATGTGCTTTGTGGATTTGGAAAAGGCATTCGACCGTGTCCCTGGTGGTCTCCTGTGGGGGGTGCTCCGGGAGTACAGGATTGGTGGTCCGCTACTACGTGCCATTTGGCCGTTGTACAATCGAAGCAGGAGCCTGGTTCGCATTTCCAGCAGTAAGTAGAGTTTGTTTCCGGTGAACGTTGGCCTCCACCAAGGCTGCGCTTTGCCACCGATTCTGTTCACAATTTTCATGGACAGAATTTGTAGGCGCAGTCAAGGCGTTGAGGAAGTCCAGCTTGGTGACCTTAGGACCTCGTCTCTGCTATTTGCAGACGATGTTGTCCTTATGGCCTCATCAGGCCGTGACATTCAGCGTTTACTGGAGCGGTTTGCAGCTGAGTGGGAAGCCTCTGGGATGTCTGGATGCCTCCTGGGTGCCTCTCTGGTGATGTGTTCCGGGCATGCCCGGCTGGGAGAAGGCCTAGGACACGTTGGAGGAACTATGTCCCACAGCTGATCTGGGAACGCCTTGGTGTCCCCCCGGTGTAGGGCGGAGGTCGCCGGAGACCGAGAAGTCTGGACATCCCTACTGAAACCGCTGCCCCCGCGACCTGGACCGGGATAAGCGGAGGAAAAAGGAATGGCTAAAATGATCTTCAATGCCTTAAAATGGCAAAACCAGAGACACGTGGCAGAAAAAGAATGATAGCTATCAAAATGGATCAAAGAATAACAACCAGAATGGCAAAGGCTCAGCCAATGATCAGCTCCAGGATTATTAAAGACAGTCTGGAGTTACAGTTAGAAGACGTCTTAGTGAAGCTATCTATTTACAAGAATACCCTGCAAAGTCCCCGCAAAAGAGAAGAGGTTACAATTTACCAAAGAACACATCGACTGGCCTAAAGAGAAATGGAGAAATATTTTGTAGACTTCTTCTTCGATTCCTTTTGACTTATCCCCGCTTGAGAGTAAAATTGTTATTTTTGGGTCCAAGGGCCCCAGAAGGTTTGTGACAACCCTCAAACTCAGAATTCAAGCCACAGTACACAGTGAAGACAGTGAAGCATGGTGGTGCAAGCATCAAGATACGGGCGTGTTTCTCCTACTATGGTGTTGGGCCTATTTATCGCATATCAGGGATCAAGCACCAGTTTGCATTTGTCAAAATACTTGAAGAGGTCATGCCCTTGAAATGGGTGTTTCAACAAGACAATAACACCAAACACACCAGTAAACGAGCAGAATGTTATGGAGTGGTCAGCCCCAATTCCTGGAACTTAATTCAATCGAGAAATTTTGGGGTGACATTAAAAATTCTGTTTCTTTAGCAAAACCAAAAAATGTTAATGAATTGTGGAATGTTGTTAAAGAATCTTGGAGTGGAATAACAGCTGAAAGGTGCCACAGGTTGGTTGACTCCATGCCACACAGATGTGAAGCGCTTATACTGTAAAAACTGTGGTCATACAACTAAATAATATTTTAGTGATTCAGAGGATTCCAAACCCTAAAAACAAAAGAGTACAAAATAGTTTGTAAAGTCAACGGCAGACACTGCTATTTATTTAACACCCCCCTTTCAACTTATCGCCCAATTGCACAGCCTTAAGAGTGGGCATATCATGAATGCTGGGTCTTGTTTGTTTTGAGAGAATCTACTGCACCTACTGGTAACTTTTTTGGCATGTAGCAACAGAAATATTCTAATAACAGTGATTCATCTAGTTAGTCACATTGGACTGCTATTAATTTGAACTCTACAGTAAGAATGATGTTTGGGCTGTATGGTTGTCCGCACATTGAGGGGATTGAGGTCACAAAGGTCCATTTGGACATCTCTGTGTGTGGAGTTTGCATGTCATCCCTGTGAGTGCATTGGTTTTCTGCGGGAACCCTGACTTTTATGCATGTTGGGTTAATTGGACACTCAAAATTGTCCATATGTGTGAATGGTTGTTTACAGTATATGTGCCGTATGATTGGCTGGGAATTCGTCCCGGTTGTACCCTCTCGCCCAAAGTTTGCAGGGATAGGTCCGAGCTCGCCCGTGACCTGAATAAATACAAGTGGTATAGAAACTACGTTTCCAAAGCGAGGTACGCCAATTGTGATAGAAGGTATGTGAATAAAAATTACAACAATTTGCACCAAACACTCACAATTAGTAGTGGGCCTGAAAGCCTCAAGGGGCGAGGAGAAGCAGAAGCAGAAAGGAGGCAGAGCGTGAAGTTGATCTGATGATTATTTTGTGCATTAACCGTGTTTAATCTTGAAGAATTTATTTATAATTGTGTTCCAATCCCGGCACGGCAGAACGGTGAAAACCTCAAGGCGCAGAGCTGAAATCACTGGAGGGATTCCCAGAAAATGAGGCTTTATTGTTGGTTGTATTTTTGTATTCGGATACTGCTTCATCATGATTGTTAAATGTTCGCCTTCAGTCCGGTATTAAATTAATATGCAGATTCAAATCAAAGACTCGTGAGTGGACAAAAAAGTGAAATATCGAGCCATTTAAATGCAAAATCTAATCATGCAAAATGCAAGTTTTTGACCCGGAATTACTATAAAATGAATTAATCATTTAATTATTATCAATATTTCAAGTTCATTGAGATTAGGATAAAAGTGTGCAGGAGTAGGGGGTACAACTTCATGTCAAGTGTCTGAAGGGGAACGTGACTGTACAAAAGTTTGGGAACTGGTGCAGAAACTGGATTGATGGATGTGTAAATCACTTTTTTAAAAAACACACACTGGGAGTCAAAGTCGTTGCCATGTCCAGCTCTGAGCCTCCTCCATCATTTGGCGACGAGATGCTGGTGCAAATCAAATTGCAGGTAAATGCAGAAGGAGGAGATGGGAGGAGAGACCCATGCAGCGACATGGTTAGTATTGGTCGGGGGATGACTGATCAACTTCCACCCCTCCCATCCTTTCAATTTAACTACATTAGCCTGCAGAGAAGAAGCTCCTCCCTCCACTCCTTCCGAGATATTAGAAAGTAGTCAAGAGTGGCTTCTTGAGAGGCTGGATACCGCCCCGCCCCCCCCCAAAAGATGCCCATGCTCGATCGGAGAGCATTAGCTAGAGGTAGTCCAGGCTGGGCTTGGTCATCTTAGATGTGATCAGACGTTATTAGCAGTAAAGAGCCACTGTGGATGAGGGGAGGAGAGTCATCATTTACAGGGTCAGATACTGGCCGCCTGGAAAACACACACACACACACGCACACACACGATGGGCAGTGAAGGGGCGGCTCATTACTCAGTAAGAGCTCAGGTTTCCTGTGTAGACCTCTCCATTAGACCCCCAGTTAGGGAGAAATGAATGGCTGCAGCTCCTCTGCACTCATAAAGCATCCCAGCATCCACTGCAGCACAAAATGCGACCCCGAGTTTAGGAGCAGGAGGTATGGTTGTGTGTGTGTGTGTGTGTGTGTCAGGTCCTTGGGGGTTTTTGAGATGGAAATGTCCAGCTGGCTGGCCGTCTGCTGCGTGACCCCTGAGCTCATGGTCAAAAAGCCAGGGCCCCCCTCGGCCAACTGACCACTTCCACAGCACAAGACCCTCCTCCTCCTCCTCTAGGCATAATGGGAGCACCGCCTCGCATGTGTGTCTAATTGATCATTTAATCCGTCTGACATCATAATCCCTGACGCGTGTTTAACTAACTAAGAAGGAGCACAGAGTAATTATCTCACCCGGGATACATTAATAACCACACAATCAATGGCCGCCCGTCCGCCGGCGTGGAAGAGAAGAACTTGTGTGCTTCTTTCATCTGTCGGCCATCATGGCACCTGACCTGCTGAGTCGAATAAGATAAAATGGAGGCGTCGGTTGCACAGTGACAATGTATGGATTTATAGAAAAGAGGAAAAGAACGAGGCACGATGCAGGAAGGGAAACAATCAATGCAATATTGGGGGGGTGAGAATACGGCAGCGCCAATGGCATGCAATCACGTTAAACTGCAGCTGAAACAAAGAGACGACCACCTATGCTCGTATGGGTGTGTGCGCGTGTGTGCGCACGAGGGTCTGAGGAAAATTATTGCTATTGATTGGAGGCGGAGAAACGTGGAAATGTTAGCAGATGGGACATTTAGCGGTGAGTGGCGGATGATGAGGCCAGTCATCCTAGAAAAGGCCACAACACGTCTGGCAACGACTGGCAAGATTTATCCGTTTTTAAAAACATCTTACTTTCATTCATTTCGGAAAATTGCGTGTCGGATGTTGGATTTCTGGAATATGAATTTACAGAACACTATGGGCTTGAATGTCTTATTCATTTTGGGGTCGCTTCTGATTTATTTAAACTGTTCTTTTTCAAGGGCACATCTTGTGGAATAAACAAACACAATATGCCTCTCTTACTGTAACGCCCCCTGGATACATAACAAATTCTGTAAATAGACTGATAGATACTTACTTTATTAATCTCCAAGATATATTCATGCTTCCAGCAGCTCTGCAAAAATGTCATAATAAACTTAAACACAACTCACCACATAAAACAACAAGCAAGGCAGGAGAAGTAAGAAAATAAGAACACAGAATAAGAATAGATAAATATAACACTTCAAATATGTAGTGCAATAATTCCTAATTAGGTAAAAAAAAAAAAAAGCACAGTCCAGTGTGCGTCTTCATTCTGTCCCTCGTTGTGTTGAAAAGCCGCACGGCGTGGGGGAGGAATGATCTTCTTAGTCTTTCAGTGGAGCAGGACAGTCATAGTAATCTGCCACTGAAACTGCTCTTCTGTAATCAACACTGTTTGTGCAAAATAAGACAAATACTGCAGGTCTATTATGAAGTTATTTTATGCGCTTTGTCTATCATTTATAAAAACAAATACGACTTTTCTGCAGAAAGACAGGTTAGTTGTGCTAAATTCTCAAAAAACAATCCAATTAAATAAAGCTGGCATCTATCCAAATTGGAAAGTGCACATTTCTATGCGGCACAAACATCTGTATAGAAACAGAATGCAAAGTATGAAATTCTGAACTGTAATACAATCGTGAAATTATAAAGTGGACTAGCTGTGTCGGAGTCTGAGCGAGTCTTCCTGAGGTGTGTTATTTTTTTGTATTATTTAGTACAACCTCTCGCATAACAACGACATTGTAAATAATCCAACGCCTCAAGCATACGCCGCTTGAAGATGTGTGGAGCACGTCATCATTTGCGTTGCCAAATCATTAGCGGCAGGAAAAAAACGCTGATCATTTTCATGCCAATCATGCATCAACATCGTAACATATTTTTATAGGGTCTTATGTCAGGGGTAGGACGAGGGCCAATCAAATATCACTGACCTTGACCATGGGCCAGGCGACCCCCGTATCCATCCATCCATCCATCCATTTTCTATACCGCTTATCCTCATTAGGGTAACGGGAATGCAAAAGCCTATACCAACAGACTTTGGACGGGAGGCGGGGTACACCCAGGACTGGTTGCCAGTCAATCGCAGGGCAGACAAACAAACATTCACACTCACATTCATACCGATGGACAATTTAGAGTCGCCAATTAACCTAACATGCATGTTTTTGGAATGTGGGAGGAAACCGAAGTACCCAGAGAAAACCCACACACGCACGAGTAGAACATGCAAACTCCACACCGAGATGCCCAACGGAGATTTTAATATGATTTTGACGCAAATGTGCCACAGGTTATTGTCTCCCTGGGAAATCCAGTTGTAGCACACATGTTCCACTTTATTGCCTGGCTTCATTGGCTAAAAATATTTACTTATCATCTTGAAAATAAAATGTGTGCACATGCCCCCTACAATTTGTGTGCGTACCACTAGGGGTACACATACCCCTGGTTATGAACCATCTGATTTAAATGAGCGTTTAATAAGACTCTGTTAAACTTTAACCACACTTTCTTCCCAGAACAGCAAAAAACACATCAGTTACAACACTTTTGCGGCTACTTGCATCCCAACATTTCCAAAGCTGAAAATCCTTTTGTTCCCCAAAGACAAGAATAACAAGAATACGCCATTGCGTCAGGATTTATCATTACACTAACTAAAATCAATAATTATGACAGCGTATTTCACACTTCTGACATTGCCATAAAACTTACTTCTCCATGCAAGCTTCATTTTCCTATCTTTGGAACCAGAATAGCTGCTGGCATTTGTAATGGATATGAAAAGTAATCCATGCAGTACGCAGTACTCAACAAATCACAAACGGAAACCTAAATTACAGCAGGATACTACTTACATTCACGAATTGTGTTTAGTGGCCCATCAAACACGCCGCACACACGGGCAAAGTCAATAAACTAATACTTTGTTTCTATTCTTGGCTAAAAGACGTGATTCTCAATCAACTTCTCATCCTTACCAATCACAGCCTTTACCTTTATGGCATCTCAACATCACACGTTTTGGAGGTGCCACGCAGGAGGGTTTGGAGGGGGAGGAGCGAGCTGCTGGCCGCCTCAGCACAGAAGCATAATCCAAGCTTCGCACGTTGGACGCCGTGCTGGACGGTACTGATTGCGATCATTTTCACCTCTCAAAAAAATCAAGGGTTGCCAGTTGCCCCTCATGAAGTCACTACAAAAAGACCTCAAGCGACCGGGTGAGCATAATGACGTATAATATTTAGGTAAAGAGTAAATTGACCAACCTGTCAGTCCCTTTAAATAAAAAAGAGCCCAAGCCGCTGGGATTGCAACTGCACTTTCCGAGGTTAGTGGGATCATCGAATGCTCTGTTAATCCTAACAAAGCACCGGGAAGAAAAAAGCAACAACATGCTGACAGAAAGCATGCGGCACAAACATGCACAGTCAGATTGCTCTTCATTAAGCGATTTGACCCCCGCATATTAGATTTCTTCAGGTTCTATTGCATTTTGCTGCTTTTTATCATTATTCAGATGACGAGGGATCAAATCGATTGCGTGTCAAATTAACGTGAGGAACACCAGACTGCCTGGTTTTCATTGTGTGTGTGTGTGTGTGTGCAGTATGCTGAGTTGGTCTGCATTGAGCTGTTGGTGTAATGTGAACGTCTCCATACAGAGAATCAAGCTGATAAATACACTGACATTTTTCTGTGAAACCAAATGCTTTTCCATGTAGACTTGTAGCTTCTGTCACATTCTACATGGCAAATGATGGTCTGAATGCCAAGATGCACAATGCATCTTATTAAATACGTTTTAGTGTATACAGTATTAGTTCGGATGCCACACGGTGGCCTAGTGGTTAGCATGTTGGGCACACAGTCAGGAGGTCTGGAAGAGGTGGGTTCCAATCTCTGTTGGACATCTCTATGTGGAGTATGTGCTTCTGTGGGTTTTCTCCAGCTTCCTTCCACAACCGGAAACATAATTAGAGACCAACAAGGTTGCACCCTACGACCACACGGGGGCTAAATTCCTTTACAGGCCTGCTTTCCATTCAGATTTTCAGTTAATAATGTGGAAAGACTAGAAAGAAACGCATTCTGAAATACAACATGTGAGTTGCTAAAACAAGCATATTCAGTATCCATCCATTTTCTATGCCGCTTATCCTCATTAGGGTGGCAGGGGTATGCTGGAGCCTATCCCAGCTGACTTCGGCAGACAAACAACCATTCACACGCACATTGTTTGGGTTAAAACCAAGATATGGAAATTAATGTCACAAAAATGACATGTCATGACCGCTTGTCATGTCATACAAGCGGCGGAAATGAGTTTCCTCCGTAGGGTGGCTGGACTCACCCTAAGAGATAGGGTGAGGAGCTCGGCCATCCGGGAGGAGGTCAGAGTAGAGCCGCTGCTCCTTCACATCGAGAGGAGCCAGTTGAGGTGGCTCGGGCATCTAGTCCGAATGCCTCCCGGGCACCTCCCTGGTGAGGTGTTTCGGGCATGCCCAGTCGGCAGAAGGCCCCGGAGAAGACATAGGACACGCTGGAGGAACTATGTCTCACAGCTGGCCTGGGAACGTCTTGGTGTCCTCCCGATGGAGCTGGAAGAGGTCGCTGGGGACCGGGAAGTCTGGACTTCCCTACTGAAGCTGCTGCCCCCGCGACCCGAACCCGGATAAGCGGAGGAGAATGGAAAAATGAGTAGCTCATTTTGTAAAAGTAGCTCTCACAAGAAAAAGCACTATAAAAAAATGTGTGTATGGCTAGATTGATGTCTACATTTATATATATATATATTGATATAAGCATTATATAAAAAAAATAGTGCATGGCTAGATGAATGTGACTTGCCTGTGCAGTTAGGTAATCAATGTTTTATGATGGTGACGTTTTGAGCCTAAAACAGCTTTATTCTATCTCCATTATTTTTTATTTATTTTTTACTATAGCTTTGTATGATGCCTGTAAACACGGCTCCTTCTTTTGACCACAGTGGTTTCATAGTAAAGCACTTAAAAAGTAAAATAAACACACTTCACAATAGACTGAATAAAAGCGTGCCAACATTAAAAAGTAAAAAAATAAATCCCCTGTTGATGCCAGTGATGACTGTGATTGCCGAGGCTTAGACTTTTGTGTTGTTTGTTTGCACAATCATACTTCATCTTATACTATGTGTGGAGTTGTGTGCACGCGTGTGATTATCCGCGTTATCAGTGGCAACTAAATGAAAGGTTTTCCTCTGTCACAAAGCTGTTTCTTTGTTTCCATGGTGCTATGATTCTGTCAAAATCCTAGAGAAAACAGAGGGGGAGTAGAAAAAAAAATCAATGCCCCCCCATCAGCAGCAGAAGTCTCAGGCTAGCAGGCTGCCGCCATACTAGTCTTAGACCCGACGACACACACACACACACACAGTATGGGACACACAAACTGGACAGCGTGACTCTTGGGTCTCCATGGAGGGAAGTGGACACCGGTGCATGTTGGATATCGTTGCTAATTGTCACAGTCCGACTCCCTTGCACTCATGTAACTGTGTAGATTGGCAACACATTGGCAAGCAGCAGCCTGCAGAGAGCCAAACAAGCAGGAGGCGTAATTTACTCTCACACTCCCTCGCCTCTCCCAGCAGGCCCTTTTCATTAAAGCCTTCTCCACAACAAGCAGCTCTGCTAAATATGCTGACGGCAATCCACACTTGCAGGCTGTGAAGGCAGGTGAATCACATTCCACTTAAATAGAAGCTCGAAGTCAACATCACAGGTTCAATTTAACAAATATTTGGCTTCATATTCACTAGACCAGCACTTAATGGAGCGAAGACCTTCGCCAAGGCCGAACAGCGTGTCCGCCTGACTTACCATGCTGTTCCACTCCGGTCCTCAGCAGAAAACAAGGTAAGGTTTTCGTCAAAACAGCTCCATCTCAGAATCAGAATCAGAATCAAAAAAACTTTATTGCCATTGTAAGTGAACAATTCACAAACTAGGAACTTTCTTTGACGACTCAGTGCAACGTAGAATTCTAAGTAAACATAGAGTATTAAATAAACATAGAACTAACTAAACATAGAACCTGAGTAAAAAGTTGAAATCACTGATAAGTAAAGGCATGAGGGTGTTTTTAGTGCAGGTAGTATAAGGTGCCAAAAATACTGTTTATAAAGTGAGCATAGTGCAAATGTTATAAAGTGTTCATGAGTTCAACAGCAGCAGGAAAGAAACTGTTCTTGTGGCGAGAGGTTCTGGTCCGAATGGACCGTAACCTTCTGCCAGAGGGGAGTGGCTCAAATAGTCCATGTCCAGGGTGGGAAGGGTCAGCAAGTATCCGGCCTGCT
>QODF01000046.1:307398-427194 GCA_024372805.1 Oostethus manadensis
AAAAAAAAAAAAGTTTGGATGATCGACGTCTATATTTTTTCTTGTAAAATTATTTGATATATTGCTTGATTAAAACAAATATTTTTAAATTGTAAAATTACAAAAAAAGTTATTACAAGTGGAAAAGAAAGACAATAAATTATTAGATTTTTGTTAGTAAAATAAAAAAAAACCCAACCTTGACCATTATTATTACAAAACATGTTAAACAATATTAATACTTATTAATCATAATATTAATGTTTCTATAAAATAAATAATAATATAAAAAATGTATTCAAGCACAATATCACAAATGCACAAATGTATTCAAGCACAATATCCCAATCTGGTATACTGGTATACTGGTATATGTCATGAGTTTAACAGCAAAGGGTTAAGAACCACCAGGGACTCCAAAATGTTGTCTGCTTGAAAATCTTTGGAGGTTGAAGATTGTCCTAAAGAAATCTATGAATGTGTGTGTGTGTGTGTGTGACTCGGGCGGCTGATGGCTAATGTGAGGCCATTACTGTGTGTGCTTGTTTTCTACCTCCCTCTTAGAACCCTTCATGCTGTTAGGAAGCTCCTCCACTATACTTCAAGGCTGTCTATGAACACAATGGCCAGACTGGAGAGTGTCTCTCTGTGTGTTTGTACTACTCAGAGGAAACTTGCTGGCCTCACGCGGAAGCGCTCTGAAGTCGAAGCCACGCAGTCCAAGCATCCCCCGTCATTTAAGAGAGGCTCTCACCCAAATAAAGACTCTGAAGATGGTGACTATGTGGAGTAATTGGGAGGAGAAGGTGAGAGAAGAGAAAATGGACTCGCTGCTTTTATGTCTTTTGCTTGTTAAGGCTAACGGGAAGAGTTTTAAAAGAGAGTAAATAGCGAACACATGGGGACAACAATCAGGGCCCCGCAATCGATCCATAGAAATGTAGGTGGGTCATGTTGTTTGCTACTTTTATTTCACAGTCGGTGAACTACAGTGTTTAGCTGGGAGTGGTTGAGTGGTTAGCATGTTGGCCACACAGTCAGGAGGAAGACCAGCATTTGAATCGCCGTTGGGCATCTCTGTGTGGAGTTTGCATGTTCTCCCCATGTGTGCGTGGGTTTTCCAGATACTCCGGCTTCCTCCCACGGAGGTAAGAACCGCTGAAAGTTACTTGGTAAACTTGTGTCGTAACAAACAGCTCATGTTGCTTTTATTCCATCTGCTTTCTGATTTGTCTGGTGATAGCTTGGGCATTTGGTTAGAATGCCTCCCGGATGCCTCCCTGGGGAGGTGTTCAGGGCACATCCAACCGGTAGGAGGCCTTGGGGAAGACCATGGACACGTTGAAGAGACTGTGTCTGTCAACCGGCCTGTGAACGCCTCGGGATCCGCTGGGAGGAGCTAGACGGAGTGGCCGGGTAGAGGGAAGTCTGGGCTTCCCTGCTTAGGCTGCTGCCCGTGTGACCCGACCTCAGATAAGTGGAAGAAAATGGATGGATGAATATAAAGTCAGTTGGAAAACTTTGCTCGTAGTACTGAAAGCGGTGCTTTTGAGAAAAATGCAGTGAACAAGGCTGGCAGATGAGTTCCCTGTTCGCCATCACTGGATGTTTGCATGATCCACCAACCTAACACAGAACAGTAAACAATAGTTAAATAATAAAGTCTAGATCACCTACACACACCATTTGAATCTCAAATTTGAGTCTGTTCTGTAGTTAAAAAAAAAAAAAATATATATATATATAGCAACTTTTGTTCAAGCCATGTCAATTTCGTACTTAAAATAATGTACCAATTTAGGTCACATCCATTTCTGGTTAAACCACGCCCATTTCTGGTTACATGCCACACCCACTCCGAGCACAGATAAGGATACAGATCATTTAGATGGGTGCAGACAGACAGTCAGATATCGATTTCACAAGACAACTGCAGATCTTGATTATCTGCTGATCACATCCATGCAATCAAAAATCTTAACGCAAAAGCACAAATAGCCCAAAAATCAATGTTCATTCCACTAAAAAGCAGAAAGCAGACAAAAATAAAAGCCCAACATTTTCGCCCTAAAAATCCCTCCTTTCCAGCCTAAAATGTAGTCGGGAGTTTCCAGTATTAGCTTTATTACCCTGGAGAAGCGCTTGACGGGAAGTTGAGGAGGCATCCCGACCAAAAGCGATTAGAGACTCGCGAGCGCTCCTCGGTGGGTGAGGTCATGTCCAAAACCCCCCCCCACGTTCACAGCAGACTACACATAATAGTCGCAAAACCTCAGAGCACCCTCACCCGCGGGTTGTGGTGCCACCTTAAGGGAGGGCTGTCTCACAGAAAGTGTTGAAAACCACTATAAAAAATCTAAAGTGGTAACAGTAACCCTACTTTTGGCCCAGCCTGTATATGAAAAACGCTAAAAAGACACAGCTAAAAATGCATGACTTGGGAAGCACCTACTGGGCCTCCTTCCAAACTTCCGAAACCCGCCACCAGTGATCCATTTACATATTGTAGGCTTAACCAAGCCACAGTGACATTGTTAATAATATTTGTTGTGATACTGTATGCCACTTCATATAACAATATGCAATAAATAAACATAAGAGTTATCACAGCAACTGCATAAAATTAGCATATTCTTAACTGCAATATGACTGCATTTCAATTAATTAAACAAAATATACACATCATTGGTGTTAACAGTGTTACTCCGAAGAACTATGTCAGTGTCATGTTTGTCCTCCACCTTGACTTTCATACTTTCAAGTTTATTGGATGATTGAACTTCACGCCTGTTAGTTCAGCCGCTGCCTTGCAGCAATTATATTATTGTAATGATATAATATATATATATTTACCCGCACTTGGTCTTGCTCTCTGCATCCTTGGGGTCGTTGCCACAACATCGCCATGCGCAAACGTAACAGTGTGTCCCGTTACGTGCACGATCATGTCCTTTCGGTGACTACCCAAAGCTCGTGACCAGAGGATAGGGTAAGAACGTAGATTGGCCGCTAATTTGAGAGCTTTGCCGCTCGGCTCAACTCCCTCGTCACCGCAACAGAACGTGGCAGAGTCCGGATCACTGCAGACTCAGCACCAATTGGCCCGATCTAGCGCTCCATCTTCCACTCACTTGTGAACGACTTAAGAGCTTGAACTTAAGTTGAACTTAAACTCCTCCACTTGGGGCAGGATCAGTTAACCACATACTCTATACTGTATATGTCAAATACAAAAACCGCTTATTTGCTGTAGAAAAACAAAATGATCAAACTTGCAGTTCCCACACCTGCAGCTGACTGACGGATAGTAGGCAGAGCTGCACACTGTATTTTACAAATTGTAGCGAAGCCTGCTTTTTTTAAAAACATTGATGGCCGTATACATCATGGGAGATGAAATATGTTCCACACGTTTGGTGCTGGTAAGCAGGCTCTAGATACACATACTTCTGTCAGAACGTCATTAAAAAGTACAACAGGAGATCTTTAAAGAAAGCACCTCTCGGGTGATGAAATGCTGACTTTCGACTTCTAAAGTGATGTCTTCCAACCCTAGAGGTTCCACTGTACTTGCAAATAAAAAACTCAATCCTACCTCCAGACAGGCTAACGGGGATAATCTCATTAAACCTAAATGTTTGAAGTATACAGCCGGTTTAATTTAGCCGGTTTGTTTTCAAAGCTTTGGCCGTCCTCTTTACAGTCGATAATATCACGGCTGCTCCGTTTGCATTGAGCAAGCAGCTTTGGCTCAGGTGCCACAAGGCCCTGAGTGTGTTAAATATCTGTCTGAAAATGTGGGAGGACAACTTTAAAGGTGGTGCCACGAAGGGATAATGGAAGTGGAGGGGATTGAACAAGAGTGGCGAGACAAGAAAAGTAGTTGGCAGTGAGAAAGAAGGCAGGATGCGGGAGGAAGGAAGAGTCGGCCAATTGATCGATCAGACCTGTCGGCAGCCAGGGAGACGTCTGTCCTCGTGCTGCCACTCTCTGGCCTGCAGACACCTAACCCCCACCCCCAGTGCTCCGAAGGGGATGGTGGCGTCAGACCAGAGGACTACGCTGCCCTTCCATGTGTGTGTGTGTGTGTGTGTTGGCCTATGGCTGCCCAGGGCCTTGCAGGGGCCTCAGGTGTGGAAGTGCCCTCTCCTCTGTGGAATTAACTAGGCTCCAGTCAAGAAACTAATCTGGCCGACAGAGACACGTCTTGGGAGTGTGGATTTTTTTTTTTATCAATACAACAAGCCTCATTGCTCTGACACACAACCGCTGCTGCTGCTATACTGTTTCCTGCAGACTCAACCGTGTCGCCGCCCTTATGGGATTTTGTCCTCATGTACAGTTTCATTCCTGGATGAGAAATTGTTCTGATCATCCATTTTTGCTTTGTTAGTTGTTTTACTTTTAGTTTTCCTTTCGGACAAAAAATTGTGACCATATTTTCCTGTATAGTAGAGATGCTCCGATTGATTGGCCACTGATCAGCGGTGGCCGTTTTGTGATCACAAAAGCCGATAAAAACCTTTCAGCGGCGATCACAAAAGCCGATCCAGCACTTTTGCAGCCCGCAACACTTTCCTTCAAAACACAAACAATCATGTCTGCCATGTGGAACCTAACTGCTAACACGCCACGAAAACTGTCTTGCAGGGGTAATGCGTTACAACGCTTAAATGCGGCCGTTGAAGGACAACACTTGGCATACATCACAATTAGACGTCAACAAACATTAACTGTAGAATGGAATCAAATCGAATTGTATGTTAAAATATACCCTGTGATTGACTGGCGACCAGTCCAGGCCAAAGTCAGCAGGGATAGGCTCCAGCATACCCGCGACCCTAATGAGGATAAGTGGTATAGAATATGAATGAATGAATGTTAAAAAATAGTTTTGGAATCGCATTATAACCTGCGTATCTAGATTCTTAACAAATCATCTATCACAAAAGACATTTAACTCCCTTTTTACGTGTAAAAGAGCTCTTCCGAGCTCTTATCAAATGCACTTCTGCCACCATGTGGCCGTTTTTATGGCTTAAAACTGCTCTAATAGGGTCATCTATCGGTGGGCGTGTTGCTTCATCACCTCTTTTCCGGTACAAGTGGGTCTTTGGTATTCAATGAGTTCATTACTAATTCTATTAGTAATTACATATTTTTTGGGCCCCCTTGCAGTCAAGGGACCTTGAAAGTGTCTAGACTTTTCCCCATTTAGAAGGCACATCTGGCCAATACGAGTAATGATAAATAAACTGAATAATGTATAAATAGGGTAGCACATTGGCCTCACAGTAAGGAGGTTCTGGGTTCGAATCTCCGTTGGGCATCTCTGTGTGGAGTTTGCATGTTCTGCCCGTGTGTGCGTGGGTTTTCTGCGGGTACACCGGTTTCCTCCCACATTCCAAAAACATGCATGCTAGGTTCATTGGAAACTCTAAAATGTCCATAGGTATGAATGTGAGTGTTTGTTCGTCTATATGTGCCCTGCGATCGATTGGTGACCAGTCCAGGGTGTAGCTCGCCTAAAGCCAGCTGGGATAGGTTCCAGCATACCGCGATAAGCGTCATAGAAAATGAATGAGTGAATGTATTATTATTATTAATTCACAGGATCAGTATTAGCCAATTTTAGTCCTGCAGGATTGTTATCTCGGAATCTGCACCATAAAACCCCAATTGGAGCATTCATAATACATACATACACTGCTCAAAAAATTAGAGGAACACTTGAACATCAGATCAAAATGGGGGGAGGTAATGATCTTGAATATCTTTCCTGATAATAAGTAGGTGATGTATTAGTAACAAAATGATTCCACATAATTTGATAAAAAGGAAAATGATCACCCTATAGAGGGGGGAATTTAAAGACACCCCAAAAATGAAAGTGAAAAAATGATGCAGCAGACTGGTCCATTTTGCCAAAATGTTATTGTAGCAACTCAAAATGATTCTCAGTAGTTTGTGTGGCCCCCATGTGCTTGTACGCATCCCTGACAACGTCGGACAACGTCCTAATGAGACGACAGATGCTGTCCTGGGAGATCTCCTCCCAGATCTGGACCAGGGCATCACTTAGCTCCTGGACAGTCTGAGGCGCAACTTGGCAGTGCCGGATGGACCTAAACATAATGTCCCAGAGGCGTTCTATTGGGTTTAAGTCAGGTGAACGTAGGGGCCCGTCAGTGGTTTTAATTCCATCATCTGCCTGCATACTGAAGCCACATGAGGTTGGGCATTGTTGTGGACCCGGAGGAACCCAGGTCCCACTGCACCAGCGTAGATTCTGGCAATGGGTCCAAGGATTTCGTCCCAAAACCTAATAGCAGTCAGGGTACCATTATCTAACATGTAGAGGTTTGTGCATCCTCCCCAGACCATCAATGACCCACCACCAGTCATGCTGAATGATGTTGCAGGCAGCATAACGTTCTCCAAGGCATCTCCAGACCCTTTCAAGCCTGTCGCATGTGCTCAGGTTGAACTTGCTCTCATCGGTGAAGAGCACAGGGCACCAGTGGCGTAATGTCAATTATGGTGGTGTATGGCAAATGCCAATCGAGCTCTACGGTGCTGGGCAGTGAGCACAGGGCCCACTACAGGACGTCGGGCCCTCAGGCCACCCTCATGAAGCCTGTTTCTGATTGTTTGGTGGAGGTAATTTTGTAGGGTTCTGGCAGTGCTCATCCTGTTCTCTCTTGCACAAAGCAGCAAATACCGATCCTGCTGAGGGTTTAAGGACCTTCTACGCCCTGTCCAGCTCTCCTGGAATCACTACCTCCATCCATCCATCCATTTTCTTCCGCTTATCTGAGGTCGGGTCACGGGGGCAGCAACCTAAGCAGGGAAGCCCAAACTTTACTCTTCCCGGCCACTTCGTCCAGCTCTTCCCAGAGGATGCCGAGGCGTTCCCAGGCCAGCTGAGAGACATAGTCTCTCCAGCATGCCCTTGGTCTTCCTGGAGGCCTCCTACCGGTTGGACGTGCCCTGAACACCTCCCCAGGAAGGCGTTCGGGAGGCATCCTAACCAGATGCCCGAGCCACATCATCTGGCTCCTCTCAATGCGAAGGAGCAACGGTTCTTCTCCGAGTCTCTCCCAGACGACGGTGCTTCTCACCCTATCTCCAAGGGAGAGCCCAGCCACCCTGCGGAGAAAACTAATTTCGGCCGCTTGCACCCGCGATCTTGTCCTTTCGGTCACTACTCAAAGCTCATGACCATAGGTGAGGGTAGGAATGTAGATCGACCGGTAAATTGAGAGGTTTGCCTCTGCACAGACCGGTGCAGAGTCCGCATCACTGCAGACGCTGCACCAATCCGCCTGTCCATCTCGCGTTCCATCCTTCCATCGCCCGTGAACAAGACCCAGAGGTACTTAAACTCCTCCAGTTGGGGCAGGAACTCATCCCCGACCCGGAGATGGCACTCCACCCTTTCCCGGGCGAGATAACTACCTGTCTCCTGAATCTCCTCCATGCTCTTGAGACTGTGCTGGGAGACACAGCAAACCTTCTTGCAATGGTACATATTGATATGCCATCCTGGAGAAGTTGGACTACTTGTGCAACCTCTGTAGTGTCCAGGTACCGCACCGCGCTATCAACAGAGATGTTGATCCAAGCCAAAGGAAAAACTACAGCAGTAGAAAGTCAGTCAGTAAAAAATCTGCCAAAAGAGATCAGGAGTCAGTGGCCTCAACTTGGAAAACCATTCCTGTTTTGGGGTCTGTCTCATTGTTACCCCTCTGATGCACCTGTTGTTGATTTCATTAACAACAAAGCATCTGAGACTGATTAACAACCCCCTCTGCTACTTAACTGAACAGAGCAATATCCCAGAAGTTTGACCGATAGGTTACTATACTCTGATCAAAAAGTGTTTCTCTAATTGTTCTGAGCAGTGTATATATACATTAAAGTCAAGAATGCCTTTACAGTGCTAGCATTAGCAGAAAACTGACTAGTAGACTTTGTCTTTCAGAGATGGTTGTGTACCCAACAGATATGCAGATTAGCACTCAATAAAATGTAATTATTTAGGTAAGGAATTCCCACATAGGATCGGCATTTGGGATTAAATAGGAGGTGAAAGAAAAAGGTAAAAAATACAGTATAATAGTCTATCTGTGCATGGAAGAAGATTAGAAGGTCCACTCAAAGACCAACAAAGAATGTAGGGCAAATCACTGCTCTCATAAAAAATTGGGGATTTGGGGATGTATTTCTGGATATAGGATAGCACACATGACTGAAAATAAGTAAATGTTCAATTGTATGCGTCATACATGATTTGGCATATATAGGTAACTATCAAAATTCTTGTAATGTTTTTGAAGTACATTTGAGAGGTTTGGGCTTAGATAAGTTCCATTCTTTGATGTCCCTGTGGCTGTTTTCATACCAGGTGACTAAAATCCATCAATCATAATGAGCCGTATGCAGATATTGATCTGCGTAAAAGGACAACACCGCAAAGGGTCTCCATCCACCTTTTCAGCTCACAAAGGTCCAATAATACTAAGAAGATTTAATGTGAAATGCTGACATCCTTGTTGCCTAAACAAAGTTACAGCAAATATTCTTTATGATGTTATGTGATATCTCTGTGTGCAAACAGACAATACAATTCGGAGGCTCTGCACAGCTAATTTGATAGATTGAGGGTCAAGCCCTCCTTTCTTCCATGTCCACTCTGTCCATCCATCCATTACAGCGGACTCTATTGTTCCAAACGAGATCGCGGGACTGCAGGTTGACCCTAGAGGTCATATCATCAGATGCTCTCCTTGCTGACCTGTAATAACCTGCAGCTCTTAAGCCTTGGAAGCCGGATGCTTCACAGAAGGATGCACAAATTGTAAAACTCATTCAACAACACAGCATGCCGGGAATTCTGCCAAATGGCACAGATTGTAAAATAAATGTGAAGTGATAATAAATATGAAACATACAAAAACTCCATTAGGGCAAGTTGGTCACACTTGTAAAGGACGATGGCATGTCCGGAATCCACTTTCATACGTGTACATTTTTTTTTCCAAAGTCAGATTCAAGCATATTCAATTTGAAAACTGACACATACACTACTGGTTAAAAGTTACACCAATACAGCCCAATCTTTCTAGTCGTTTCACGTCCAATGAATAGCTTGAAATGGTACAAAGGAAGTGGTGACGTGCCAGAGGGGACCCAAAACTGATTTCAGCCTTATACAAAAAGACGACAAAATGGGTCAACAAATTAAAGCTGTTCTGCAGAAATGGAGATGGATTAAGCCTTGGCACTTGGTCAACTAATTCCTGCAGGTGTTCCAAGTTATCCGGAGTACTTACCACCTCCTCTGTCTGCATAAAAACAGTGTTTGGAAAACACTGTGGGATTATGCTTGAACTGGAGAAAGTAATTTGTTGCCACAAAAATATCAAGAATAAAGGCAATTAACAATGGAAGATAGACAGACCATCTTAACACTTCCAGTGAAACTGGAGTGTTCTAAAGCTTTTGCCCGGCGGTGTATTTATAGTAGCTCTGGAAAAATCTAAGAGAGTAACTCTTTTTTTCTGAATTCCGCATCTTTACGCGTACGGCAGCCATTCCATGCCAGTGTCCGCTGAATTACAATGCAAACACATTGTCTGTTGTATTTTGACCATTTTTCAATATCTGCAAATAAATGCTCTAAATGACAATATTTTGGTGGGGAATTTGACAGCAATGTTATCAGTAGTAAGTAGTTCTAGAATAATAAAAATGATCATCAAAACAAAGCCAATCACAACCAAACAACATAGGGAAATTGTGGAAAATAATCAACATAGAAATAGTGAACAAAAGTATAGAACATGCAAATTGACTGTAATAGTATTGTGGCGTATACTTGAATGAAACACAAAGACAAGAAATCAAGTTATACAAGTAGACAAGACTCTTCTCTGTGTTTCAATGAGTAATGTAAAACTTAAACATATCCCGCTTCAGGGACGTAATCAGGGCTAAAAAAGCGAAAGACTGCTGGGTCGTGAGAGGCAGGAGCGAGTGAGGAGAAATGAGTGCAGGAGAAGGTGAATCTGATTTCTCCCCGTAAATTGGACTCTCCTGCTTTCTCTAATTCATGTTTCAGAGCTCCTGCATCGACGGGGAGATGGAGAGAGGGGGAAGAAAGGAGGGGAAGGCGGAAGACAAATCCATGCAGGGGTGGGGGTGGTGGTGAGCGGAGGGAGACTGCGGCCGCTCTCCCACAGGCAGACAGCAATCAATAAATCAATAGGAAACTGTGGTTGGCTGGAGAAGGGCTGAGGCTGGAAGAGAGAGGCCGGAATCAAAGCAGCTCCTAGATGGATGGAGCGAGGAGAAGAAGGGGGCGGAGCGATGGAGGGTTCCATAGAGCTGCCCTGGAAAACAGGGAAACACTCCTAGGCGGAGGTCCAGGCTTTTGGGGTCCCCTCCTTTCCCCCGAACCTGCCCGCAGCACATCCTGCCTGCCTGTACCGGGGATGCAGTGATTGGGCTTGGCACGGCGCGGTGCCCCGCTGTGGTCTGACCAATGAGCCCAGTGAAGCGCGGCCGTATGCGGGGCCGGGGGAGAGCCGTAGGCCCCTCTGCCCGCTGGGTGCAGCCCGCTTGACTGGCTGCCTGCCTGCTGGCTGCCTGGACATCGATCTCAGTGGGCTGAAGAGTACAGCTGGACGCACACTGAGAGCTGGGGCTAAATCTGGCTCAGGCTCAATCAACGCTTGCACCTGTCTTTTCCAAAGGGAATTAAACATAGCAGATAGAGAGAGGAAAAGAGTAATGGTGTGTGTGAGCCTGTGTGAGTGTGTGTATACTAAGGCAGAATTTAGACGGTACACATGTAGTTGAATGTTTGCAAGGAAACAAGCCCCGTTTGTCATTAGTCAGCATCGTTATAGTGCAGCAGCTGTGTGAATGCGAGACAAGCATTCACTAATAATGACGTGAATACTGAGAGACGCGCATTCATAACCGAGCTGTTGTACGTCAAAAATATTCTAAGTAACACTGAGAGATAACAATTTACAACAAATTGATGTTGTGGTGTAGACGCTGAGAGAAAAAGTTCATGTTAAAGCTCCCAGGCGTCAAATTGTATTTGTTACTACTATCAAAGCTGAGAGACAGGCTTCCATACTAGAGCTGGAGTTATTTTGTGAATGCATACAAGACTGACCGTAAAGCAGGCGTCACCAACCCCTGATCCCGATCGACCAGTCGATCTTTGGGACTTACCCGGTCGATTGCTGTTGCAAATTCCCTGTATATTATTACACATTGATATTTATGCAGGCACTGTTCAGGGCGGACTTCATGTTTTGATGCCACGCACCTTGCAGGACAGCTAAGGGTCCTTCTTAGGACATTTGAGCCATCGGGGCAGCTGCTGTTGAAATGAAATGTCCGGTATTGTTTTTTTTTGCTGATATCCGATGCCAACATTGTCCAGTTCTTAGTTTCCAATTCCAGTATCAACCGATATCTATGTGTGTAAACATGATGGAAATAACATTAATTGATGCAGCAATTAGCTCCTCCATGTGGCTGTAAACATTGTGCAACTATGTGCAACACGGTGCATTTTCTGCTGAGGAGTCTCCCGCAGATACTACTGCATCTGCGTTTATTTACAATCCCAACATATGATGAATGAATGTTGCCTGGGAATACAGTGTTTTCCACAATGTCGGCAAATCAAGCTGTCAAAATGGGGTTATAATGGCCAAATCGTGCAGTCCATGGGCCAAATACTATCAAAGGTAATTGTTAAGCCTTACCTGTGAAATATTTTCCTCGGGGTTTGGTTTGGGCAGTAAAACGAGTCGTACACTTCCAGCAAGCACACGAATATAATTTCTTTACTCGGACTGTTGCCACTTCCAATATGGTGGTGATAGTGACATACGGCTCGGTGCTTGGTGCGGCGTCCACGTATTTATGTCAGTGAGCTACCCCCCTCAATTTGAGAGTAGAAGTAGATACAAACGATTGCAATGGAATGTTTTCTGTTACAGAGTGGGGAAAATATTCCATTCCTAACACACTGTATTACTGAAATAACATTAGTACGTCACTGTGTGAAGGCAAAAAGTGATGCTTAGGTTTACAGTGATAATTCAGTATGTTTCCAACCCACGTATAAAGTACAAATTCCCATGTGAACAAGGGGAAGCAATTTCATCAGGAAGCGTGACCTTTACTAACTCTCGTAGAGAACTCTGGGATACTTAAACTTGTCCTCAGTAGTCCAATGTGGCTCTACTTGTTTATAATGGCAGTCCACCTTTGGAGGACTCTTTCATAATTGGACATTAAGGGCTACCGTGTCTTGTCACACTATACAGTAGTTCAGGAGGAACATAGTTGTACCTTAGTTGTACTGAAAAAGGTCCATGCACACACTTTGGAGTCCAATAATGTGCCCTATAGGGTACATTGGTGTAGATTGTACCCCAAGGGACCAAACCCTTCTGATCTGACATTGTATAGTACAAGTAAAAATCACACGTTGGCCATCTAAAGCAATCTTTTCCTACCTTCATCTTCCTCCCTTGACCTTTCTGTTTTACTCTTCCTTTCCCCGTCTTTTTTTTTTATCCCTCCTCTGTCCACCACTTTCTTCCCCATGCTCTCCTCTCTGGGGTCCCATCCTGGAAAGGCCGCTCCCACCCAGACACAGATGGCCCCCCGGATCAGATTTATCAAGGCCAAAGGAGTCCTCAGCAAAAGGTCACTCTCTTAAAAGCTGACCGATCAATGGTCCAAGTCCTGATACCAGCAGCCATGCTTTTTCTTCTCCACATGTTTGACCATTAAGTGCACATCTACATGCATGTCTGTGTGTGCGTGTGTGCACGTGTGTGTGCGTTAAAGCATGCACGCACCTGCCTAACACCGTTATTAATCGAAGGTGCCATTCGTCAGACGCTCTTCTAACGACCTCGCCAATCTCTAATTGTGCAACCTTATTGAGGTGCTACTAAATATTTCAGCGAGTCATTAGCTCATTACGCGTCATTATCTACAGCCCGTCTGGATTACCTTGCCAGACTTTTAGCAACTTCTCTGTGGGAAATCAATAATCAGCAGACACTTTCAATCAACGCCAAAGCCCAAGCACAAATTCACGCAATTACGCACCTGCACGGCCAGCACTGTCGATGTAAACCTTAGACTTACTTCGTTTTAATTAGGTTCCTCTCAGCTACACGGGAGCAGAGCTGTTCGACCTTATGTGTAAATATGTGATTGTGGGGAATTTTCATCTTTCCTTGTTTATGTTTTCATCTGCACGTCATGCACTATCGTGACTACTCTCGCTTGTTCTTACCACAAATGACTAAAACCAACCAAGACAGCAGCCAGGCGTATATAATACGTAAGATTCAGGTGTCACGTATTGTTATTGCCCTAACACAGCGTTGCCAGCCATCACTGATGCATGCGTGTGCAGCATTTACAGGGAGCTATCGCTTTGTTTTTGAAGGGTAGGGTCACGCTCCAAGGTCGAGGGCTAGTGTGCAGCCTGAGCAGGCGTGCTACCGCAGAG
The DNA here is from genome assembly GCA_024372805.1 of Oostethus manadensis. Taxonomy (NCBI): domain Eukaryota; kingdom Metazoa; phylum Chordata; class Actinopteri; order Syngnathiformes; family Syngnathidae; genus Oostethus; species Oostethus manadensis. The sequence goes on from QODF01000046.1 coordinate 320,942, forward strand.
CTGTTTAACGCTACCATGAAACCTCTTTGACACACTTTAGAAGTCACTCAACAATGGGCGGCGTGTGCGTGGTTAAGTGTGTGACTAATTTCTTTTAACGCACTGTGAGATTGAGAGAGTCAAGGACAGAAGGGGGCGGTGGTGGGGAGGGGGCTGCTACTTGTTCGGGAGGTCGAAGGTCACCTCCTCTTCAATAGAGCCAGAAACGCCAATATAATAAGGCAAACACACAAACAGAAACATGCGAGCCGCTGTGCAGCATACCAATGCTTTGTGTCTGCAACATAAAACATTTACCTGCATGACAAGGATAATAAGCCTTATTTCTTATCCTCCATGTACAATAAGTTACACTCTAGGAACAGTTCAAAAATGTTAAATTAAGGAAAATACCCAAAGTTAACAGTTTGAATCCACACAAGATTTAAATGTAGTGCCTTCATGCTCATTCGGCGACTCTAAATTCTCCACCGGTATAAATGTGAGTGGTTATTTGTCTACTGTATATGTGCCCTGTGATTGGCTGCAGACCAGTCCAGGGTGAAGTCAGCTGGGATAGGCTCTAGCGTACCCCCGCGATTCTAGTGAGGAGTAGCTGCAGAAGAAATAGATGGATGTTTTCTTTCATGCTCAGTCTCAGCTGTCTAAATAGAGGCGTACAATGCAAGAAATGCAATCTATTGTTTTAAAAAGAATACACCTCTAAAGTTGCTTAAAATGTTGGAGTTCAAGCATCCACCTCACGCACGACCTCAGCAGAGGTTGAGCTTTTTGCGACTTTTTTGTCAAACATACAGTTAATGCTGCATTTATAGCTCGGCGTTTATTTTTTTACAGCCATGAAGTGGAGGTTTTTACTTCAATAATGATTTGGAGTGCATGAGAAAGTGGAAAGGACAAGGCAGCTCTCTTTGACGGCATGGTCACCAACCTGCAACCTCAGTTAGCGTAAGCCCCGGTTTCTGTATTTTATCAGTTACGTCAAATATGTATGCAAAGATTTAGCCTCTCGCTTACATTTGTGACGTATTTTTTAACACAAAAACTCCCTCTTAGCAGCCTGTTAGCATGCTCTGAACTGGAAACCGGAAGCAAAAGTCACTGTCCCCATGTCAGGTGTTGACTCCGTATTTGTCGGCTACCTAATACAGCCGCAAGTCTTTTTCTTATTGGTCATCGCTGCAAAATAAGCCACAAAGGTGCCACACTTAGATAAATGTGAGAAACACTATTGAATTCCAATGTGGATCACTGCTGGCCGCTGCTTCATAGCAGAATATGCTACAATTAAGTTGTCAATCAAGGTAAAAGTCACGTTCAGTGTCCCTTTATACCTTTATTTGTTATCTATATGCATTTAAGGTCGCGGGTTTGCTGGAGCCTATCCCAGATGACTTTGGGCGGGAGGCGGGGTACACCCTGGACTACCAGTGACCCTAATGAGGATAAGCGGTATAGAAAATGAATGATCGAATATGCATTTAGACTATAATTGTAAAACTATATTAAAAAAAAGGTAATAGTATTTACATTATTACTTATGGGAAAATGTTTTGGTTAGTGTGCATATAAGTATATTTCAAGGACTACAGATGAAAACGAGCTGAATGCTCCATCTGGAGCTTTCTGCATGAATAATGTGCACACACTGCCCCAAATCCCACAACAACAACAACAACAACAACAAAAGGAACACAGCAGCAACTGAACCAATGTTGTAATAGTGATAAGGCGCAATCGGCCCAGGAGGCATTAACGGCGCTGATGAGCAAATTTTTTTGTGATCCGGTTCGAATTAGATACCCTGGTGCTTATTTGCTATTGTAGACCACGCACTCGGCGATTAGAGGAATCGTAGATAAAAAATAAAGGAGCCTTTACTGTACTGCAAAAAAAGAAGAAGCCTCAACAAGGAAAGCGTTAAGAGTAAAAGAACATGAGAAGAAGTGGCAGTCAACTTGTGTTTTATTGTTTTAGATTGTATTAAATAGAGTGGTTAACTTCCTATTATTTTTACACTTTGACAGTAAAGACGGCTAAAATGTGGAATTAATACAGGCTTTATGACGACCCACAGATTTTTTCTATTTTCTATTATTTCCCATGGGGAAATGGTTTCCGGAACAAATGAGGTGCCGACCAGCATCCCGGAAAACAAAGAGTTCTCAACCTGAGATGCTCCTCTGCACTGTAATATGATATTCTACCTCCTGATTGCAACAGACTTGTTAGCGGACAGTTAAACACTATGTCAGAAAAGTCAACACTCACACATTAATCAATAACCAACACGAAGCGGCTGCACGGTCAAATGATTCCAGCAGATGGAATTAGTTTGTGAGTCTTTAATAATAAATGTGCTCCTGTGTTCAGAAAAGTTGGTTTAGAATCAGATCTTTTTCCGTCCAGCCTGAATCTCCTTTTTCTTCATTATCCGTCAGTCTTCCATTTCTCCTCATTGTCTGGGCTCATCCCAGTCAGCATTTACCACACCTTTTTTTTCCTTTTTGTTCCACATCCTGATTTATTTTGGCCCTGGAATCATGTGACCCTAAATATTGTAACTGACCCCAGGCGTATCGATCCCCGCTCCATTCCCCTCCTCCGCTACTTCAGCTCTGCCACTTTCTGCTTCAGCAGAAAAATCCTCTGCAATCTTTCATAATCGTCATATGGAAGTAGGCTTGTTACAATAACACATTTTGCTGGACGATATTCCTCCCACAAATGATTTGGAGAGCATGTTTTCATTAATGTAATGATAAAACATGTTATGTTCTGCACGGCGTGGCCTGGTGTAGCGACCCCGAGGATGCAGAGAGCTGGACGGCAGGCCGGTAAGTGTAAGGAATATTTAATAGAGGTTGCTGCGAAGCAGCAGAAAACACAAGGAGGTCCACGACGCGAAAGCAAAGCACACACGACAATGAGCCGACACGGACTGGCGCACACACCTGAACAGTACGGCAAACAAATGAGGAACAGGTGCGTGTAATTAACGGAGAAAAACTAGAGTGTAAGAAAAACATGTGAAACTAGGAAAATAACAACAACACAGGTAAACCAACTAGAACTGTCACGAGAACAACACGCGGATCGTGACAAAACATGGCATAATAATGTGAGTACACCGATTTAATTTCTCAAGAGTATTTAACATTGTAAGTGGAATGTCAAGACCTTCAAATAAATGAAATAAACATACAAAATAATAGACTAAACACACACAAAAAGACAATGAACAAAAAATCTCTTTAGGCAGAAATTCCAGATAAATAAAAATCCCAATAAACCACATTATTTCTGATTTTTAATCAATGTCACTTTGGCTGTGGCAAACAGTGCTCTTATTTTGAAATCTGGAAGTGTGTGGTGTGTGTTGAGAATGTCTATTGACAGAGTGCAATATAAAACAATTGCTTAAATTAAAGCAGTAAAACAATATAATGTAAACACACACATCCAGCATGAGTCGGACACACAGCCGCACTAGCATGCTCTGCTAAACTAAGCTAACCCAGCTAGCTTTGTAATAGAGTTTTCAAGTTTTTTCGCTGCCTTTTTGACATGATTAGTTTGGGAGGGTCCAGGTTGATGTTTGTGATGAGATTCTGCCACTATTGAGCAGTCAACCGGGGAAATACTTCCCCACACAAACATTCCTTCTCCTCAGGATGACATCATTTCATTCACACAAGTCACTTTCCACAAGATTTGGCATTTTACAGTAACAAGTCAGTTGATCAAAGCCGGCAAATTTACCAACATTTTATTTATCGTGCAATGAATTGATTTAATGATTAATGCTACTGGTCTATACGGAGGAGCTGGGTATTTCTTCACAGGCATGTGGGCACACCCTGTATGTTTAAATGCTGTTTTACACATATGCATTTAAAGACATGTACATGCAAATGGAATTTGTGGCACCCCCTATGGCCTGTGGTTGTAATGCTTTAGGCGACATGCTAGCATTTTATAATTATTAGAAAAATAGTCAATGCCTCAGTCACACCTGTGTCCCTGCAATAACATTTTGCTTGATGGCAGCCATGTTTTTCCAACAACCCTACAACAATCCTGCTCAAATTTTACAGACATGTGCTCGCCAATCCCCTAAGTATTAGGATGCTCATCGGGTGATCACACTGTCATGATCGCTTGATGGCAAAGGCATTAAGCTTTCTCTCCTTGAACGCTGTTGGATTGTTGAGCTGTTAAGCTGCTGAGGTTGGACGCAGTAAAACAGTCATTTTGAGCTTCTTAAAAGATCCCGAGGGTTATGGAATAAAAACGTCAAATGGTGGACCCAAAAAATATCACTCTCCCTGAGCTGGAGGATCTGCTGTCCTTCAAAACACAAGACAACTCTGGCCCAAATGAAAATTGTTACTGGTGCCAAGTGCAGGCCAAAAAACATCAGATGGCATCTGCCAGAGAAGAGTTTTAAGAACAAAAAACATCTTCAAAGGTCTTGTCCTTATCAACACCACAAAATTGCCCATTTGGAATTTACATGAGAGCACCAAACATGGGACATTGAAAGGTGGAACAAAGTTTTATTCTCTGATGAGAAAAAATGTAACCTTCATGTTGTGATGGCTTCCAACGTTACCGGCATGACAAGGAGATCCCAAATGAGATGATTTCTACACAGCACTGTGTAGTGGGTGCCATCATGATGAGGGCTACTTTTTCATTTAATGGAACAATGGAGCTTCAAGTTGTGCAGAGACGTAAAATAGCAAACGGCTATGTGGAGATGTTGCAGCAGGCATCCCTTGTGACTGAAGGCCTTCTCCTGTGTGGTAATGACTGGGGAATGACCTCACTCTTTGGGAACATGCATGTTCCCCTGATCTAAATCCAATTGAGAACATTTGGAATGGATGGCAAGGAAAGCCATCTTCAACACTCAAGATGCCTAAACCAATTTCTGAGAAGATTAATAAGAATTAAAGGGGGTTGTTTTTTGAGCTATGGTCTTAAACTTTTGATCAGCTGATGCACAGCCTGTCACTGGCTTGCAATAAATTGCTTACTCGATGTTTTTGTCTCACTCCCCATTTTTCCTATTTTTAATTTTAAAGCTCCACTTAGAATCTCAACAGTGCAAAATTAAAATAAATTCTTGCAATATTTCTTATAACATTTTTAGTGTAACAGGCTGCAAAACACATTCTTTTTATATTCTGCTTCTAAAGCAGGGCTCTCAAACTTATGCCACGGAGGGCCAAGACACTGCAGGTTTTCTTTCCAGCCGGTCCCTAAAGCAGGTGCTTTAATTGATGAGCTCCTTCCCTCAAAATGAAGGAGGTGTTGATCATTAAAATCACTTGCTGTAGTGACCGACTGAAAAGAAAACCTGCAGGGTCTCGGCCCGCCGTGGCACGAGTTTTAGAGCCCTGTTCTAAAAGCTTCTAAAATATACTTTTAAAGCGCATTGACATGGTAATCCCCAAATATAAGAAGAGGGAGTAATGCATCAAACAATCGATAAATACTGTGCATACCTCCCAGCAACTAGTGCAATGTGTGTGTGTGTGCGTGTGTGTGTGTGTGAGGGTGAAAAGACAAAGAGGCTAAATTGAAAGGAAATGATGAGCGATGAGTCTGTGTCGCCCATTAGTGTTCTCCGGCGTCTTTTTCTCCCACCATCATTGTCTATTTCCCAGTCTGTGTGTGTGTGTGTGTTTTCACGTTTTCCCACTCGCCTGAGGCTACACTTGCTTATCCTTATCTGTGGGTCCACATGTCACGTCGAGGGGACGCCTTTGGAAATGTTGACATCTTTTGAGCAGTGGTGTGTGCTTGTGGTTAAGAGCAAAGTTTAAAAAAACAAGAAAAGTCACACATTTGACTCTGATGACAACAAAATGGGAGCTTACCACAAAATGCTGTAAAAATATATACAATATTCATACATTATAAGTCTTTGTAAGAATAGTGTATAATTAGGTCCTGAGATGGGAAGTAACATTGATTTTCATGCATTTATTAGTCCTCAGGCCAAAAATCTCCAAACTACTATGAAATTATGATATAAAAAATATTTCCACTTTAAATGAATCAATTTTCTAGCCAAAATATACAATACTACCCAGAAAATTATAATATTTCCAGTTTTTTTCATGGTATTTTGCTGATCAGGTCTCGCAGCTTAAAAAAAAATCAAATTTTCTGAGTTTGTGGGTTTGTGTTTTTTAAAAGCTAAAAATCTTAATCAGCAACAAGAAACTGCTTGAGATATTTCAATTTGCGTGTAAGGGCTCAGTAAAATTTGTTGGCGTCATCTTTTGTCTTAAATTGCCAAAATAAAACATTTTTTACTTGATACTCTAATTTTTTGGGTAGTACTTTACATATACAAGTTTTTGGGGGGAGATTTTAATACTTTTAAGTATAGTTGTAGTTTTTATTAACTACAATGTTGTTTATTACCCCAAAAAACAAACACACTAACACTAAAATAACCCCCAAATATATACTCTATGATCCAAAATCAATAGAGCAGAACACAGCAAAAGGTATGAAATTTGGCTGCATGCTTTGAATGGGCAAAAGTAGCACCATCTGGTGGACAACACAAAGAAACAAAAAATACAAAATAAAGGTCTTAACACAAAGGAATGGATCAGTTCATTTGAAGATAAATGGGGGTTCAACATTTTAGGTCACGAGGACCAAACGTGTAATTTTATGTGTAGCTTTTACATTTAAGGCTAATTTAAAGAAGGAGAAAATAAAAAACCAAAAAGCTATATTCCGTGACAATAGCATGGAAAGGCTTCAAATGTGTGTACTTTTACACCAACATACTTATTTGGGGTGGTGACTGCATGTATGTACGTGTGGCATTGGGCTGGATGAGGGGAGGGTAAGGGGGTTGAGGCTGTATCCATGGTAACACCCTATCGCGACCCCCACTGAGCCCGAAAAGACAAAGGCGGCGGCGGAGGCACACACACACACACGCACACGTATAGCGAGGAAGCACTACAGGGCCAGCTGAGCCAGATCAATATTTCTCCCCATTTAAAGACCAGAATTCAGAGAATGGCTGTTTAGCACTCAGACAGCTTTAGACCTTGTATTTTTTTAAACACCAAACATCCAGTCTACAAAGCGGTGATTTTTTTTTAATACTAAAATATTTCTTGGCAGACCTTGTGAGCCCCCATCAAGACCTTCCTCATGTTTTCTCTTACTTGTGCTTCCAGTCCCTACCTATCAGGGGTTGGGGCACATTTCGCCTCTTGGGTGACTCTGACCCACCCAGGGAGGGCTGGACTGGCCTTGGCCGGGGTGGGCCCCCTTGGCTGCATGGAGATGGGAGGGCTCCCTCTAGCAACAGTCAGATGTAACAGCAAGGGGATGCAAAACATAATTCACCTGCACATATTGCTTAAAAAAAGCGTTTTAAAATAAACACTGACAGGGTGAAGCTGAGGCACAAACAAGAGAATGGCCTCAGGCTGACTTGCAGCATCCTGTTTGTGGAACATCCGTGGGAGGTATCGGCGTCCTTTCTGCTTCGATAGCTTGACAGCCCTGATGTGCTCCAGCTGCATTTCATTAAACGCATCCTACATCTGTCACTCCGCACCACCTCCCAAAATGGAATAATTCATTATTCCTTCATGTATATTTGCTGTAGGGCAATTCCAGTCTTGTGTGATGAAGGAAACTGATAATTGATTTCTTCCTGCAGCATGGCAACAGGCCAGGAGTGAGGATTTTTTACCTGAGAGGCTCCATTCGCTACATAATCCGTCGCAATCATCTCGCAGTTTTCGCTGGAGAGACACTGCAGATTAGCGAGCAACCCTTCCATTACCTGTTAACACTGGGCGGCCTGTCGAGTGCTCTTGAACACAACGCTATTCGACACTAATGAGTGACACAACACTTGAGGAAACTTGAGCCACGATCCCACCGCGCCGCCGCAGCTAAGGATAGCACTAAACCCCGATTTGAGTTGTGTGAAAGCGGTTTTTAATGGGTCATTTGTCTCAACAAGAAACAAATGTGGCGTTTTTTGTGTTGCGTTGACCACATGGTCATGTATTTACAGGTATACTGTATTTCACAACACAGCAGCAACTGAACCAATGTTGTAATTGCGGTAAAGAAGAAAACCGCTCAGTCAGCATACATTGCATTGATGAGCTCATTGTAAACAACAGTACGGCAAGCGTAACACATATGTGGTGCAAACCAGCATCTGGGTAGCCCAACCAATATTTTAAAGCGCATGCTGAGGTAGCTAAAGCTGCTGGACGCTGACCAATCTTGATACTACTTCAAATGCCATCTTGTGGAGTTTATTAAAAAAACTACATCAGGAGGTTGCCTACAGCCACAACTGTTCATGCCAATGTTTTGACTCTCTGCTAAGTAGAGGCCCTAGTGGTTATTTACTTTTCTGAGCCTCACATCCTTTGACTATGGAGAATCAGTGGTTACTTGAAAGCTTTTATGGTATTTTTAAAAGTATCACATTTGAATATACACCACGATGAGCAAGTTTGCCAAACACAGATGATGTTCGGTATTTTGTTAGTGAAAAATATATTTTTTCAAATTTAATTCTTGCTTAGATCTCAGTTTTTGTAGTGAAAAAACAACCAGAGTGATACTTCAAATCAAAGGACAATTTCATCAACTTGAAGTGATATCTTTGTATTGCAGAGGGTGAGAAAATATTAGGTACCAGAGACTGAAAGAGCAGAGCTTGCAGTCCAGTCATTTGTCCACAGAGAACTGTAACTTCTACGCAATGGAAATGCAAAATGAAGGCCGCTCCTGCAACCCTATTAAATGTGCACTACAATGAAATGAAGTTAACTGTACTGTTTGGGTAGAAATGTGGCTTTCAGAGCAGTGGCAGGAATGGCGAGTGCAGTCCCACAAACAACAGCGCTCAATGCCATCCAATCCCATTTTGAATCCATTTTCCATAATTCTATTTCACATACAACATCAGCACAAGTCAACACACACACAAACAACCTGAGAAGACCGTGCTGTAAATATAAAAAATACACAAAGAAGGAATCCTTTTCATATTACAGGACCTCTGTGGGCTGAAAGGGTGGATGACACCGTTTGTGGTTTTGTCCTTTTACGCAGATCAATAGTTGTATTCAGCTCATTAGAATGCTAGATGGATTTTATTGGGTAGAAATATACAAACTAGAAAAGCCCGCGGAGAGGGCAGACCTCCACCAAGCCCCACAGTTCCCAACAATGTGATTCGCAGAAATATAATAATCCAACATTTTTTGGCTCTTTGATATTTTTTAAAACCTGTTGCAAACTTCCAAGTGCTGTGATCATTTTCCTTAGAGTCGAAAATGCAGAGAATGCTCCTATTTTGCAATGTTAAAGAGTCCTTCAAAAAGGATCACCCCCAATATGTAATCAGTTAGCTCATATTCCATTTCTGACATTTCTTGAAAATTTCATCCAAATCTCTTCAGAACTTTTCGAGTTATTTTTCTGCACAATCAAACATAACCTCCTTGGCAGAAGCAATACAATTAAGAACAACAGGCTAAATAGGTTAACGTAACTTCAATAGGTAGTGTGTTAACGTAACTATAGTAACTAGTTTGTCACTTGCTTTTCTAGAAACTCAATGAAATTGTCAACCATGGCTTGGAAGTCTGCTGGCAGTTTTTGCGACATCGTTGTCTATGCTCTGATACGAAGTGGTTGCATCGCATGAAGCAGTAACACCAAAAATGTCCATCCCACAGTCATTTTTAATGCATCGACTTGGCAACTACTTGCTCGTGGAGACGTAACTGCACTGTTGAACAAGCCTCTCCCGGCAGCACGTTGCTCAAGCGTTTGCTCTTTGTGCTGTGCTTGGCAGAGGTAATAATGACATAAAATAAAAAAAATGGCATAAAAAACAAACCAAAACATTTAGCCAAACTGCTTTCAGCTTGGCTAAGTAAATTTACTAAGATGCTAGAATCAAAACATGCTAGAATTAGGAGACGTCACCATTGTTGCTGATAAAGAAAAAGCACAAATCTACTTACATTGTAACCATACTTTTACTTTTTTTTTTACATTAAATGTTTTTCATTTGGGAACGACAACATGAATGTTATCTCACTGATACCACAATACACCTACATATACAGGGGCTCCCAGATTTACGATATTCCGTGTTACAATGTTTTATCTCCTCCCTGAGTCACCACCTTATAGTGGTGGAGGAGTTTGGGTGTCCCAATGATCCTAGGAGCTAAGTTGTCGGGGGCTGTCATGCCACACCATGTATGGTGGGGACGGTGTGCTGCTGAACTCGACTTGAAATGTTGTGGACCGGTGGAGGGAACACTTTGAAGACCTCCTCAATTCCACCGACACACCTTTCAACATGGAAGCAGTGCCTTGGAGCTCTGAGGCGGGTTCCCGAAGTTCCTTAAGGCCCTGGATGATGTGGGGGTGTCTTGGTTGCCACGACTCTGCAGCATTGCGTGGACGTCGGGGTCAGTTCCCTTGGACTGGCAGACCGGGATGGTGGTCCCGCTTTTCAAGAAGGGGGACCGGAGGGTGTGTTCTAACTATCGTGGGATCACACTCCTCAGACTTCCTGGTAAGCTCTATTCAGGGGTTCTGGAGAGGAGGATCCGCCGCATAGTCAAATCTCCGATTCAGGAGGAGCAGTGTGGTTTTCGTCCTGATCGTGGAACTGTGGACCAACGCTATACTCTCGGCAGGGTCCTTGAGGGTGCATAGGAGTTTGCCCAACCAGTCTACATGTGTTTTGTGGACTTGGAGAAGGCATTTGACCATGTTCCTTGGGGAATACTGTGAGGAGTGCTCCAGGTATATGGGTTATCGGACCACCTAATCCAGGCGGCTCGTTCCCTGTATGACCGGTGTCAGAGTTTGGTTCGCATTGCCAGCAATAAGTCGGACCCGTTTCCAGTGAGGGTTGGACTCCGCCAGGGCTGCCTTTAGTCACCGATTCTGTTCCCTACTTTCATGGACACAATTTCTAGGCGCAGCCAGGGCGTTGAGGGGTTTCAGTTTGGTGGCCGCAGGATTCGATCTCTGCTTTTTGCAAATGATGTGGTCCTGTTGGCTTCATCGAGCCGTGACCTTCAACTCTCACTTGATCGGTTCGCAGCTGAATGTGAAGCGGCTGGGATGGTTCCCGCCCGGGAAAGGGTGGAGTGCCATCTCCGGGTCGGGGATGAGGTCCTGCCCTAAGTGGTGGAGTTTAAGTAACTCGGAGTAGAACCGCTGCTCCTCCACATTGAGAGGAGCCAGATGAGGTGGCTCGGGCATCTGGTTAGGATGCCTCCCTAACGCCTTCCTGGGGAGGTGTTCAGGGCACGTCCAACCGGTAGGAGGCTTCCAGGAAGACCCAAGACACGTTGGAGAGACTATGTCTCTCAGCTGGCCTGGCAACGCCTCGGCGTCCGCTGGGAAGAGCTGGACGAAGTGGCGGGGCGAGGGAAGTTTGGGCTCCTATGAGTAGGTTCCTGCCCCCGTGACCCGACCTCGCATAAGCGGAAGAAAATGGATAGATGGACAATGTTTTATAGTAACAACCTCGGTTGCACGTGATGTCAGTCGGTCACCAACTCAAGCATTTAAAAGGCAAACTGCCTCAAGTTGGTGAACAACAACAACCAAAATTTATACTGAAATGAATATAATGTGTGCATTAGTAATATAAAAACACTGCGTAGTTATGGGTAGTCATGTCAAGAAATAAGTGAACACTGCGATGTCACGATATATGCTTGTTAAAGTTTATGTACAGTACTGAAAATAAATGTTACACTCAAAAAATTTAATCCACAAAAATATTTAATCATGATTACTCATATTTTGCCCATAGTTAACTCATGATTAATCCAAATATGTTTGTATTAATATTAAGTAAGGCACGTAAATCTCAGTGGTAAACGATTCAATATGCAACTACAATGATAACTATTTTCCAAATTTTATGTAAAGGGGATCAATGTTGGGCCGCATGGTGGATGAGTGGGCGGCTTGTTGGCCTCACAGTCAGGAGATCTGGGTTCGAATCTCCCTTGGGCATCTCTGTGTGGAGTTTCCACCCCGCGTCCTGCCCGAAGTCAGCTAAAGAGGATAAGTGGCATAGAAAATGGATGGATGGGTATCATATCAATGTTTGAAATTGGAGCCATTTTTTTATTCAAAAAATTATATAGTTAGAAATACCCCAGTTGTTGATGTTTAATCTGAGCAGCGATTTGTCTTACTTTGTTTGACGGTCCTTCAAAGCACCTTCTTTCTCCCATGCACAGATAGGCTACTACTATTCGGTATTTTTCCATTTTTCTTTCACCTCATATTTACTTCCAAATGCTGATACTAAGTGTGAATGTATAAAATTAAGATTTGATGACCTTATTGAGTGCTAATGTGCATATTTGTGTGACGCACCTCTATGAAAGACAAAGTAGTCCTGCAGGCTCAGACTGGTGGATGGTGGCTGTTTATTCATTTTGTTTGTTTAATGTGATGTTGTTCCTGTCGTTGTTTTACACAATACTTTGACAGTTCTAGTTTTAATATTACACAAATTAACATTATTACTTTTATTACTAATACAAATTCTTAAGCGCATCGGTACCGTATCGGTTGAAATGTGAAAGGGATCCATCCCTACACATGGAATTAGTTGCACTTGCTCAGACTGCATTGTTATTGTCACATGACAGTGTGGCAAAGATCGCAAGATGCAGGGACAAGAAGCCAGCGTTGGTAAAAAGTCTTTAATTAAAGTAAATTGCAGGGCAGAACAAAAGGGAACTTGCCGAAGCAGGTAGCCAGAACACACACAAATGGTTCGACACTGACAATGCTCCTGCATTCGCCTGCAGCCGAACTAAACACGCACTAACTCAAATTAGCGGCAAGTGTGTGTAATCAGGAATGTAAAGGCTGTAAAAAACAAGACGGAACAAAACAAGAGGTATGACAAAAAAGAGCATGAAAAACGGAAATAATACATCAACTAAGCAATAAGCAAACTGTCTTACAAGGAAGTCACAAAATGATCACTGAAAGAGTCCATAATCATGTTGTTTTCTTTATATTCCTGAAACAATCCCAACCTTTGACCATGAATGCAGCACTCTTCCTCTGTGATCTCGCCCTCTTTCATTTCACACTGTGACCTGTTAAGACCGCCGCGTCTAATTGTGCTGGAAGACGCTCCTTCCATCAACTACCACCAAGGTTTTGCGCCAAAGTGAGTGGAGACATACAGTAAGAGAGCGGGTTGACACCGCCATATTTCAACTCCTACATGCACACAAACACACATGCACGCAGAGAGGTGCTGGTGAAGTGGGGGGCAGGGGTGGTGTGACCAGGGGATGGGGACTTGCTGTCAGTTGTGTGTGCTGATGTTTCCTCGTGTGTGTGTGCTGATGTTTCCTCGTGTGTGTGTGTATGAGTGAGAGAGACACCTTGAGGTGGTGCAGACAGCCAGCAGCAGCCGCCTGTAAATAATGCGTGCTGAATGTCCACATTTACAAAAGGGACATAAAACAATGAAAGTTCTTGCACTTTAAGGTGACAGTCATCATGATGGCAAGCATGAGCCCTTGTTTATCGCGGTGAACTGGTTCCACATTTTTCGGACATTTCTACAATAACATTTTTGTAGTTACAACAAAGAAAACCTGTCTACGTTTTTTTAACATTATTAGAGCCATCAAGGGTGGGCAAGCTGCGGCTCGCATTAGGACTATGAAGCGTCTCAATCCGGCCCACCGGGCATATCCAAATTCCGTTTTTTAAACCTTTAACATGGAAACTGCAGCAAGCAACATGACTAGCCGTGTTATTGTGCCACGCTTGAGTCACCAAAATAGTCAGATGCAATCTGAAAAAAAGCCATCCAAACATCACAAGATGTCAACGCACAAAGTAGCCTACCTACTGCACCATGTGGGGATACACATATATGTCTATGCACAATACAAATGCCAAAAAACACCCATATATTCCAGCCGCAAGGCATGCTGGGTAGCTTGTGGTACTCTTTCTCCCAACATTTTGCCGCATTTGTCACATTTTTTGCTTGGTTGCAAAATATGTTGAGCAGGTCGTCAGAGAAATAAACAAGGAACATACTGCTGCTATCCAATGTTTTATTGTTCATAGATAATACTTATTGTTGCAGTTGGACTACCCAGCATGTCTTGCGGGCATTTTAAAATAACAGTTTTTAGTGATGTGTTATGTTTAGTGTTTTAGCATTGTGTTTACATTTCGTTGCACCGTGAGCAAGTATGTCATTCTTTTTAATGACCACCTACAGTATATATAGAGGGCTCCTTTGCTAAATTCTTGAACCCAATGTGGCCCCCGGGTCAAAAAGTTTGCCCACCCCTGCTATAGACACACCTCATAATCATCTATACACTCGTATAACCCAATATATTAGACATATTAAGAGTAAATAAACCATTGAAGAAGAAAAAATAAGACTTTTGTTTGTGTGTTACTATGAATGTGTTCCCCAAGGAAGTGGAGCAGCGGACGAGTTTTAGCTTGGCATGGGTTACAGCCGCAACAGTAGCCTGTATAATTAGCCTGTATAACTACAAAGTGCAAATATTGTCTGTCTTGTAACGTGACATGTGTTAGACAAAAGCAGCTGTCATTTATTCCCTCCTAATTGTTTTATGCTAACGGTAATGGTTTACATTTATTTTAACATGCATGTAAATGACATTGGAATACATCACTTAATACACTTGACAGTTCCACATGTCCAAAAGGAGTAGGAAGAAGCAAAGCTTATTAAATCCTACCCCTGTAAGATCCTATCTATTTCAATACATTTGTACATTTCCTGCAGTTACTAAGTTTGAATGCTCTGTCTTTATGGCTCTCTAATAAAATCACTCAAAGAGCAACATCTCACAATATGAGGGCATCTCGTTCTGGCCATCACTAGTGTGTGTAGCGTGTGTAATGTGTGTATGTAACATTAATGTGTGTGTTGCTGCAGGTTGATTAAAGTGCTGTATATATACTGCGTATATATGCATGCACAGACAGGGAAACAAGATTTAGCCACATTCAAAGATGCTCCATGATGAAGACGAGGTGTCACACCTGCACATTTATCATACCTTCCTTCACTCTTGGAGAGCGCATTGAGCTGGATACCTCAAATTTATGTAAGAGCAATGTGCTCCAATTTTATTACACAAAGGCAAGGCCAGACATGCATGGGATTTTTTTTGCGCGCAAATCCAATTAGTGCGTCTGTATTTTGGAGATGGAGTGACCAATATGTTTAGAACTGGATGTTACACATTACAGAGATGCTGGGAGTGAACGAGGATCTTATGTGTACATGTGGGTCTTCTGCAAAGGGTACCAAAAGCAAAAACAAACACTACCGGTCAAACGTTTTAGAACAAAAAAATCGTTCCTCAAAGTGTTGATTTGAAAAACTAGACCAGTAGAAATTCTGAGGGTAACACGTATCATGGACACTACGGATGTCACATTCGGTTTTAGATGCAGCAAAAGGCGTTTGGTACACAATAAGATGTTATAGTCGGGAAATCACAGCAGCTGAAACGTTCCAGTTTTGCATTATTTATCTCACTGTCTTTTGCAGGTCATAAAATGGCTGAAACTGACATCCGATTGTGTTTTATACACAACAGACTCGAAACAAAATATTCAACGCTGTTTTCCCAGAGTTTATTTAATGTGTTTGTATTATATTTAATGTCAGATGCTGTTTACTAAATACACAGAGCTGTCATTCCGACTATAATGACATCAAAACATCCATCCATCCATCCATTTTCCGGATCCGGGTCCGGGTCGCGGGGGCAGCAGCTTCAGTGTTTTCAGACATCAAAACATTGATAAAAAAAAATCCAACACACTTAGAAGAAGCCAATAATGCCATACATCACATCAAAGTCACAATGACTTCGGCATCAATAGATCATAGAAGGCGGCCAAGAGAACAGCGCTACCGATGGCGATGCATATGTATTGCAGTGCGCACACAAACCGCACGTTCTAAATTGATTTGCTGATTAAGAAAAAAAGTACGTTGTTCATTTTGCCCGCCTCAAAAAATTGTCATGTTTGGATGCATGTTTGATTTCCTCATCTCTCTGTACAGCAAAGTCCGGATGACCAGAGGGTAATGAACGTAGAGAGTGAACCCTCCTGTCAGTCATTCAGCCCCTTTCTCCCAGTACGTGGAGGCGCGGCTACCACTAAGTGGCTACACAGAGCAAGCAGCAAGTTTGCAAGCAAAGGCTGATACGAATGAAGGCACAAAAGTGCTGAGCTTTCATCCCGACAGGCAAAGTAAATACAAACAAAACAACGCAAAAACGATGCGTGCTCACAGTGTCAAAAGAACATTGCAAAATGAATGCAACCTTTCAATACGGTTGAAAAACCAACATTTGGTGAGATGTTGGAAACGTTTGACTGGCAGGATTAATGGCCTGTATAGGTCCCAAACAGCAATCCCTCAACGGTATGACCGATTGAAAGAAGACGTGTTGAAGAAACAGAAACATTGCACGTTACTCCGACACCGCAGATATGTGGTCCAGCTCAAATATGATCCCCGACATTAGTTTAAGAATACCTGCGAGGGTGTGTGCTTCTTCTTGGTTTTATTCTTGACAGAGACAGAGTCAATCTTTATTGTTTTTGGTTACAATTGTCATTTTTACTTAAGTACAATTTTTGCTAAACACCCTTGAAATTCCAACTACAATGTTAAATATTCATACATTCATTTTCCACACCGCAGGGTCGCGGGTATGCTGGAGCCTATCCCAGCTAACTTTGGGCGAGAGGCGGGGTACACCCTGGACTGGTTGCCAGTCAATTGCAGGACACATAAAGACAAACAAAGACATACAACCGTTCACACTAACATTCATACCTATGGACAATTTAGAGTCGCCAATTAACCTAACGTGGCCAAACCTGCCTGTCAAAGCCTGATCCCGTCAGATCTCAGAAGCTAAGCAGGGCAGGGCCTGGTCAGTACTTGGATGGGAGACCTCAGAGGAACACCAGGTGCCACAGTGGGAGGAAGTAAAACCTTCCTTGTGCCCTTAGGCAAGGCACTTCACCCACATTGCCTAGTATGAAAATGGTGTGAGTGTCGGTGGTGGTCGGAGAGTTTGATGGCGCACACTGGCAGCCTCACTTTCCGTCAGTTTGCCCCAGGGCAGCTGTGGCTACATAGTGGCTTACCATCACCAAGTGTGGTGTGAATGAATAATGGTGACCTCAGTGTAAGCACTTTGAGAGGCTTTGATAAAGCACATAACAAGTGTAATTCATTAACATGCATGTTTTTTGAATGTGGGAGGAAACCGGAGTACCCGGAGAAAACCCACGCACGCACGGGGAGAACATGCAAACTTCACACAGAGATGCCTAACGGAGATCTGAACCCAGAACCTCCTGACTGTGAGGCCAACATGCTACCCATTCAGCTACCGTGCGGCCTACAATGTTAAATACTCAAGTTTAATTGCTTTTGATACAACGTAGTCTCGTTATTATGCCATATATTTATTATAAAAAATGGTCTCAAAAATGTTGTCAATAATATTATCCATCCATCCATCCATTTTCCACCGCTTATCCGGGTCCGGGTCGCGGGGGCAGCAGCTTCAGTAGGGAAGTCCAGACTTCCCGGTCCCCAGCGACCTCTTCCAGCTCCATCGGGAGGACACCAAGGCGTTCCCAGGCCAGCTGTGAGACATAGTCCCTCCAGCGTGTCCTAGGTCTTCCCGGGGGCCTTCTCCCGACTGGGCATGCCCGAAACACCTCACCAGGGAGGCGCCCGGGAGGCATCCGGACTAGATGCCCGAGCCACCTCAACTGGCTCCTCTCGATGTGAAGGAGCAGCGGCTCTACTCTGAGCTCCTCCCGGATGGCCGAGCTCCTCACCCTATCTCTTAGGGTGAGTCCAGCCACCCTACGAAGGAAACTCATTTCCGCCGCTTGTATCCGCGATCTCATTCTTTCGGTCATGACCCATAACTCATGACCATAGGTGAGGGTGGGAACGTAGATCGATCGGTAAACAGAGAGCTTTGCCTTCCGGCTCAGCTCTCTCTTCACCACGACGGTCCGGTACAGCGACCGCATTACTGCAGATGCTGCACCGATCCGTCTGTCGATCTCACGCTCCAACCTTCCCTCACTCGTGAACAAGAACCCGAGATACTTGAACTCCTCCACCTGAGGCAAGACCTCACTCCCAACCCGGAGGGTACAGTCCACCCGTTTCCGACTGAGAACCATGGCCTCGGATTTGGAGGTGCTGAGTCTCATCCCAGAAGCTTCACACTCAGCTGCAAACCGCTCCAGTAAACGCTGAAGGTCACAGCCTGATGAGGCCATAAGGACCACATCGTCTGCAAATAGCAGAGACGAGATCCTAAGGTCACCAAGCTGGACTCCCTCAACACCTTGACTGCGCCTAGAAATTCTGTCCATGAAGATTATGAACAGAATCGGTGACAAAGGGCAGCCTTGGCGGAGGCCAACGTTCACCGGAAACAAGCTCGACTTACTGCTGGCAATGCGAACCAGGCTCCTGCTTCGATTGTACAAGGACCGAATGGCACGTAGAAGCGGACCATCAATCCCGTACTCCCGGAGCACCCCCCACAGGACACCACGAGGGACACGGTCGAATGCCTTTTCCAGGTCCACAAAGCACATGTAGACTGGTTGGGCAAACTCCCACATACCCTCGAGTACCCTTGCAAGGGTGTAGAGCTGGTCCAGTGTTCCGCGACCGGGACGAAAACCACATTGCAGCTCCTCTAACCGAGGTTCGACTAACGGTCGTACCCTTCTCTCCAGCACCCTGGAGTAGACTTTCCCAGGAAGGCTGAGGAGTGTGATCCCCCTATAGTTGGAACACACCCTCCGGTCACCCTTTTTAAAAATGGGGACCACCACCCCGGTCTGCCAGTCCAGAGGTACTGTTCCTGACTTCCATGCAATGTTGTAGAGGCGTGTCAACCAACACAGTCCTCCAACATCCAGAGCCTTGAGAAATTCTGAGCGGAACTCGTCTACCCCCGGAGCCTTGCCACTGGGGAGTGATTTGACTACCCCAATTACCTCAGCCACGGTGATAGAACTGTCCACGTACGTATCCTCAGACTCTGCTTCCTCTATGGAAGGCATGTCAGTGGGATTGAGAAGGGCCTCGAAGTATTCCTTCCACCGACCAACTATATCCACAGTCGTGGTCAGCAAGCCCCCGTCCGCACTGTAAACAGTGTGAACTGGGGGCTGCTTCCCCTTTCTGAGGTGTCGGACGGTTTGCCAGAACCTCTTCGAGGCCGACCGAAAGTCGTGCTCCATAGCCTCACCGAACTCCTCCCACACCCGAGTTTTTGCCTCGACCACCGCCGAAGCCGCGTGCCGCTTGGCCTGCCGGTACCTGTCAGCTGCTTCGGGAGTCCCGCAAGCCATCCATGCTTGATAGGACTCCTTTTTCAGCTTGACGGCAGCCCTAACCCCCGGTGTCCACCATCGGGTTCGGGGCTTGCCACCACGACTGGCACCGACCACCTTGCGGCCGCAACCACAACTGGCTGCCTCAGCAATAGAGGCACGGAATACGGCCCATTCGGACTCAATATCCCGGTCCTCCCTCGAGATGCAGGCAAAGCTCTGCCGGAGATGAGAGTTGAAGACTCGACGAACGGGAGATTCTGCCAGACGTTCCCAGCACACCCTCACTACGCGTTTGGGTCTGCCAGGTCTGTCCGGCATCCTTCCCCGCCATCTAATCCAACTCATCACCAGGTGGTGGTCAGTTGACAGCTCAGCCCCTCTCTTCACCCGCGTGTCCAGAACATACGGACGCAGGTCTGATGATACGACCACAAAGTCGATCATAGACCTGCGACCTAGGGTGTCCTGGTGCCAAGTGCACTTATGGGCATCCTTATGTTCGAACATGGTGTTCGTTATGGACAAACTGTAGTTCGCACAGAAGTCCAGCAACAACACACCGCACGGGTTCAGGTCAGTAATATTAATTAATGACAAAAATTTGTGGGAAAATTGTCGTCCAGCAAAATGTGTTATTCTGACAGGCGTAGCTGCGGCAAATAAATGAATGTGTGGGAAACATTGCACTGCACTGGATCTACAGTCACCAATGTGTCCAGTCAATCACTTAGTGATCATGATTGACTGCAGCTCCTTGTTTCTCCTTCTTTTCACCCCTGCTTGGACAGTATTGCTTTTTGGGTGAAAATCAACTAAAACAAACATATATCGTGCTGTGCTGCCAGTCACTGGGGAATATCCCCCCCCACTGTCAGTGTGTCTCATCACCTCCATTTTCTCTCCTCTCTTTCCTGGATGTCTGTGTCCTCCATCCCTCCCTCCCACTCCCAAACGGTCATCAATTATCCTCCATCCCCTCCGCGTTATCCCACCTTCAATCCATCCTCCAAGCCCGTCCAGCTTTCTGGTGGTTGGCTGCTGCAGGCCACCCATCCCCGGCCCTGTCAGTCACTCTACCGCTGACAGCTCCATGAGCAAATCAATGGTAATCTTCCACCAGTGTAAGACGATATTTGAGGAATTGCATCAGCTTGCTGGCACACATTTGTTAGCATTTTTGTCACATTTGCAGACAAAAGATGGTAAACTTGCTATGAACATTCATGCCTGCAGCTATACACGCTTATCTGTAATGTGCAAGGACTCACACACACACGCACACACACACACATACACACACACACACACGCACGTGTCGTCAGTGTCAGAGAAGCTAAGGTCATCAGGTTTGATGTACGAGCCCACTCCTATGACAACCTTCATATGACACCCAACCTTACATCCCCAGGAAAATTACCAGAAAGAGACGAAGGACTCCTGAAAGAGAAGAGCCCATTGTTGAGATTGTGTCGTAAAAATAAAAACGCAATAAAGCTTATGATACTCTGTGTGCCCCTGACAATGATTTCTGGCTGAATTACTGTCTAGTATCGGGAAGTGGCACTGTAAAACCCAAGACCGGAGGCCTGGTAGGTTGGGACTGAAGGTTTGTGTAAGGCAGAGATAGTAAATAAAGTTGTCCCGGAGATTATTAAGTACAGTATTTGACGTCGATGCATATCTTAAAACTTTAACTTCATGGTTGGAAATAAAGTCATACATTCATTTACAGTACATTCAAAGCACTACAGTATGTTAACATGAGTCAGAGATCCAAAGATATGACTAGAAAGCTCTACTGTCTTTAGGGACAAGGTGATTGCCAAAGATCTTCTGTATGACAGGAGTGCTCTGCTGTTTTTGAAGTACGCGCTGCAAAGATCCCCTACTGTATATGACGCGACCTACCACACAAACAGTCATCAAAGATTCCCTATATATGACAGAAGCGCATTCCTGCTGTTAACGACCTACTGCAAAAATGCTCATCAAAGATCCTCTATGAGACAGGGGTGCTCCGCAGTTCTTAAGAATCAGCTACAAAAATGCTGGTCAAACATCAGCAGTCTTTAGATCTGGGCTCCTTGTGAAGGACCTTCAGTGCTCTTCACACCTCCTTTTTGCTCTCCACTTAATCCACTCTCCTTCCCTGTGTGTGCAGGTCCTAGCGATAGTATCTCCATCTAGTGTAATTATGGAGACCCCCACCCTCTGCTCTCACAGTCCATCCAAACACACGCACACTCACAGACACGGTGAGTGAATGCGCTGCCCACTGGTGTAATTCATGCTGCTTAGGGGGTCATGGGAGATTATGAGTGGGATCGATCAGTGTGACGGCTCCCACACACAAATGCGAGGGCTCATCATCGATGAGGGGGCCTCCTTAGCTCCCCTCTCCTACTGAGGGACATCCTGCAGCTAATGAGGACATACAAACGCCGTCGACACTATCGACCACCTTAGCTTAACAAGGTGCTTCATATATGGAGCCACTCCAAGACCATCGCCACCACCGGAAAGTGTGCTTAAAGACATAATTAGTACACAATGAAACAACAACCAGACAATTCAGAGGTGCTTTTTCTTCTCTCATGAGTCTCACCATTACATACCTTCGCTTCCCCATCGCACAGCAGAGCTTTCCTTTTCTAAGTCAAGTCAATATTATTCATTCATTCATTTTCTATGCCGCTTATCCTCATTAGGGTCGCGGGTATGCTGGAGCCTATCCCAGCTGGCTTTGGGCAAGAGGCGGGGTACACCCTGGACTGGTCTCCAGTCAATCGCAGGGCAGACAAACAAACATTCACACTCTTATGGACAACTATGAGTCGCCAATTAACCTAATATGCATGTTTTTGGAATGTGGGAGGAAACCGGAGTACCCGGAGAAAACCCACACACGCATGGGAAGAACATGCAAACTCCACACAGAGATGCCCAACGGAGATTCGAACCCTGAACCTCCTGTCCCCAAACAGGCAAGGCACAACTACCTTGCTGCTAACTTATGCTCTCAAAAACGCTAGTCGAAGATCCTCTATATACGACAGAAAACTACTCAAATATCCTTTTTATTAGTGGTTGCCAAACTTTTTCCAGATATTTCATGTGAAGGCATCCAGTCTGATGTTGGAATCCTTTTGAACGGGTTGAATTTCAGCTGCCCTTCATCATCCGCTAACAACAGCTATGGTTTAAATGTGCATTTTAATGCATTACCAAAGTGAAAAGGTAACAATCATGCACGTATACAAAGAACAAAAATACATAAGCCTTATTTTCATGAGAATCCTCACTCACGGTGACAGGTTTTCATCATTGCATGGGAAACCAATGTAAATTAATGCACAAAATATTAATCAAATGTACTTATTTGTTCATATAATGCACACAGAACAATGAACAAAATCATGTACTGTCTCCCTTCTGCTTTCTGCTTCTTTCTCCTCGCGCGGTGAGGCGTTCAGGTGCACTCCTAATTGAGAGTGTTAGGCGCTAATTGTTTTGAATGTTTATTCACGTACCCCCTATTACAAGTGGCAGACCCCTGGAGGTGCGCATACCCCACTCTAGGAACCTAGGCTATGTATGACAGGAGTGTTCTGTAAAAACACTAGTCAGTGTGACAGGAGCCCTGTGCTATTTTTAAGCACCGTTTGCAAGATCCACTTATTTGATTGGAGAGCAACTGCAATAACGCATGTCCAAGAACCTCTATAAGACCGGAACAGTGTGCTGTTTAAGGACCTACTGTAATAATATTAGTCCAAATCCATAGATTCCATAGAATCCGTAGCTCGACGCACACAGCGAAAGTTCCTCCTGCTTCAGGCGGAGGAAGGACTGACCTGACACAATCGATGTCCTTATGAAAGAGAAAAAGACACTATCACTTTTCCCATATTTAACTCATATTAATCACATTTAATCACAGCTACATTACTTGTAATTGCCATATTTTTACACACTATTTGTAAATATTCTTTCTCATATTCTCTTCATTACTTAGATTATATAATTATAATAAAATACAATTAAAAGAATATATTTATCTAGATATCTATATAATATAGTATACAGACATAGATAACTATAAAGATAATATAATTATTTTATTTTATTATTTATTTATATTTCATTGCATTTTTTAATGTAAGATGTTTTTTGTACAATTAAGCTACTGTAACCACACAATTTCTTTTAGTAGTTCAATAAAGTCTAAAATAAGTTTTTATCGAAAATAAGAAGAGATGTATAGCTTTTTGCAGTAAACGATATGATATGTAACTACAATAACTACATCAAATTGTGTGTAAAAGGATATCAACATCGGATATAATGGCTATTCTTTTATTTAAAAAAAACACATACAATTAGGAATCCCCCAGTTTTTCCATGTTTTTCATGTTTGATGCGAGTAGCAATTTGTTCCACTGACAGTCCTTGAACGCACCATCTTCATTCTCACGCGCTGCAGGACTACTATACTGTATTTTTACCCTTATTCTTTCACCCCATATTTGGCACCAAATGCGGTTACTATTTGGGAATGCATAAAGGTAAGAGCTGATGACCTTAATTAGTGCTAATGTGCACATTTCAACTTCTTTGAAAAACAAACTCCAGGTGGATGGTGGTTTTGCATTCATTTAATGCTTTACATTTGATGTTGTTCTGGTCATACTTTTGCACAATCCCAACTAAATAAGATACATTAGATGACTATAATGTACATACAATCGCTATAATGCTAGTGTCAATGTCATTATATGCCACGTCATTAGCGCCCCAAATAGCTCTCATCGGCTCTGCCAGTAGCTAGCAGCTCCTAGCCTAGATTTTAGCTAGCAGTTCAAAGCAAAACGAGAGACAGCTCGCGTCTAAAACACTGGTTAGTTGGAACACTTTAACACTTTAGGATATCACAGTATAAATGACAAAACAATACCTGCAGTGCTCCTGTATCTTCCCACTTCTCCCAGAGGTGACGTACTTTGTAACAACACAAGTCACAGCAACACAAATAACTTTGGTCTTGTTGAGAGAGCCATTGTATCATTGAATTTATTTGCCAAGGTTATTTGCCCAGCTTGTCAGTTGCAAGTGGATTTGATTCATTTCTTCATTAGAATTGAAACCAAGAGCAAAATCAATTTCATGTAATATTTGAATGAGCTCCAGGCCATGTTGTAGAGGAAAAGGTTGCGGACGCTAGCTCTATATGACAGAAGCACAACTTCAAGAGTGATATGACAGGAGCGCTGAGCTGTCTTTAAGGACATATTGCAAAAAGGCTCGTCAAAGATCCTCGATTAAAGGGGCCCGCTATTTTTTAAGGATGTGCTGCCCACACACTAGTCAAAGATCCACTGTTTGCCCATCTATTTAGACAATAATGGCTGTGTCGAGTCATTTTCAGTGGATAGTAAATCTATACACTGCAGTACACAGACACGGACTACTCTAAAGTATACCCAGGTTTCATTTGGGCAGTCCCTTGAGGAAATATAATAAAATGTATTGTGAGGGGTGTACTCCCTTTAGTGTTGGAACCACAGAGTTTGCTTCTTACATTGGACTGGTCATTTTTATGACACTTTTAGAGATGATCATCGTTCAGAGAGTTTATCCCATAAAAAAATATCCAGCATGTCCATGTTGTTGTGGACAAATTGTAAAAAGCATTGGTGTCAATACTGGTATGACAGTGTCGATAATCGTACAGTGTATGCAGTGTGTGTGTGTGTGAACAATAAATGAACTATGGCCAATGACCACCACAGTCCACATCAGGTGTCAGGTATATTTTTTCCAATCGATCTCAGCCATGGATTGTCGGTCAGCTCTGCTGGCTCTGCAGCCAGTCTCTATGAGGTGTGATGTAATGTAATTAACTCCATGTAGCGTTTTTGACTAATAATAGGCCATAATCAACCACAAGAGAGCCACCTTTTATTATTTGATTATTTTTTTAAATACTGCAATATAGTGAGGTACCGATATTCACGCTGCAAAATAGCGAAGGACGACTGTACGACCTTTGACAACCGACACTGCCCTGAACTAAACTGTCACTTTTGTCCAAACAACAAAGAGTGAAGACACTGGCAACAAAGACCTCTCCGCCTGTACTATGTATATCCTGGGGAAGCCGGTAGGGGTCCAGAAGACCCGAACACTCCTGTATCGACATTATGTGCCCTTTACGAGCGCTGCCCCCACCACTTTGCGTTCCTTTATCAACTGGGTCGGATGGCTCTGCAGCAAAGCAGCGGGGTTCCCCTCACGACAGGATCAGGGGGCTTTCTTCCCCGAAAGGTCACTTATGTTGGCCACACGCTTCTGGTCTTTCCATCTATTCTACCAGCTGTCTAACCAGGCATGATTTTTAACACAAACACTTTAATGTCAAAGGATATTATGTTTAGCTTCAAAGTTATGATTAAAGAATCGATGAAATGAACAAAAAAAAACAAAAAACAAAAAAATAGAGCAAGTTAAAAAAAAATCCTAGCTCATAAAAGTAAATACAATTATATTCTTTCTCATTTATTATATAGGTATACTGTAGAGGCATGACTATATAAAAAAGTAAAAATACAAATCATTTAAAAATGTATCAAACAGTACGTTAAATACATTGATAAACTACTTTACATCAAGGGCATTCGAACATTTATATGAATATTTAATAACGTTAATTTAATGAAACAATATTTATGCTTTCAACAATTCAGAGTCAACACCACTTAGATTTTATTTATTTATTTTTCTCCCCATAAATGTTGTACTTAGACTTTATTGATCCACAAGGGAAATTGCTTGGTTGCAATTGTAAAAAAAAAAGACAAACAATATTTAAAAAAAAAAATCCATCCATCCACCCATTTTCTTCCAGTTATCCAAGGTCGGGTCGCGGGGGCAGCAACCTAAGCAGGGAAGCCCAGACGTCCCTCTCCTCGGCCACTTCGTCCAGCTCTTACCGGCGGATGCCGAGGCGTTCCCAGGCCAGCTGAAAGACATAGTCTCTCCAGCGTGTCCTGGGTCTTCCCCGAGGCTTCCTACCAGTTGCATGTGCCATGAACACCTCCCCAGGGAGGCGTACGGGTGGCATCCTAACCAGATGCCAGAGCCACCTCATCTGGCTCCTCTCAATGCGGAGGAGAAGCGGTTCTCTCCCGGAGTCTCTCCCTGATGACAGTGCTTCTTAGGCTATCTCTAAGGGAGAGCCCAGCCACCCGGCGGAGAAAACTCATTTCGGCCGCTTGTACCCGCGATCTTGTCCTTTCGGTCACTACCCAAAGCTCATGACCAGAGGTGAGGGTAGGAACATAGATCGGTCGGTAAATTGAGAGCTTTGCCTTTCGGCTCAGCTCTCTCTTCACCACGACAGACCGGTGCAGAGTCTGCATCACTGCAGACGCTGCACCAATCCGCCTGTCCATCTCACGTTCCATCCTTCCATCACTCGTGAACAAGACCAAGAGGTATTTAAACTCCTCCACTTGAGGCAGGACCTCATCCCTGACCGGGAGATGGCACTCAACCCTTTTCCGGGTGAGAACCATGGACTCAGATTTGGAGGTGCTGATTCTCATCCCAGCCGCTTCACACTCAGCTGGGAACCGATCCAGTAAGAGTTAAAGTTCACTGCTCGATGAAGCCAGCAGGACCACATCATCTGCAAAAAGCAAAGACCGAATCCAGTGGCCACCAAACTGAAACCCCTCAACGCCCTGGCTGCACCTAGAAATTCTCTCCATGTAAGTAGTGAACAGAATCGATGACAAAGGGCAGCTCTGGCAGAGTCCAACTCTCACTGGAAACGGGTTCGACTTATTGCCGGCAATGCGAACCAAACTCTGACACCGGTCATACAGGGAACGAACCGCCTGCATTAGTCGGTCCGATACCCCATATTCCCGGAGCACTCCCCACAGTATTCCCCAACGAACACGCTCAAATGCCTTCTCCAAGTCCACAAAACACATGTAAACTGGTTGGGCAAACTCCCATGCACCCTCAAGGACCCTGATGACAGTATAGAGCTGGTCCACAGTTCCACGGCCAGGACGAAAACCACACTGCTCCTCCTGAATCCGAGATTTGACTATGCGGCGGATCCTCCTCTCCAGAACCCCTGAATAGACCTTACCGGGAAGCCTGAGGAGTGTGATCCCAGGATAGTTAGAACACACTCTCCGGTCCCCCTTCTTGAAAAGCGGGACCACCACCCTGGTCTGCCAGTCCAGGGGCACCAACCTCAATGTCTACGCAATGCTGCAGAGTTGTGTCAACCAAGACACGCCCCCAAGCATCCAGGGCCTTAAGGGCACTTAAGGGAGAACTGTCAAGTACTTCCTCCAAGGACTCCAAAAACGTGGGTATTTTTAACTGCTGTTTGGTGCATAAGCACAAACAATAGTCAGCACTCGTCCCCCCACCCTAAGGCGTAGGGAAACTACCCTCTCGTTTACTGGGTTAAACTCCAACGTGCAGGCTTGGAGCCGGGAGGCAACAAGAATTGCCACCCCTGCCCGTCGGCTCTCATTGCCGGCAACACCAGAGTGGAATGAAGTCCAGCCCCTCTCGAGAGGACTGGTTCCAGAGCCCTTGCTGTGCGTTGAGGTGAGTCCGACTATATCTAGCCGGAATTTCTCGACCTCACGCACCAGCTCAGGCTCCTTCCCTGCCAGAGAGGTGACATTCCATGTACCGACAACTAGCTTCTGTAGCAGAGGATCGGACCGCCAAGGCCTCCGCCTCCGGCCGCCACCCAGCTCACTTAGCACCCAACCCCTTTGGCCCCTCCTATGAGTGGTGAGCTCATGGGAGCTCACGTTACCTTTTTGGGCTGTGCCCGACCAGGCCCCATGGGTGCAGGCCACCAGACGCTTGCCATCGTGCGGATCATTGAGACATGCAAACTCCTCCACCACGATAAGATTATGGCTCAGGGGAGGAGAAAAATAATAATAATAATAATACTATAATTTTGTAATATACAATATTATAAAAAAGTGTAAATTGACTTGTAGTAACCATATTTTTACACACTATTTGTAAATATGCAAATTGTGTTTATGTGATAATTTATTTATTTCTTAAATTCTTTTCATTTTATTTTATAAATAATATAATTAAATATAGGCTCCAGCATACCTGCAACCCTAATGAGGATAACCGAAATAGAAAATAGATGGATGGATGGAAGGATATTTTTAGGACAAATTGAAATATAGCATATGTGCAGAGGCTTCCTATTGGGTGAAGTTAGGTAGATAACGCACCGTATGGAGAGTGATGACAAAAAAGAACCTAGATTAGCGAGGCTACCTAACGAGGGCGTGTTCATCCAGAGGCAGCTCGAATGTGAGCGTTGAGGAAGAGGAGGAGTAGGAGAGCGACAACTTATTGGCCGAGTGATGCTGCCAGAGCCAATTCATTACCACTGCAGCTCTGTCAATCCTTGCTCATCTCCCGTAGCACTGGACCACTAATGGAATTAGTCCCCTTTACACAGACGCA
Source organism: Oostethus manadensis (assembly GCA_024372805.1). Taxonomy (NCBI): domain Eukaryota; kingdom Metazoa; phylum Chordata; class Actinopteri; order Syngnathiformes; family Syngnathidae; genus Oostethus; species Oostethus manadensis. The sequence goes on from QODF01000046.1 coordinate 349,985, forward strand.
CAAAAAACACTCCAGGTAGCACACACAAACAGTATAGCAGAGACAGAGACACGTGCACACTGCATTAACACAATGGCTCCCTGTGATATACTATCTCTGTGACAAAGCTCTCAAACTTGCAGCTCATAAATCCGTGGAGGTCACACCAGCACAGCATCAAAATAAGAAGAGAATGAGGAAATTATTCTTCAGCAAACAGATGGCATTCACCAGATTATATGAGAAGTAAAATGAAAAAAAAAAATCAAAATATCCTGCCATGAAAAAAATATTTTTTACAAGTTTCATAGCTAACAACATTTGAATTAGTTATTGGTATTTTTTCCCCAATGTGACTTTTGAGAAACATTTTGAGGAAAACAGTGAAGACATTTTGTGTAATCCAGCAAAAAAAAAAGGTCAAAAAATAATACATTCATATACCAATAATTACTATATATATATACGAAATATATACAGTATTTAAGGTAAATGAAGAAATAACTAATTAATAAAAGTAAATGTAGCAAAATACATGTAGTATGTTGTATATATTGTAATATGTGTATATTTTAATATTTAATTTAACATGAATTTAATCCAATTAAAACATATGTAAATGCTCCTTTATTTGTTTATAACATAATCTTGCCAAAATTCCGTGATGGAGGTAATAATGATCTACAACAGTGGTTTTCAAACTGGGGTGGGGCGGGCATTATGATATATGTATTTTTTTCTGGTGCTCCTTTGCATACACATTTATAACTCATTTATTCAGGCACTTTACCCATGCTATTTTTTCATTTTGACTCTTTCCAAACGGTGCTCTGTGCGGCTCTTTTGTGGCCCGCATGGACAATCAATGGACTCCAAAAAGTCTGAAGCAAATATGCACAAAGTGAGGTCCGTGTAAGGGAATAAGGTTAATCTCAATTACAAAGTGGCCGTGCTAAATAATTGATGGCATATTCTCCTAAAGGATGAACGTGAAGCTGTGTGTGGAAGCGGCACACGACAAGGGGACAAAACAAAGCCCCCCCCTCCGGTGAAAGAAGCTGCTTCTATGTGATTGGATTGACTAGAGGTCAACACCGGACGGACACCTCATAGCACACCCCCCACCCCAAACCACTGCTCCTCCCTGCTGCCCTGAGTGAGCCATCATTAGATTACACCAACGGTCATGACCGTAAGGATGCTCCATCACTTTCCAGTAAACTCCATTCCCAGCTCCGGAACCTGGCCCATTCCGGGCGCGGGGGCTTCATATGTATTGGGACATGCTGCATTATATCAGACATGAAGCTTTTTCTCATGCCTGTTTCACCTCATCACACTTTTCCTCCAGAAACAAAGCCTCAGAAAACCGACAGGTCAGTCATTACGGGAAGACGCTACAACATATGCTCCAGCACAGCAGGGAGGGGCTGTGTTTTCATGGTCACTCACAGACCCCCCCACAACCCCTCTCTCCTCCGAGCACATATTCCTTTATGAGTCAAAGCCCATTGGCTGCCTCTGACTGGATAACCCCAGAGGTCAAGGGTGAACGACCCCACGGGCCTGGTGAAGAGTCAATTCTCCCTGGGTCAAAGGTCAGTAGTAATGTGGCGAGCAACATAGCCCACCCTCCCCCCATAGAACAAGCAGGTTCAGGAGTTACAACGGTGGTAATGGTCTGTGTGTGTTTGTGTGTGTGTGTGAGGTGTGTTACACCATGCCTGACTGCAGCATCCCAACATCACAGGAGGAGTGTGAAGGCCTTGATTAGAAGTCAGGTAGAGTGATAGAGGCGAAGGGGGGGGCTGTCATTGTTAGGTCCTCTGAATGCATTTGACCTTCTGCACTAACCTCATGACTGTCCTCCATTCTCTCTATCTAGCTACGAGAAAAAGTGTAATAATAGCCATAGAAGCGATCCCTACTTAGGTGCCTTGCAGGCTGCTCAGCACAATTTGGCTGACATGGCCACAGGTTGACAGGAACAAAAAAAAAACAGAAGAATGGAATGCACCAAACTGAAGGGTTAAGTATTATTTTGAAGAGACTCAATTCCCAGACACAGTGGTAGCCATACATAACATTTGTGGCCATACATCATTAATCATTTTACTATTCTTTTGTGATGATTACAAACTAAAGAATGTCAACTTGATGACAGCAAAAGCATGTCATTTGATTTTTGTGTAGTTACTCAATATAACAGTCTGACTCACTGTGTCATCTTACAAAGAACGCTAAACTCATCACACAGCAATTTAACACTCAAAGGGTAGCTAAGAAAATACAATACGAGTACCAATATGAGTTTAAAATATATATAAAAAACTATTTTAATGGCTTTACACAATGCATTTTGTCACAGCAAAACATTTCAGTGTCAGGGCACTGCAATTATTCATCCAAGGAGCCAGAGACGCCGTATCAATTACTCGCAGGTTTTTGACATTTTCTGATAGGCGTGGAACAAAACTAGCAGGGAGATACTGTATTTTACTGACTTTATATCAAAATGTAACAACAACAATGGGAATTTTACAACAATCAAATAATTACATTGTCATTTTGCTTTATTTGACATTCCAAGCATGCAATCCTGCTAACACAAAACATAATTCCCTCTGTATCTCAATACAAAGTGTAGTCAAAGCACCAATGCACTTTTGGTGGTCGAACAGCTCAAAGATACCCTAAAACCTCAAATTCTGCCACTATTTATGTATTGGTTTGCTTAAAAATGAGCAGTTCATCCGCGCAAAGTCTTAGCTCTGTGATTTGAGCGATTTGACTTGTGTGAGGCTCGTGGGACTTTTTGTGGCCAAGCAAGAGCTTGTTTAAATCAACCACGGGACACTGCCGACTGAATAATTCATGACGGCCTTTATGTCACACATGCCAGGCTCACATTCAGCACCAAAATGGAATGGTTTCCTGTACAACATAATCCCCTCTGTCATTGCAAGACCTGCAACTTGACACTACATCACATTATGTCACAATCAGAAGTTTTATTTTAGTGCATTTCTGCCATTATCGGCCTACATTTATTTTATTTTTTTATCTGCCCTTGGCATACTCCATTGATCCTTTTTCCTCCACTGAGCTGAAACCTATCCCAGCCGACTTGATACAGATAGAAATACAGATAAACATTCACAAACCTACACTGCAGGCAACCTAAGTCAGGTGAGTCCTTGGCATAGTGTATTCTTAAAATACATTTTTTTGACATTTCATGTCAAAGCCTGATCCCGTCAGATCTCAGAAGCTAAGCAGGGCAGGGCCTGGCCAGTACTTGGATGGGAGACCTCAGAGGAACCCCAGGTGCCACAGTGGGAGGAAATAAAAACTTTCCTTGTGCCCTTCAAGGCACAAGGCAAGGCACTTCACCCACATTGCCTAGTATGAAAGTGGTGTGTGTGTGGTGGTCAGAGGGTTTGATGGGACACACTGGCAGCCTCACTTTCTGTCAGTCTGCCCCAGGGCAGCTGTGGCTACATAGTGGCTTATCATCACCATGTGTGGTGTGAATGAATAATGGTCACCTCAGTGTACGCGCTTTGAGAGGCTTTGATTAAGCACATAACGAGTGTAATTCATTATAGTATTAATGAGATACAGATACTGTATATGACTAGTAGGGCTGTCAAATGACAAGATTTTTAAATCAGATTAATCTCTAATTTTCATGATTAATCATCATGATTAATCACAATTAGCAACTAAATTGGAATTTTGGTTAGTGTCATTAATTTGTTCCAGAAGGTCTGACTCAAACCAAAACACACTCTAAATGAATACATTTTCCCCATAAGAAATCATGTAAATCGAAATAATCCGTTCCGGAATGGCAAAAATGTTAACACATAAAACAAATTTTTAGCATTTTGCAATTTTAGAATGTAGAATGTAGAAAACACCTAATGCATATAAATACATATAATCTCCGGCGACCTCTTCCAGCTCCACCGGGAGGACACCAAGGCGTTCCCAGGCCAGCTGTGAGACATAGTCCCTCCAGCGTGTCCTAGGTCTACCCCGGGGTCTTCTCCCGGCTGGGCATGCCCGAAACACCTCACCAGGGAGGCACCCGGGAAGCATCCGGACTAGATGCCGGAGCCACCTCAACTGGCTCCTCTCGATGTGAAGGAGCAGCGGCTCTACTCTGAGCTCCTCCCGGATGGCCGAGCTCCTCACCCTATCTCTTAGGGTGAGTCCAACCACCCTACGGAGGAAACTCATTTCCGCCGCTTGTATCCGCGATCTCCTTCTTTCGATCATGACCCATAACTCATGACCATAGGTGAGGGTGGAATGTAGTCAATGGTCAATAGTTAACTCATAATTAATCACATTTATTCACAGATGAAATTTTTTTAAAATCTATAATAAGTAGGGATGTAAAATGTAAAAACGTTTAAATGTTTATTGTGAGTGGAGATTTGTCCCACTTTGCTTGACGGTCTTTGAACGCACCTTCCCACATACTGCACATATGGATGGTTATCGCCAAAAGAAATGAACACAGATTGCTATATGGTATTTTTACCCTATATTTGTTTCAAAATGGGGTGATACCATGTGAGAAGGTAAGATTTGATGACCTTATTTAGTGCTAATGTGCATATTTATTTGGTACATAAAAACAAAGTCCAGATTTTAGCTCGCAGTTCCAAGCAAAAACTCAGCCGAGCGATGCCAGCGCATCCTAAAAAAATACTTGTTAGTTGGGACATGTATGCCAAGGTACCAACTGTATCGATGACAATTTAAAAAAAAACAGCAGCAGTGCTTCAGTACCTTCTCGGTTTCCCCTGGCAAGGCCATGACGACACAGTCCAGACAATTCCAATCACAGTGACGTAAGGTCTGGTTATGAGAGACGACTACCAAGGATTGGAAACTAAATCAAAACACTTTTTTGGCAATTTCTGCTCAATATTTCTGCCCACTTTTTGGCTCCACGCAGCTACTTCCTCAAACTACAGTGTAGGCCGATGGCCAAACAGGACATGCTAACTGGAAAATGTATGCAAAACAAGCCAAATTTGTACTATGAATTTAATACAAGTCCAAAAACGACACAAACCGAGGCTTCACTGTATAGATAATACAATCTGTTATATTATTATTATTATTATGTACAATGAAACCTTGCTGTGGTTCAGCATTCTTCTCCTATTCATCTTGTAAACACCTTAAGCTTGAGGCTCATGTTAGTACTTTGTTTGACTTCCTTGCTCAATGTTTTAGTTTTACTCCACATACTGTTATACGGGGCCGCACGGTGGCTGAGTGGTTAGCACATTGGCCACACAGTCATGAGATCTGGAAGACCTGGGTTCGAATCTCCGTTGGGCATCTCTGTCTGGAGTTTGCATGTTCTCCCCGTGCGTGTGTGGGTTTTCTCCGGGTACTCCGGTTTCCTCCCACATACCAAAAACATGCCTGTTAGGTTAATTGGTGACTCTAAATTGTCCATAGGTATGAATGTGAGTGTGAATGGTTGTTTGTCTATATGTGCCCTGCGATTGACTGGCGACCAGTCCAGGGTGTACCCCGCCTCTCGCCCAAAGCCAGCTGGGATAGGCTCCAGCATCCCCGTGACCCTAATGAGGATAAGCGGTACAGAAAATGAATGAATGAATGCATACTGTTATACGAAAACTTTTCATGCTTACAAATGTTTGAAATGAGTTTAGAGCTAGTTGGAAAAAAGACAAGGTGAGAACTAACAATGGAAAAGCAACGACTCACTGATAGATAACGCATGCCACCAATGCGCGGGTGCATTCTACATGTGCGATTGTATAGCATGCTCCTTTCTTTTCACGTGCAAGTGTGTGTGTGCGTGCGCGCGCTCACAGTAAAACAGTGCAGCAAAGAGAGAGATTGGAATCAATAGTTTGTGCTCCGTCATTTGTCACATCTTTACAAGGCTGAAGCCATCGGAGCACCAGTCTATTCTACTTTGCCGTCATTTATCAACTGACCCACCTTGCACACACGCGTACAAACACACACACACACACAAACAATAGACGCGTTTATTTGCCCCAAATATTTAGACCATAGAAGACAGTGCATAAGACACGAAAGCAGTTTTTAACCGGTTAGTTATTAGCAGTGAAGGAGGCGACACGAAGGTCGCTGTCCAGGAGTGAAGATCCACTTCATGGCAGTGATTTGATTGATTTGAGAGAGTCAAGAGGCGACAGTTACTGTTGCAGCCATGCTCCTCAGGCCTTGTTTTTAAATCCTCGCACACTTTGCGCTTCAGATGGCTTGCCTTTGATTCCGCTGGATTTTTTAGGCTAGACTTGTCAGACTGCCCACCATAACTTTCAGATTAAGACAAGGGTGGGCAAAGCTCCACTTGAGTTCCACCAAGCCCACTTGAATAATGTGATCGCTTCTCTTGCAAGAAATGAATGACAGTTGAAATAATCAGAACGCTATGAAATAATCCACAAAGTGAGTGAAGGTGTAGTGCAGTTGCGCAGTTGCATAGTAATGCATAGTTTTTGTTTATTCATATCACATGTACATATTAAATATTCATATTACAAATATAGGTTACTAAATACGAGTGTCTTTATTAGTGGGGAAAAATGCTTACTTACCTGTAATACCAACCTCACCAAAACCCTCAATACTGATAGCTGAGAGGGTGAAGGACGCAATTGCCCCCGCTGACCTCAGTGTCACACTGGTTGAGGGCCGCCCACGGTGGCCACCATGGGCACCCGGTGCTCTGATTTGGTTTGTTGTCGCTTCTTCTCACATGATTGAAATGCCGGTCAAAACATCACTTTGCGTCTGGGAGAAGTTTGGCCGTCTTCTGCTGTCTTCATTCATATTCAACTAAACTTGCAATGCGCTTCGCCAGTGGTGCATTTCAAAATAAGGAGAGGAGCTCATTTGATTGGTGAAGATTTGACCCGACCGAGTCACACCTTCTCTCCTCCCTCTTTGCCACTTGTGCCGGTAGGAGGGACTGAGGCGTACTTACGCCGGGGTGCGCCTGGCACAAAATTGCAACTAAAACACGCCCCATTGGCCAGGCGCAGGAGAGGCAAGGCGAGGCGAGGGTGCGACTGGTCTGCAAAACTAGAGGCCGAAAAGTCAGCCTTACAAATGACTCTTGTCAACACATCCCTAACTTGAAAAACAACTTAATGCAACAATATGCCTGACGACAAATATGACCGCAATAACAACACATCCAACCATTGACAATATTGGGAAGAGCACCTGCATCATAAGTGTCAGCCCCCGGATGAAATTAATGCCTTGGTATTTAATTACAGTAAACTGGATGATGCACCGGAAATAAGGCTGGATAACTTAACCAAATGAGTGAGCCAAAAAAGCAGGCGTTAATTGGAGAAAGGCTGGTATTTCCATCATTTAAAACTTAATTGCCAAGTTCCCAAAGTGGGGTATGCGTACCCCCAGGAGCTAGCCAATTGTGATAGGGGGTACGTGAATAAAAATGAAATAATACTCAGGAATACACTGAATAATACTCACAATTACAAGTGCGCATAAATGCCTCATGGATTAAGGAGAAGATTATTTTTTTGTGCATTAAGAGTGTTTCATCTCAAAAATATTCATTTATATCGGTGTCCCAATCCCCACCCGGCTCAGCGGTGAAACCACTGGGGGTTTCCCTCGAAAATGAGGCTTTATGGTTGGTTGTATGTACTGTTGTATGTATGTTTGTATTTCGGATACTGCTTTATTGTGATTGTTAAACTTTCCCCGTCAATTTGGTATTAAGATAATATGCAGACTTACCACACCATACCAAGGACTCCAACATCAGACTGCAATAAAATCATGCATCCGTGCTCATGTGAAACTTCAAAATGTGACCATGCAAAACACACATTTTGACACAGAATTACTATAAAATGTAATAATTATGGTGGTTAAGTTTTTAAGTATGCAGGATTACATGGCTCCACATCAAATGTCTGAAGGGGTTTGCCATTTGTTCCTCTAAAGAATAAAACAACACACTGAACACACAGCGCCATCATTAGACGCAAGAAGACCACCACATTACTCCGCCCCCCCTTTTTCTCTTCTTGAAGCAATATTTACAGCAGGCCTGTTAATCTGCCCTCAGGCCAGCTGCTGGGCATCTCCTAATGAGAGTGCCGCCACTGAGCACATCTTCTTTGACTGCTATTGGTGACATGTGCTAATGAGGAGTAGGCAATTAGAAATGAATGGATAAATTGTGCAACTGTTAAGCAGGAGAACTGTACATGAAGGCAACTGGAGGGCTTTTATTTAAATCAGTGCTAAGCTATAGGGATTACATTTAATATGCACTGATCTAAAGTGCAAATATTAAAATGACTTTGGAGTGCAGTCAAAAGCAGATCATAATCAGGGAAATCACTTCAGCATTACAACCAAAAGAGAGAAACTAGGAAACTATACCTAAGTAATAAAAGGGTAAGGGTGCAAGAATTTAGGGGGAAAAGTGAACATCAATGTAATTTAAAGTGTAATGAATCGGACCCATTGAAATAGATAATCAATAATTGTTATTGTATTGATAAAAATATAAAGTCTACAAATGTGGCTGTAAAAATAAGATACAGTAATCCCTCAGCACTTTGCATATCGCAGCTTCACTCTATTACAGTTTTTGGAAAATACGTTAATTAACATTAATTAGTTGAACAAGAATTCCTAACACAGCTAATAACTGTCGCGGCCCTAACCCACACCATGCTAAAACTCAACTGCCTGTGTCACCTCCGGAACACATTTACAGCAACACACACAGGCACTTGTTATCTTATTAGCTTATCTTATTTCAATGGCTTATTTTTCTCTTAAATCTACTGTATTGGGTAATAGAAGAACAAAGGTAAATAGAGGGTTGTTATTTCAAGTCTAGAGAGCTCTGAGGAAAGATCATCCAATGGTTTTGTTTGGTCTAACCAGGAAAATATGCCATTTTGAAATGTTAATGTACTATTATAAATGTCAAAATATAAATATTGCAAAAATGCACTCATCACGGTCTAGTTTGGAACCAATTAATAAGGATAAACAAGGGACAAGTGTATTTTATATATTATTTTCGCCTTGATTGTAATGATAAGGATTGTAAACAGGAGTGTTGCAGCAAAGTGCAATTTCCAGAGCTAAGGCACGACAACAGGCTAAGTTCATGTTAGCGTGTTTATTTTTGTCACTTCTTGAAATGTAATGCTCTTATGTAGGAAGCATCGCAGAGGTGATGGAAGGGTGACTCTCTAAAGTGGAATCATTGTTCCCCTAAAATGATGAAAGTAAAGGGGGATCGGTGAAGATAACCGCTGCCACCACCAGAAGAAGGGACAATTACCCACAATCACACCCACCGCTTGCAAGTAAAGTGGCATCTTATGCAAGTGTTTGTGTGCCGTGTGTGTGTTATGGTTTGCTCGTCAGCTCTTCGCTAGGCGTGAGGACAGCCCCCCCCCCGTGATCTGTCACCATTACGGGACAAAGGCGGCAGCATCTCAGGACCATTAGCGAGATTGCTGGAGATGATTTGGAGTGTCCTCCTCAGCACAGAGAAAATCATTTCCTCACAAAAGGGGCTGCCCTTCGACTCCACGGGGCCCCTGAACGCGAGATCCGCTTTACAGATGGGCCCCTGGACCAACTATAGGGTGATAGACTAGATGGCTGGGTATTCACTGAGTGGTCAACCATTAAAAATTCTTTCATTTGTTCACAGTGACAAAAAAACCCGCCATCAAAATGTCCCAAAACCTGCTGTAAAAATATTATATTATGAATATTAATATTTTGTTCCATTTTAAAATCCGTTTTTTAAAGCATTTTCTTCTTATTTTTACACACAGAGCTTTAACTTGAAACAGAAAGCAAAACAAAATGCAGCAAAACATGCACCTGGAGAGCAGTGAAGCATACAAGTGTTCAAAGATGAAAATATGTGCCAGTATGTGCCAGGTCTTCTATCATTTCAGGAACTGGGCAGCCTAGCAGAAAACTGTAAAAGATGAGAACTGTTTCTGCAGTGGGGAAAACTAACACCCTTGTGTGCATAAATAGAAAAAGTAAAAGTACTTACTTGCAACATGTATATGTTTGCAATTATGTTCTATGTTGGTTGGTTTAGGAAAGCAATTCCTAAAAATGAGATTTATAGTACATGGTGGGAGCCGTGACGAACGCGTGTCAGAAAAGGGGTGTTTTCCAAATGACGTCAGCCGACACCTCAGAAGTAAACAAACGGTGTACAAGACAGTGGTTGAAGCGGAAGAAGTCTTTTAGCTGTAGTTGAAACTACCTTGGAGTTGCTTATCGTTCAGTTATTGTTTTTAAATGGGATTCTTAATGGGCGTAAGGGGTCTTTAGAACCTTTTTTGATTGTGTGTTTCACTGCCGTCCCCACCGTTAATATGTGGAAATAGGTTTTTATAACATGTAAAATGCTTTCCCCTCCATGAATCACCACCTTATCGTGGTGGAGGGGTTTGAGTGCCTGAGTGATCCTAGGAGCTATGTTGTCGGAGGCTTTATGCCCCTGGTAGGGTCTCCCAAGGCAAACAGGTTCTAGGTGACGGACCAGACTAGGAGTGATTCAGAAGACCCAAATGAAGAAGAACAAGAGGAGTGACCGCACCTCGCCCGGACGTGGGATACCGCGGCTTCACCTATGGGGCCTGGCCGGGCCTAGCCCGAAGAAGCCACACGGGAACTCCCCCCGCAGACCCACCACCTACAGGGGCAAGCATAAGGGTCCGGTGCATTGTGATTTGGGCAGTGGTCGAGGGCGGGTGTCCGGGCGACCTGGTCTTCGGCGGCCAAATCTGGTTCTTAGGACATGGAATGTCACTTCTCTTGTGACTAGATATAGTCGGACTCACCTCAACCCACAGTTTGGGCTCTGGAACCAAATTCCTTGAGAGGGGCTGGACCTTGTTCTTGTCTGGAGTTGCTGCAGGGGAGAGGCGGCGAGCTGGTGTGGGCTTATTATTAGCCCCCCGGCTTGGTGCCTCTGTGCTGCAGTCATCCCCAGTCAACGAGGGTTATTTCCCTACGCTTTAAGGCTGGGGAAAGGGTCCCAACTGTGGTTTGTGCGTACGAGCCAAACGGCAGTTCAGAGTACCCAGCCTTCTTGGAGTCTATCAGAGGGGTTCTGGGGAGCACCCCAGCTGGTGACTCCATAGTTCTACTGGGAGACTAATGGGCAATGACAGTGAGAGAGGAGTTCAAGTATCTCGGGGTCATGTTCACGAGTGACGGAAGGTTGGAGCGTGAGGTCGACAGACGGATTGGTCCAGCATCCGCAGTAATGCGGTCGCTATACCGGACCGTCGTGGTGAAGAGAGAGCTGAGCCGGAAGGCAAAGCCGATCGATGTACGTTCCCACCCTCACATATGGTCATGAGTTATGGATCATGACCGAAAGAAGGAGATCGCGGATACAAGCGGCGAGAAAGAGTTTCCTCCGTAGGGTGGCTGGACTCACCCAAAGAGATAGGGTGAGGAGCTCGGCCATCTGGGAGGAGCTCAGAGTAGAGCCGCTGCTTCTTCACATCAAGAGAAACCATTTGAGGTGGCTCGGGCATCTAGTCCGGATGCCTCTCGGGCGCTGCCCCCGCGACCCGGACCTGTATAAGCGGAAGAAAACGGAATGGTATAATGCTTTGAATGCTTGTCGCTATGGTGACAGTGTTTCGAATACAATATGTAAATAAGACATGACCTACTCTGTTCAGTGGCAACTTTGACCTCATTCTTCTTTCCTGTTTAACATAGCATGAGGAATAGCATCCAAAATGCGCTTGTACCGTACTTTTGTGTCTAGTTCTTCGTACTTGCTTTGGTCATTGTAGTCTTGGAACTTCGTCTTTTGGAAAAGAAAAGAGGGGACAGTATTGCTGTGAGACTGTGAAGAGCCAGCGGGAGCACAACGTTTGGCATTTTGTTGGAAAACGTGCTGAACCAAAAGCTGCCTGTAGAAGTGTTTACTTGGCTTTGGCTGAGATTTGTTACTTTGCCGACGTCAATTGGGAAGCGGCCCTTTTCTGCGACTCGCGTTGCTCTCGCCATGTAATGTAGGTGTAATTTTTACAAATTGACAATTCTCTTTCAAAAAACGAACAACGCGTAACAAAATTACAGACAACAACAACGATAGGATAAAATTGAATGGTTTTCAAATGGACATTTTTTTGTCCCTAGGAAAACAAATGTTTTGCTTTTTTGTGTAGCTTTGTCATTTTTGGCTTATTTAACAAGGAGATATTTTTACCTATATTCAATTCAGCAAAAATGGCAGAAAAATGATATTCTGTAGTATTTTGTGGTGGCATAACATCTGAATTGACCACTTACCTGTTGGAAACCCTGGTCGAGGCACACAGAACTGGATGTATATTCCTTTATATTTGATCTGTTATCGTTTACTTCCTAATGTAAAGGTTTTTGGGCACATTCAGGTGCTGAATGTAAACAACATTCAGCATTGAGACAAACAAATTAGAAATCAGACTTAATTGGAACTGGGCACTAACATGTAAAACCAGAGAATGAATAAGGAAGTCGTACGCACACACACACACACACGCACACACACACACTAAGAGTTAAGTAATTAGTGCAGCTCCTCCTGGGAAGAGGGAAGAAATCAGTATAGAATAATGAACAGAAAGTAACTCCTGTCAGGCGGAAATGGGGGAAAAGTAAGTGTAACATTAAGTTGAATTAGCCCATCGCAGACACTCTCTCCACATCTGGATGCCTCTCTCGCTCTCTCTCTCACGCGCACACGGGTACGCACCTGAACGAAGAACGTAGCCTCATTTACAATCTAGCTGACCTTGGCTGGATTGCGCTTGGGTGTTTAAAGATGTTGTGTTGGCTGAGCACAGTGTGTTTCTGCAAGCGTGTGCAACTGGTCAGCGGCTGGAGTCACCTCAGCACCCCCCATACACTCACACAAACACACACATACACACAATTCTGACACGCACAGATCATGATGAATTGTGCTCTGGGCTGGCTCAGATTGTTTTTAAGGTTTAATTCAGTTTCTTCCTGTGCTTGGATGAGCATCTGTGTGTGTGTGTGCGTGTGTGTGCGTGTGAGTGTCTTTGCAACTGTGCAGCACACTGTACCTGCAAGATGGGGAAAGGAAGAAAATAAGGGCGAAAAAAGGGTGAAAAAACAGCATTAGGATCTCAGGTCTAATGAACTGCAGCAGGTCAGAAAGAGAGAGAGAAAGAGAATGAGAAAGATATAAAGTGTGTGTGTGTGAAAGAGAGGGGGATAGAGAGAGAGAGAGAGCGAGAGCGCCTCCGGTCACCATGGAAATGACAAAACCGGATCAATACTCAAGGTTACGACCTCTAAACCCCCTCCCCCAAATTCCATTTTTTCTTGATCCCACCAAATCCATCTATCCATCTACCTACCGATGTACCTACCTACCCATTAGTGATGTGTGGTGAGGTACATGGCCGCTGAGGCACTGACCCCTTTGGAATTTTCCTAAGTTAATACAGTTCCGTAAAATAATAAATCACTTTGGATACCTCTCGCCTGAAGCCAGGATTATACTGTATATTAAATATATATATACTGTACAGTATACAGTACGTATATAACTATACTGTATGAATATAGGTATATATGTGTGTGTATATATAAAGTATGGACTGGAGACACCTCCAAGACACCTCCAAAGATGTTAGAGAATGATCCTGTGGCACGTCCTGATACAGACTGACTGACAGAATGGTAATGGTAGCGAACCAACCGGACATTGCGGTGGTGGACAAACAGCAGGGGAAGTCCGTTGTGGTCGACATAGCAATAGCAAATGATTGCAACATCAGGAAAACGGAAGATGAGAAACCGGAGAAATACCAAGGGCTCAGGGAGGAGCTGGAGGGTAAAGGCAACAGTGGTGCCCGTGGTCATGGGAGCACTAGGAGCAGTAACCCCCAAACTGGAAGAGTGGCTACAGCAAACGCCAGGAAAAACAGACATCTCAGCCCAGAAAAGTTCAGTTTTAGGAACAGAAAAGATACTCTGCAGAACCCTCAAGCTTGGAGGGATTAGAAAAAAAGAAATAATATACAGTGTGTATATATATATATATATATATATATAGTATTATGTATAAAGTATTCTACATTGGTCACTACTGTAGGTGCCAGTGATGTTACTGTAACAACCTGTTTGGGATGTAATGTTGACGATGTAAATTTGGATGTTCATGAACGCACCTCGTTATTAATATTCTTGGTGCATAAGGAGGAAGTGTTGTGTGAGAAAACAAGCGCGTGAGCTGAGCTGTGTCCTGTGTTGGAGCTTATAAACAATACCTGAACCGAAGATAATTAGTAATAATTAATAATATCAGAAGATACCATCCACATTTTTTTCCAAAAACAATGACTTTTCAGCACAAGTTGAAAGGACTAGTATTTTCAATAAAATGATAACTAAATAATACATTCACCAATATGAAACAGAATCCACAACACACTGTCATAATTATCTCAGCAAAACCAGCAGCAACAGAGAAGAAAGGGAATGTGCAAACACAAACATGATGCACACTGATACACAATTTTGGCAATGTTAGACTACTTTGACTACTGAGTCTCATCCCAGACGCTTCACACTGCAAACCGCTCCAGTAAACGTCACAGCCTGATGAGGCCATCAGGACCACATCGTCTGCGAATAGCAGAGACGAGAACCAAAGGACCCCAAACTGGACTCCCTTGACCCCTTGCCTTCCCCTAGATATTCTGTCCATGAAAAATATGAACAAAATCAGTAACAAAGGGAAGCCTTGGCGGAGTTTAACGTTCACCGGAAACAGGCTGGACTTACTGCTGCCAATGCGAACCAGGATCCTCCTCCAGTCGTACAAGGACCGAATGTCATGTAGTATAGTGCCACTAATTTCGTACTCCCGGAGCACCCCCTATGGGACACTGCGACGAACATGGTGGAATGCCTTTTTCAAGACCACAAAACACGTGTAGTCGGGTTGGGCAAACTCCCATGTACTCTACAGTACCCTTGAGAGGGTGTAGAGCTGGTCCAGTGTTCCGCGACCGGGACAAAAACCACATTGCACCTCCTGTAGCCGAGGTTCGACTAACGGTCGTGCCCTTCTCTCCAGCACCCTGCAATAGACTTTCTAGGGTGAGGAGTGTGATCCCCCTGTAGCTGGACCACACCCACCAGTCATCCTTCTTGAAAAGGTGGACCACCAATGCGGTCTCCCAATCCAGACGTAACGTTTCCGACTTCCACGCATTTTTGAAGGGACGTGTCAGCAGAGACGATCTCTCAACATCCAGAGCCATGAGCAACTCAGAACAAAACTCGTCAAAACCCGTTCCTGTCCTCAGACTCTGCTTCCTCGATGGAAGGTATGTCAGTAGGATTGAGAAGGGCCTCAAAATATTCCTTGCACCATCATTAGGCCTCCATCCTAATTGTGGACAGTGGAGACTGGGCACTGCTTCCCTTTTCTGAGGGGTAGGAAGGCTTGCTAGAACATCCATCCATCCATTTTCTATGCCGCTTATCCTCATTAGGGTCACGGGGATGCTGGAGCCTATCCCAGCAGACTTTGGGCGAGAGGCGGGGTACACCCTGGACTGGTCGCCAGTCAATCGCAGGGCACATATAGACAAACAAACAGTCACACTCACATTCATACCTATGGACAATTTAGAGTCACCAATTAACCTAACATGCATGTTTTTGGAATGTGGGAGGAAACCGGAGTACCCGGAGAAAACCCACACACGCACGGGGAGAACATGCAAACTCCACACAGAGATGCCCAACGGAGATTTGAACCCAGGTCTTCCAGATCTCCTGACTGTGTGGCCAATGTGGTAACCACTCAGCCACCGTGCGGCCCTTGCTAGAACATCTAGACCAAAAGTCGTGCTCCATGGCACCGCCAAAGGCGTGCGCCGGCTTAGCTCGCCGGTACCCATCAGTTCAGTTTAACATTTTTTTTCATTGGACTTTTACAAAAAACTAATTTGAAAATCTTGTCTCTTTCTTGCTCATTGTCTTGTCTCGTGAGTTGGTTTTATGACGCACTTAATATTTACATTTTCAAGTCAAAAAATGATCACGCAAACAGCAATGTGTGCAATGAGCCATGACATAACTGCTGCTGTAATTTGGCGCTATACAAATGAATTGATCAGTTCATCTTAATTCTTGCAGCTCTAAGTACTGCATATCTGCAGGCTCACTCTGCAAACTCCTGTAAACACCCTGCCTATCATTTCTTTACTTGAACTTGAACAAATGATGTTTGCTAGTAACTCTGCGCACTTGCAATCATCTCATTTCTGCCTGTCTGCCTATTAAAATGACTGTCAAACCTCCAGTGAATGAACGAGTTGCACTAATATTTTGGCGCAGTCTGTAAACAAAATGAAGAGAAAGCAGCAATGAGTGGGCGGCAGTAGAAGGCGAGTGACTCTAAACCTGTTAAAACCTCTCCGCAGATTGTGCTTTGACAAAGGCCGGTAAACTATCTAAATTGCAACGTTTTTCCAGGCTCGGCTGCCTACGCACTGAGCTGGCTAGTGAGGCGTGAGGCTGTCATCCTCGTCAAAGCGCCTTTCTCGCTGCTCTTTTTCTCCACCACCACCCTCATCATCATCACCGCAGCCCTGTCAGGCACCAAACTTTGTCCCTTTATCCCCCCTGTCCCGATTGTGCCTCCTAAATTACCCTTTCATTTTGTTGTGCCATAAAATTACAGACTGGGGAAGATTGGACGCCTGTTTCTGACAAGGGAAGGTGATGGGGAGGGGGATCAATGTGTGTGTGATCAATGCGCCATTGTGTGTGTGTGTGTGTGTTGTCATGTCTCAGAGCGATCACTGAGGATAATAATGGCACTCTTAGTAATGCCAGGCTTCAGGGCCAAAGAGCCCTGTTTTACTGGACACTGGAAATTTGTCCAATCAGTAAAGAGGAAAACAGCAAAGTGGTGCTGGGAGGCAAGGACTGGCAGAACTTGATCCCCGTCACAGCAGAACATTTCATCATAAGTCAAGTGGACCAGGATTTTTTCTGGAAAAATCAGCAAAAGATGCCAACCTTCCCGAATTCTCCCGAAAATCACTCCCAACTTTATGGGCTTCTAATGCAGTCCCACAAACGACTAATATCATCAGTTTACATCAGGTCTAATTGTCAAAGTACAGTGGTGCTTTGGTTGATGTCATTATTCGGTTCCAGAAGGTCCAACTCAAACCAAAATGGACTCTAACCAAAGCAAATTTTCCCATAGTAAAAAATGTAAGTCCAATGAATTTGTTTAAGACGAACAAAAATGTTAACACAAAGCACATTTTATGGGCAATAGTTATTGTTTTACGTGCAGAAAATAATACAAAATAATTTAAAAAGAGACTATGCTTGGAGGGAAATCCTTTTTTTAAAAAACTGTGCACGCCTGCCACAAAAAGCTATGGAAATAGGTCTCTTAAAAATTTTTTGCTACAAATATCACAAACATAACATATCATTGTTGCCACACTTCATAGATAAATAACCGGAAATGAAAATTTAGTTGGTAAACAGACACAAAATCATCACTTACCAAAGTAACCCAAACCAAACACTTTATTCCGCTGCAACCACAATGTGCAAAAATATATCAAACTAAATATCCACATTCTAGAAGAATAAACACAAACCTTGCCATTTCATATAAAAAATAGGTAAAAAAAATACATAATAACAAGCTAAATAAAAAAAAAATCTGGATCCACATAATTTTTTTATAGTTAAATAGAAAAAAGTAATGGAAAGCTTGGTAAAAAAAAAAAAAAAAAAAGCAAAAACAAAAAAAACAGTATTTTCTGGTCTGAAACTACAGTATTTGAAAACAGTTTTCAAAGTTCAGTAGTCAGGAAAGTGTAAAAAAAATGGAAAGAAACAAAAAAGCACAAGGGATTGTGAAAAAGAAACACTTCAATCCTTTCAATCAAAATAAAAAAAACTAATCTCCCAATGCAAAATCATTCAAAAACAGCTTTATGAATAATATGTTGTATTGCAACCTTAAATGTTAAACTTAAAGATACATGGATGTGGAATTTTTGATGCGGAAGAACAATTAGAGAAAATGCAGGCAGATTTAGTTGATAAAATGATGTCGCTAACTACTGGCCGGGCATGCACATTACAGTATTTTCAGTCACGCTTGTTTTAATAATTGTCTTTGTAATCAAAAGTGTTGAAAACATCAAGTTTTACTTCGAGTTTGCACTTACTTATAATCGTTCATATGTCTTCATTTTTTAAAGCTTCTACTTGGAGCAACCACTGTCCACTCATCATTCCTGGACACGTTTTCTTTTTATGTCATAGACAAACCTTGAGTGGCGTCTTAACGGTGTTTATTTGAGATGGCGTCTGTCGTTATCAGCGTACGACAGCCTGCTTCCTCAGATAACCGTCTGTAGTCAATTAATAACCAGCATCAGTATTACCGTGTTTGAATAAGGCGCGGGAGAGTACGAGTGCAATGTCCCTCAATCTGTCGTTATCGGCCGTCAGAGTTCACTTTTTGATCCACTTCCTTGTCGGCTTGGATAGTCAAAGCGCACACATAGACGGTGGATGCTGGCAGCTAAACAAGGTTTCTCCTGCGCGTCACAGCACACACTTCAAGGTGCAGCTACTGAGATTCAATACAAAAGTGTGTACCAAATTTAGGCCTAATTAGACCACATAAAAGTCTAGACTGGCCTTGAATAAAGCACCAGCCTCCTCCTAAGCCGGTGGTAACCAAACTTTTTAAAATTGATCTTCTGCGCCCCTCCTCCCTGAAAATACGGTAATAATGAAACGTGTTTATGTTAGCCGTCATAACGCCCCACCTAGTTTAAAAAACACTGTCCTAAGCCAAGTGTCCATCCATCCAACCATTTTCTCATTCATTCATTCATTTTCTGTACCGCTTATCCTCATTAGGGTCACGGGGATGCTGGCGCCTATCCCAGCTGGCTTTGGGTACCCTGGACTGGTTGCCAGTCAATCACAGACATACAATCATTCAGCAATTAACCTACCATGCATGTTTGAATGGTAGGAATGTGGGAGAAAATCGGAGTACCCGAAGAAAATCCACACATGCACAGGGGGAACACGCAAACTCCACACAGAGATGTCCGACGAAGATTCAAACCCAGGTCTTCTAAATCTCCTATGTGGTCAACATGCAAACCACTCGACCACCGTGTGGCATGTCACAGCTCACTTAAAAAAAAAAAAGTAAAAATATGGCTTAATCCTGCTCATTTTAGTGACTTTTGAATGGCATTGGAGTATTTTATTTAGTTTATTTCAATAAATCAAGGCAGGTACTGGGTAAATCTGCATTCTACTCCTATTGGCCGAAATGCAAGGATTTCACAACCTGCTCCCCCGAACCATGCCATATCTGTTGTGATTGGTCAGGGGTGGAGAGTCCCACCCACAGACATGTGTTAAGACACGCCCCCCCCCCCAACAGTTTATGAATTAATGGTAATCAGCAAACAAGCACATTTCAGTTGGAAATATGATATAACTGGATGAACAACCTCCTCCATGAGTCAGTAAGTTGTCGGGGGCTGTAATGCCCCTGGTAGGGTCACCCATGACAAACAGGTCCTGGGGGAGGGACCAGACAAAGAGTGGCTCAAAAGACCCCAATGATGAATAATACAATTGGACTTCAATTTCCCTCGCCCGGACGCCAGTCACCAGGGCCCCCCTCTGGAGCCAGGCCCGGAGGCGGGGCACGATGGCAATCGTCTGGTGGCCTGGCCTGCACCCATGGGGCCCGGTCGGGCACAGCCCAAAAAGCTAACGTGGGTCCCCCCTCCCATGAGTGGTGAGCTCATGGGAGGGGGGACCCAAAGGGGTCGGGTGCTAAGTGAGCTGGGTGTCGGCCGGAGGCAGCTGCCTTGGCGGTCCGATCCTCGGCTACAGAAGCTATTTGTCGGTACGTGGAATGTCACCTCTCTGGCGGGAAAGGAGCCTGAGCTGGTGTGTGAGGTGGAGAAATTCCGGCTAGATATAGTCGGACTCACCTCAACGCACGACAAGGGCTCTGGAACCAGTCCTTTCGAGAGGGGCTGGACTTCATTCCACTCTGGTGTTGCCGCCAATGAGAGGCGACGAGCAGGGGTGGCAATTCTTGTTGCAGTGGGGTTTTCGTCCTGGTCGTGGAACTGTGGACCAACTCTATACTCTCGGCAGGGTTCTTGAGGGTGCATAGGAGTTTGCCCAACCAGTCTACATGTGTTTTGTGGACTTGGAAAAGGCATTTGAGCGTGTTCGTTGGGGAATACTGTGGGGAGTGCTCCGGGGATATGGGGTATCGGACCACCTAATCCAGGCGGTTCGTTCCCTGTATGACCGGTGTCAGAGTTCGGTTTGCATTGCCGGCAATAAGTCAGACCCGTTTCCAGTGAGGGTTGGACTCCGCCAGGGCTGCCCTTTGTCACCGATTCTGTTCAATATTTTCATGGACAGAATTTCTGATGATAATCAGCACCTCCAAGTCCGAGTCCATGGTTCTCGCCCGGGAAAGGTTGGAGTGCCATCTCCGGGTCGAGGATGAGGTCCTGCCTCAAGTGGAGGAGTTTAAGTACCTCCAGGTCTTGTTCACGAGTGATGGAAAGAGGATTGATGCAGTGTCTGCAGTGATGCGGACTCTGCACCGGTCTGTCGTGGTGAAAAGAGAGCTGAGCCAAAAGGCAAAGCTCTCAATTTACCGGTCGATCTACGTTCCTACCCTCAGCTATGGTCATGAGCTTTGGGTAGTGACCGAAAGGACAAGATGGCGGGTACAAGCGGCCGAAATGAGTTTTCTCCGCAGGGTGGCTGGGCTCTCCCTTAGAGATAGGGTGAGAAGCACTGTCATCCGGGAGAGACTCGGAGTAGAACCGCTGCTCCTCCGCATTGAGAGGAGCCAGATGAGGTGGCTCGGGCATCTGGTTAGGATGCCTCCCGAACGCCTTTCTGGGGAGGTGTTCAGGGCACGTCCAACCGGTAGGAGGCCTTGGGGAAGACCCATGACACGTCGGAGAGACTATGTCTCTCGGCTGGCCTGGGAACACCTCGGCATCTGCTGGGAAGAGCTAGATGAAGTGGCCGGGGAGAGGGACCTCTGGGCTTCCCTGTCTAGGTTGCTGACCTCGGATAAGCGGAAGAAAATGGATGGATGGATGGAGGAACATTGGAGACTCTTGCGCCAAACTGTGCAGTTAGCTCTGACGAAATTTTTAAAAAAAATTTACACAAAAAATACACTAAAACACAGACACAAAAAAGTCTGAAAAGTTGGAAAAGTAGAACAGGGCCAGTTTTAAAATATTTTTAAAACTCTCAGCAATGCATCAATATATTTAGCAGTGCTTAGAAATTAGGGAAATGTTAAAATATTGTTTCACAATGGAAATAAACTAAAATACATCAAAATGTATTAAAAAGACATACATAAATGTAAGGGGCTGAGTGGGTAGCATGTTGGCCTCACAGTCAGGAGGTTCAGGGTTCGAATCGCCTTTGGGCATCTCTGTGTGGACTTTGCATGTTCCGCGTGGGTTTTCTCCGGGTACTCCGGTTTCCTCCCACATTCCAAATACATGCATATTAGGTTAAATGGCGACTGTGAATTGTCCATTAGAGTGTAGTCCAGGGTGTACCCCGCCTGCTGCCCAAAGTCAGCTGGGATTGGCAGCTGGGATACCCGCGACCCTAATGAGGATAAGCGGATGGATGGAAAATGGATGGATGGACATAAATGTAAGAAAAAAAAAATTATCACGAAAATGTCCAAAATATACAATTGGGCTTGGGAAAGCGTGACTCGAGGAACTTCACAAGTTTGGTGAACCTAGCGTCTTCCTTTCTGTGGCTGCCTTTCATCCAGCTCTATTTGTTCTTGTACTACTAAGTACAGTAATATATTCTATCCTATGGATATGGACTTGTCCACGTCGAGACTTGTTTATTGACGCACATTTTTACAAGAGCGTGGTCCCACAATTCCCTGTCTACCCATTGAGGTAAAGAAGCTGTATGGAGGCAGCGGAGCTGAGGCAAAGATCAAGTGGAGTTTAAAGCCTTCTTAACCTTGTGTTATCATGGTAAATGTGAATTCACTACTGAACAAGATCGACGAGCTGGCTGTGCTGACAGAGAACCTTCAAGGAGTGCAGCTTATTATGCTTTGCTGAAACCTGGCTAACAGCTAGTGTCCCGGATGCTAACGTGGAGCTTGTGGACTTCAGCACCATCAGAGCGGACAGGAACACAAGAGCCGGAGGAAAGCACGAAGGAGGTGGGCGTGCACTGTATGTGAACAAATGGTAGTGTCATCATCATCATTAAAAAAAATCAGTTTTCATTATAGGAAAAAAAACTGATATTGATATCTACTGATTAACTCACACTTTTTTTACATGCCTACGTCCCGTTTGATGCTCGGCCAACACTGTTGTTTGAGGAACCGCAGCGGCGGCAGTTTTGTTAGTGGAGCTAGAATTTGGAACAAATATTAAACAGAAACAGAGAAAGAAAAAAGAATTTTGAAAGGCAAAGCCCTGGCAGATGGAAGTTATTTGTGTTGCTGTCACTTGAGTTGTCGCAAAGTACGTCGCTTCTGGGAGAAGAGAGAAGTTTTTGTTTTTATTGTCATTTATACTGTGGTACCTTGGCATAAAGTGTCCCAACTAACAAGTTAACACGCTTTGAACGGCTAACTAAAATTTAGGCTAGGAGCTGCTAGCTACCGGCATAACCGAGTAGAGCTATTTGGGGCGCTTGCCAATGCTATGTCATTGACATTAGCAGTATAGCAATCATGCGTACGTGGCAATGTAATTTGTCTTATTTAGTATGGATTTTACAAAACTACGATAGGAACAAAATCAAATTAAAAGCACTAAATGAATACAGAACCATCGTCCACCTGGAGTTTGTTATTCGGAGAGGTTGTGTACCACA
This sequence comes from Oostethus manadensis, assembly GCA_024372805.1. Classification (NCBI taxonomy): domain Eukaryota; kingdom Metazoa; phylum Chordata; class Actinopteri; order Syngnathiformes; family Syngnathidae; genus Oostethus; species Oostethus manadensis. The sequence continues at coordinate 373,025 of QODF01000046.1, forward strand.
AATATGCACATAAGCACTCAATAAGTTCATGCATTTCCAGATGGTTTCAGCATTTGGGACCAAATAGGTGAAAGAAAAAGAGTACAAATACAGTATAGTAGTGTGAGAGCAGCGTATGAGAACAAAGAAGGTGCATTCAAGGGCGGTCAAACAGTGGGACAAATTGCCTCTCCCATTACACATTCGAAAACTGGGGGCTTTCTAACTATATTATTTTTGAATAAAAGAATAGCCAATAGCTCTAATATTGCAATCCCTTTACATAACATTTATGTAGTTATCACAGTTGCGTTTTGAATCGGGTTACCACAGAGATTTATATACCTATTATAGATGAAAACTTATTTGTATCTGCTGTGATTAAATGTGATTAATTTTAAGTTAACTATGGACAAAACGTGATTAATCGCAATCAAATATTTTGATCGATTGACAGCCCTACTACCGATATTACATTTTCATGCCAATATCTGGTAATAATATCAGTGGGCCGGCATCCTTACAGAGAATTGTATTCACAGCTCTCAGTATAGGTGGAAAGTCAGTGTAAGATGAAGATGATCCTCATGGTTCCCCGTTTTATTTAAGGAAATTTGACCCAAACAGGCTACAATAAATAGGCGGCACAATACATCTTTCCATCTGCTTTAAGCACTTTTCCCTGAAAGCTTCCTGGATGTTTGCCAAGTCCCTTCGACCTGTGTGCGAGAAGAAAGGTGACCTTTACGGCTTGGTGAATAGCGCAAAGGTGCCGATAGACCTCGTCACCTGTGGCGCTCGCTCTTTGTCGAGGCCTGGACTTACTGCGCGGCCAAGTTGGCAAGTATCTGATATTGTAACAAAAGAACAGCACGAAATGTGGACTAGTCCTCCCTCTCTCTCTTTGAGGTGAGGCGAGCGGCAAGAGGGTGCGCAGAAATGGGAGTGAAAAAGATGAAAAGCCATAAATGAAAATCAATAGGAGAAGGCAGGGAGGCATAGGATGTGAAGGAGGGCTGGTAATGGAATAGACTAAAGATAAATAATGAGGACAGGAGAAAGCGGAAACGAATGAGAGAGGAGAGCCAAAAGAATGAGACAAAGAAAAATGACAGCTGAGTACAATCAGAGGAATATATTTGTCATTATGAGACTCAACCTTCCCATCAATTGGCTTCAGTCTGAAAAGGGACCGTCTCTTTCTGTTCTTTCCTCTCTCTTTGGCACTCCGCTTGAAGTCATCCTCAAACCACTCACTTTCATCTGGAACAACTTTACAAAGTATACTTAAGAGTAGTCCATGTTAAGCCTGGATTGTGTTTCTGCATAGTCTCTACACCATCACCTCCAACGCTGTTGTGATCCTTTTGTTGTTCTTTGTCCGGAATGAGTTTGTGACATGCAATTCTCTGCCAAAATGCTAGATCTGTGTTTTCCAGAGAGTCCACTTAGTCAGCAACCGTAACTGCCTGACCTATCAGCTTGTTGCTATTGCGGGTCGCATAGTGTAGACTTTGTCTTTTAAGCATCCCCATTGAAAGAAGTCTAGTGTTGTGAGGTTTGGTGAACGCAGAGGGTATTCAACAAAACCCCACCGTCCAATCCACCTGTTTGCCAGGATCTCATCAAGAAAGGCTCTAACATCGCGATGGTAGTGTGAGGTTGCCTTCCTTGCAGTCTTAGAGCAATCGTCAATGGTTTAAAGACACTATATATGTATCGCTACCTTCACTTTCGTGGTCAAATAGGTTTTGTGGCTCCACGTGGGTTTTATTTGGTGGAAACGGGCCGAAATGGCTCTGAAACATTTCCTCCAAAAATGGTTTCAATATGTACATATTTGATATTCTGTTATTTTTACCCGCCCAGATTTCACCAAAAGCTTCTAAAATATACTTTTACAGAATATCACAGAGAAAAAAGTTGCGAACGCTACACCGAGCAACGGCATGGACTGGTGTTAAAGTTACACCAAATATCACCCAGCAAATATAACTATATAAGGAGAAAATGTGTAGTAAGCCTTGTATTTCTGCACTTCAGTCCGTTTTCTGGAGAAAAAAATGCACTTTATTACGCTAATCAGTCAAATTTGCCTGTCATTTGCTGTCTGAAGTACAGTAAGACCTGGGAAGCGTAGGTGATTATCTACCAGCATCTACGGAAAGGTAGGCTGAGGGCTTCATCGTCTACATCCTAACCTAAACCATCTAGAAGGAGGGCAGGTCGTCTCCCAGCGCACTGTGCAGCTCTCTGGAGCAGGGCCAAGGTGCAATTACACACACACTCGCACACACGCACACGCACGCACACAAGTTCCGTGTGTGATTCTTCAAAGAGTTTGGCTTCTATTGATTTTGATGCCAAGGTTAGAAGCTCATTCAGGCACAGTGGAGCTTTCAGGACCGCAGCATGGAGACCTTGAGCTCAAACATGCGGCCGCCGAGCCTCGGTCCGGGGGCCCCTGACAACGTCTCAGAGCGCAATCACAGTGCACCGCGGAGACAAACAAACACTGCGCACACGTACGTGCACAACCCCCAAGTGAATGTGGAGTAAAGAAAGGGGCAGAAGAGTGTGAGAGAGGTGATGTGTTTGTTGTTGAGGCACAGAAGATTAGTTGTGTTGTTTTGTGAGTGATTGAGGCTCTTAAATTCCCCTCCAGTGCACCTCCGGGCTGAAGCTGTGTGCAACATTTGTGAGCTTTGTGCTGAGCTTATGGTTGTTCATCTGCTCTGATCTGGCAGTAAAACATTCATCCACAGCGCTGTGGTAACGTGTGTTTAATTCATCTAATGACTCTTCCTTTGGACAGCAGCAGGACCTTTTTCACTCTGACCCGTCGTTTCCACTAATTAATGAGGACCAGAGAACCCGGAGAGATAAAATGTTGAGGCAGTCTGTTGAGGATAAGAAAACCAAGTGTTTTAGGTTTTTTTGTTTCGTTTTTGTTGGCTTTGTTGGTTTTTGTTAGATTTGATTAAATCCTGTATATCTCAGACATTACTACAATGGAAGCTTGGTTTGCGTCATTAATCCATCGAAGGTCCGAATCCAACCAAAATGTACATTACCCAAATTAATTTTTCCCAATAGAAGTAATGTAAATCTCATTAATCTGTTGCAAAAATCCATAAATGTTAGCATGTTTTTTAGTTTTACATCCATAAAACAATTCTATATGCATATCAATACACATACAGTACATGCTGAATGAAAAGGATAAATTACCATTTAAGGTTGCTTTTACTTTCACTGAACATGGAGATCACCTTCCTGTTTTGCCATGAGTTATTTCTTGAATTTAATAGTGTTTTTCACCAAAGTGTCTGTTCTTCTTTTGATTAAAGCTGCAAAATAACCCCTGAATGGAGCCAACGAAAATTGCAAGGGCAAACATTTTGACAACCATTATTACATTTGAGAAATAACACACGGCAAAACAAGAAGGCAGTGTCGGTGTTGCTCTCACTGCCAAATCATTGTCGCACCCTGCTGTGACACCAGGTAGTTGCTGCAGGTGAACGACCTTGTGGTTTGTTTTGGTTTGGTCTCTCCTCCCTCCGGCCCTGCGCTTAATTGTGGGGAGGAGCTACTGACAAGCCACAGGTGTTTCTCATCAGAGCACACCTTCTGAGTCAGACCTGTGGTGGCAGGAAGGCGTTGTTTGATTGTTCCCTATGGATGCACGCCATACTCGCAATCTTCGTCTTCCAAGACTTCTCCGTCAGCTCAGTTTTGTGGCTAGAATTCGTTCTGTATTTTTTGTCGCCTTCTTGCCAGTCTGGTATCTCCACCCGGTCAGTAGTGCTCTCTCTCTTTTGTTAATCCATTGCATCTTTTTTTGTTATACCATAGTTTTTTTACACATTTTACTAATTGGCCTTTTCGTGTTCGGTTGAACAGCCAATGAAGACATTTTGATTGCACTATCCTGCTTGCCAGCATTTTTTGGATCCAAATATTTGTAGTTAGGCAAGTAAGTGGTCTCACACCCATGGTTAAGGAAGTTAGACATTAGTTACGATAAGCAGTGGTTAACTTCTTTTTACACTTATGTGATAATTAACACAATTTTAACAAGCAAGACGTGTAAGTCTCATCTACAATGCAGATCACCTCTGTATTATGTCTTTGAAGTTTGTTTTTACACCTTAGTAATACAGTGATTAACTTATTTTTACCTTTATAATGTAAAACTCTCAGTTTCAATATTACAATCGTATGCCAATACCGGGCATATAATATCAGTGGGCCAGTTTTATTGGACACCCCTAATTAAAAGGTTTTTTAAAAACATTGCCTGTACAGTTAATGATGCTCTGCTGCACTGTTGTAGTCATTGTAAATGTTCAAATCATAGCAGAACCCCTAAACCCCAAATAGGAGAGGACGTTAATTGGAATCAAGTGACTATTGGAGAGAAGCTTAAAAGTCATTATATTATTGTTTAACTTGTGCTTGAGAAAGTGGAAAGGGAAACAGATCTCTTTCACCACATGGTCATTTATTAAAAACCTATACTGTACTACACAGCAGCTGCTGAACCAATGTTGTAATAATGGTAAAGTGCAAAGTGCTCAGCTATCATTAATACCACTGATAAGTTTAATGTAAACAACAGTTGAGGGCCAACATTTTAAAGCACATGCAGAGGTAGATAACGCTGCTGGATGCTGACCACTCATGACTTCAAATGCAACCGCTGCCATCTTGTGAGTTAATTAAACAAATTAACTACACCGGGAGGCTGCCTACAGCCACATATTAATGTTCCCACTGCTAATTAGAGACCACAGAGGTTATTAGAATAGAAGCGTAAAATGGAGCCTTTAAGGTAGTCACATGCTCTAATAACCAAGCACATGTAGCTGTTGTCGGTATTGACAACAGCTACAGTGCATGGCACACGCCCACGCACCATCACCCTTCTCCGCCATCATCATTGAGACTTAATCCCCTCACAGACCCCCCACTCCTGTTGCTCTTTGAACGCAGTACAAAGCGTGTCGAGGAGCTTAAAACAGCAGCACAAAAGACACACACTTACACACGCAAAAAAACCTGCTGAGACTTTTGACCTTTGGGTCCGGGATTACAGTTTTCAAACGACGTGCGAGGAATTCTACTGAAAAAAAAAACAACAAACATGGCCTTCATCTCTACTGTCGTCAACTTTAATAGCTTTTGCTTTTTTTTTTTTTTTTTTAAATACCACAAGTCAAACTGAACGGGTTGTTTTCTTTTGTCTGTTTTCTCCCTTGCGACTTTGAGACATTGCAGTCTTTTTATTAAGAAGAAAAGACAACATACAGCTGATAATACCACAAGTTGGAGTTTTCATTAATGGAAAAGTTGCCTTTCTGCGCACGAAAACTTTGAAAGTATTTATGGACTCTATCCAACTATTACACAGAACAATTTGTGTGAGGCTGATTACATCACGGACCGGTTGTCTTATGCAGGAGTATTGATCCAACTGCCGAGCACACACACAACAATCTACGAAAAAATCATTTTAAGGTAGAGTCTGAGTATGATTAATAATGAAAAATAGCTCAGATAACCAATAATAAAAAACTGTCCAATGAGGAGAGTACTGTGGTGTGTGTTTCTGGACTCCGGTGAGATCCTCAAACAAATTTTAATATTAGTCAATGACAACGCAACTAATCACAAAATGCAGTTTTTCAGGGAAACTTTTTATTATGAATGGAATAAAAATCCAAAGCTACATGGCCCCGTGTGAAAAAGCTATCGCTTACTAAACCTAATGACTCGCTGGGCCACCCTAAGCAGCAACAAATTGCAAGCGTTTGCGATAACAAGCATTGCGTCTCTTAAAGCGCTGTGGAGGAATTTTGGCCCACTTATCTTTGCAGAATTGTTGTCATTCAGCCACACTGGAGGCTTTTCCAGCATGAACCGTCTTTCTAAGGTCAGGCCACAGCATTTCAATCGAATTCAGGTCAGGATTTTGACTAGGCCACTCCAAAGTCTGTATTTTGTTTTTACTCGGCCATTCAGAGGTGGACTTGCTGGTGTGTTTTAGATCATTGTCCTGCTGCAGAAACCAAGCTGGTTTTAGCTTGAGGCCACCAACAGATGGCCGGGCAATCACCTTCAGGATTTTTTGACAGACAGCAGAATTCATGTTTCCATTTATCACAGCAAGTCTTCCAAGTCCCGATGCAGCAAAACAGCCTCAGACCATCACACTACCACCACCATATTTTACTATATGATGTTGTTACTGAAATGTGGCGTTATTTTCACATCAGATGTGCTTTTTTTGGTTATTTTTTTTCGTCTTTTGTACCTGTTTTGTACCGTCCCTCACAGTTGTGTAAATTTACTTCCTGTTTTGGCAAACCACCTTTTGTGTGCATTCAAAGACCTTATTTTCACTCTACTGTGTGGAGCTCTGCGTTTGGGCTCCTTACCTGCAAAAGCTTAACACTAGAACATTTAAGTGTGACAAAAAAATAACAAATCAGGAAGGAGGCAAACACTTTTTCACCCCACTGTGTGTTTGCCAGCTCAATATGACATGATTGCCACACTCATGCATACACGGATAGTTTCACTACTTTTACAGACGTGAGATAGCCTCGGTAAACTTCAAACAGTATGTGATGTTATATATGGTTGGGAAAAACCAACAGGTACAGTTTGTCTAATCCACCTTGGAGTGCTCAAATGACAATAAATTCTCAGTTTTAAAAATAATAGCGTCACGTCTTGGTTCGTTGGGTGTTGTGGCACGCCCCCGGGACGCAGAGACATAGACCCCAATGCAGATGAAATGTATGTTTTATAATAATAAAAAGTCCTGGATGGTGACATAGAGGTTATTGAGACATCATTAATCTTGAGGAGCAGAAAGCTATCGGTATCTTTTGGAAAAAAAAATATGGTGCACCCCTATTTTTTCACCTTTTTATTAGCAACTTTCTTAGATTTAGTTTTTTGCTGCACGGTTGTATGGCTTTGTGTTTTATGCTTTTTACGACTTAATACTACAGCGGCAGCATTTTCCATACATTCATTTGGACAACCACAAATAGTTTTGCTAGGATACCATTATAATGGGACTGTGTGGTTGCATCTTGTTGTCTGTACAGCAGATGGCGCTATTCCATTTTAACACACCTCATTTGCACCTGGTCTGCCAGAGAATAAGAAGCTCCTCTCAACGAGCAGCGGGTGTTGCTGTGGCCCACGGCACCATCTGAAATTTCATCATTGGGATAAAAAAGCCAAAGTGTGCCACAATTGTAGTGTGTGTGCGTATGTGTGGGGGTGTGTGTGTGTGCGCAGTGATCTCACTTCAACCTACCCCCCCTTTCCCCACTGACACCCTCCTACCCCTCCTCCCAAACATACACACACATTTTTCTTCTCACTCGCCGTTGACGCCTCTGCGGATCAATAGCGGCAATTCTGGAGACATACTGCGTCGCCATGGCAACCAAGCCTCTGGTTGTATGCATTGCAATGCTATACATGGAGAAGCTACAGTCTGGCATATTGATGTGCAGTTGTATCTTATGTTTTGTCTTTTCTTTCCCAACAAACGTCGAAATCTCAAATTTACCTAAATATCTCTTTTCTTCACGATATTATAATGTAATTTATCAAACTGTCTTGTTAGAATTTGTACTTTAGTTGGCTTTTTTGGCCGGCACTTGTTATTAAATATTACAATGTAATTCACTATAGTTAGTGGTTTATTTTCAAGGCTAATTGTGCCCTAAATAATAATAATAAACAGTAACAATAATAAACATATTGCAAAATAGACATATTTTGATCAAAACTGAGCATTATTATCATTGCAAGGCATATTTTTTTATTCAGTTCTTGTAATGGATATTGTTTGTTCAATTCAATTAGTTTTCAATTAGTTTTGTTGCTGTTAAATATTTTAATGTTGTGCCCACATTCCAAAAACATGCATGTTAGATTAATTGGAGACCCTAAATCAGTGGCTCACAAACTTCTTTTGCAGCACCCCTCTTTTGAAGATAGAATTATTTTCTGCCTCGAGCGCCCGTCCCGGGCCGAGGTTCAGGGGAGGACTGCGGGAAGGCAAGGGGCCGAGCCGGCTAAGGGTGTGTTTGAACAACATACTCCGAGTTTGAAAACCCCTGCCCTAAACTGTCCATAAGTGTCGATGTGCGTATTAATGGTTGTCCTGTGATCCAGAATCCAGTGAAAGAATGTTTTGTTACAGTTTCTTACTGACACAAGGACACACAATAAGACTTTTCTCATAAATTTACAATAAAAAACTCAAAATTTTACAAGAAAAAAGTTGTAATTTCATGACAGAAACGTCATAATAGTACAAAAAATAAAACTTAATTTTATACAAAAAAATCTGAATTTTACAAGAATAAAACTGTGTTCAGTTTTATTCTCCAAAACATGTGTTCCATGGTATTTATGTTCAGGTGTGTGCGCCAGTCCTTTGTCGGTTCATTGTTACTTTTTCCCCTCTTCCTGTATCTCTGCTTTGTTCCTGCCGCTGCTTCGCAGCATCTTTATTAAAGATTCCTGCAAACCTTACCTGCCTGACGTCCCGCTCTCTGCATCCTCGGGGTCGTTACACCATGCCGCGACGCGATCGTAACATTGATACAAGTCAGAAGGGTAATATACTTGTACAGGAAAGAAGGAAACTTTCCTCTTACTTCAGGCAAGCTTATGTGTATAACCAGAAAGTAAAACAGGAGTTGGCCACAAACAGATTAGCATCATGATTAGCCGGTAACATGCTTTTTTTCATGAGCTTATGATTTTACAGTATTCTTAAAATCAAATTATTTTAATACTCCTTCATAACAGGCCTTCCCTGAGACACCTATAACAACCGGGGGCTAGTGTGACCTTGGCCATGGTCAAAGGTAGTATTACGAGTTTTTTTTGTGTGTAAAATTACTTTTTTCTTGTAAAATTACAATGGTTTTTTTTGTAAAGTAACGATTTTTTTCTCATAAAATTACAACTTTTATTATGGATTTTTTTATGTGGCTCTGTCGTAGAAAAAACAAATTGCAAAGCTGCATTGAGAAGGTACAAGACTTCTAAGCTCTACCATGCGTTTATTTCAGCAGAAAAATGGGTCTATTGTAGTGTGCCTTATGATGTAGCTTAAAAAGAATAATTTATATTTAAAAACACATTTCTTGACCAAATTTATAAATACAATTCCAATGCAACTTTTTTTGTTAGTGCTCTTGTGTTTGAAGTGGCTACCTGTGGCCCACTGCTGGAAGGAAGCATCTTTTTTAGCAAAGAGAAATCAATGGCCAAGTTATGAAGGACACTACAAATAAATAGATAAAATATTCCACCAGAGGCCCTTTAAACATTAGGGGATTACACAACATGGAGGGTGGGTGTAGACACAGCTTGCCAGGCCCTTTCTGTGACAAATAAAAATATGCTGGCACCCCCACCTCCATAGGAAATATTGTAATTCCAATTCATCTGTTCCAGGGCTGTCATAATCATCATTAAACCTTTGTTACCTGCACAGGTGATATATTAGTCCAATTTTAACATTCTTATTTATTTTATTGTATAATATATTCAAAACAAACTACTTAAACCTCAAAAACAGCAACAAGACAGGCAAGATAATGTCATTTGATGTTTTTTGGTTCTATGGTTATGACCACACTTTTCCTCTTTCACATCACTGGCATCACAAAAACACTAAAAATGGGTAGTAAAATCAAATGAAAAGCCTATAAAAACAGGAGTAACTTTTGAAGAGGCTCACTTGGCCAAAGGTGGGGAGCAGACACAGTAAGTCATGTTTACTTTGTGCTGCTGTGTGTTTAAATACTAATATTACAATGGAACACAATCATTTAAAGTGAAATAAAAAGTTTGACAGCAAAGAAGTAAAAACTACTCACCCTTTAAAGAAGGAAAGTGGAAGTACTGTGTTTTGTAGTATTTAGTGTTTGACATACTTGAGCTGATGCATTGCTTAACCATGTTTGTGGTGGCAGGACGTGGTGGTGAGGAAGATAGCGCATAGACGATTCTGCTGTGGCAAGAGTTGGATATTATTCATGTGCTGTATGGCTCGTTTTACTGCCCAAACCAAATCCCAGGGAATAACATTTCACAAGTAAGACTTGAGTAAGACAGTTACCTTTGACAGTATTTAGCCCATTGATTGCATCATTTGGCGTCTATAACATCGTTTGGAGAGCATAATTTGCAGATGTTGTGGAAAACACTGTATTTCCAAAATATTTTTAAAAAATTGTAAACAAATAGAGGCAGCCAGACGTGGTGGTATCTGCGGGGGAGAATCCTCAGCAGAAAATGCACCGCTTCCGGATTCACCGAACTTGTAGAGTACCTCGAGCGACGCTTTGCCATTCCCAATCGCAAGTTTTTCTCAGATGTTTGCTTACATGAGTTGTCTGATATTCTTTACAGCCACGTCGATAAGCTGTATCCACTGGATTAACAGGTATGTCTTAATTCTACAACAGGTGATATGTGATGTTACACATATCATATTGGTTGATATAAAAAAATCGGAAATTGAGAGATGGCCAATATCAGCATATCAACAAAAAAAACCTTTTTTACACACCCCTAGTTACAGCCAATGACTTATTCCGTTTATCAGTTTTTCATGCCTAGCAAATGTTTCAAACGGCGATGGATGTTTCAAGAAGCTGTGGTGTTGTGGAAATCCTGCTTCAAATGCGTGATGAGGTTGGTCGTAGTAAAATTCCTCGGTACTGTGCCACCACGGGAAACGTGTGCAAGTATTGCGCTCAGGTGCAAATTCTTTAGAATTTTGATGAAAAAGACTTTTAAAAAATACGGCTGACATTACTCTTGCTCCTTGCTATACACGCTAGCACACAGTGCTGCTGTGACCATGTGGGTTTTGCATGCTGAATAGAAGTGCTGGCGTGGACTAGACAAGGACTGCATGTGTTGGAGTGGCAATGTCTGAGATTTTAGATGCAGGCCGAAATGATCTTTTTGATTCTTTTTTTTTTTGCTGATATCAAACCGATATCATTAAATTTTGGTCACATGTAGTTATCATCACATTTGCCGTCGAAGGTATCCTTGTGTAGTGGCCTGAGCAAAAAAAAAAAATAAGATGAGAGCTCAAAAACCGAAGTAAATCTAAGTTTAGATGCTCACAGAGCTTAAGACACACAAAATTTCCTTAAAAAGTTTGGTTGAATTCTCCACTCTGCCAACTGTTCAACTTTGGGGGTTCCACTATACATGAATATGTTATCCTTGATGGATTAGTTCCCATGTCATTGTGGAAAAATACATTATGTTGGGTTGTTCTAGAGACTTGAGAGTCTTGTTGAATTACTTAGCGGCTCATCAAAAGGAAATCAGACTGGCACTGTGAAAGAAAAATCAATCAAGGACGAGATCATCCACTGCATTCATGTCGGATCATTCAACATTCTGAAAGCAGCCCGAGGGAGAAAAACAAGCAAAAGTAAGTCATTACCTTGCACTCTTACATAATGATCAATACTTTTTTTTCTTGTTTAAATCATTTTTCTTTGGCTGTATGAGGGATGCAGAACATCACGCAGAACTGCAAGATCCAGGAGGAGCGTCTTTTAGCACGTAAGGTCCTCATTAAAGAGGAGGAGAAAGGAAACAGAAAAGAGATGATATGGTGACAAAAATTAGAGAAAGAGTCCTTGTTCAGATTTTGAACTGCTCAGCCTCCCAAGTTGGCTGCAAACACCCACGCTTTTAATAGACACAGGTGTAAACATATACTCTTGCAGAACAATCAGTCTGTCTCCTTCTAAACACGAATGACTATGTCAGACAGCGGCCAATTCACATTTTTGGGCTGTTGATGAGCAGCAGAACAGCATTAGTTATGTAACATTCATTCAGCAGAAAGCAGTTCTTATACTGTAGATCGGAGGTAGGGGACCTATGACCTGGGTGCCATATGTGGCTCTTTTGATGGCCACACTCAGAAGTTTCTAAACACCATAACATTTCTTTATTTTATATAATTTTTTCTTAAAATATATGTAACATATCTTGCTCTACAACAGGGGTGTTCGGAGTGCGGTCCAAGTGATTTATTTGCCCGCGGCACAATCTAAAAATACAATTTAACAAAAAACATTTAGGAAACAGCAAAAATTGAAAAATTAACAGTAATTTCACCATTACATTCCATTTTCTTCCGCTTATCTGGGTCCGGGTTGCGGGGGCAGCAGTCTCAGTAGGGAAGTCCAGACTTCCCGGTCTCCGGCGACCTCTTCCAGCTCCACCAGGAGGACACCAAGGCGTTCCCAGGCCAGCTGTGAGACATAGTAGACTATAGCGTGTCCTAGGTCTTCCCCGGGGTCTTCTCCCGGCTGGGCATGCCCGAAACACCTCACCAGGGAGGCGCTCAGGAGGCATCTGGACGAGATGCCCGAGCCACCTCAACTGGTTCCTCTCGATGTGAAGAAGCAGCGCCTCTACTCTGAGCTCCTCCCGGATGGCCGAGCTCCTCACCCTATCTCTTAGGGTGAGTCCAGCCACCCTACGGAGGTATCAACCTATCCGCGATCTCGTTCTTTTGGACATGACCCATAACTCATGACCATAGGTGAGGGTGGGAACGTAGATCGATCGGTAAACAGAGAGCTTTGCCTTCCGGCTCAGCTCTCCCTTCACCACGACGGTCCGGTACAGTAACTGCATTACGGCTGACCCTGCACCGATCCGTCTGTCAACCTCACGCTCCAATTGTCCCTCACTCATGAGCAAGACCCCGAGATAGAACTCCTCCACCTGAGGCAAGACCTCACTCCCAACCCGGAGGGTACAGTGCACCCGTTTCCGATTGAGAACCATGGCCTCGGATTTGGAGGTGCTGAGTCTCATCCCAGAAGCTTCACACTCGGCTGCAAACCGCTCCAGTAAACGCTGAAGGTCACAGCCTGATGAGGCCATAAGGACCACATCGTCTGAAAATAGCAGAGACGAGATCCTAAGGTCACCAAGCTGGACCCAAATGCCTTTTCCAAGTCTACAAAGCACATGTAGCCCGGTTGGGCAAACTCCCACATACCCTCCAGTACCCTTTCAAGGGTGTAGAGTTAGTCCAGTGTTTTGTGACCGGGACGAAAACCACATTGCAGCTCCTGTAACCGAGGTTCGACTAACGGTCGTACCCTTTTCTCCAACACCCTGGAGTAGACTTTCCCAGGGAGGCTGAGGCTGAGAAGTAATTTTACAATTACAAAAAATAAAGTCAAAACGTTAGGACATAAAAGTTGTAATCTAACCAAAAACATGTTGTGGAAACGAGTTATAAACATGTATAAAATGTCATAATATTAGGAGAATAAAGTCAAAATATTACAGGCATAAAGTCATAAATATGACAAAAGTGGAATTTAAAAAAAACAGCAAAAATTGAAAAAGTTACTGTAATTTTACGACTAGAAAGTTAAACCATTACGAGAAAAAAAGTCAAAATTTTACGAGAATAAACGTGTAATATTATGTGTAAAAACAATGTAATTTTAGTAACAGAGTTCATTTTTCATTTTTTAAATTTCCCATTATTAAGAAACAAACAAAACAATACAAAGTTGTTTTGGAATTTTTGGAATATTAGGTTGGGGAAAAATGAATATAGGAAAAAAGTTAAAATATTGTGTGCATAAAGTCATAATATTACAATTAAAACCATAATTTTTGTTTAATAATGTATAATGTTTTGTTTAATATTTTTGCTGACAATTTAATGGATCAGTGTTAAAAATAACATTCAAAATATAAAAACTTCTCAGCCTTTTAATCCATCCATTTCAGAGACGTATTATCTAATAAAAATGGTTAGCACGCATTTAGTTGTATTCACGTTTTAAAAAATAGGATATGGCTCTTACGAAAATGCGTTTGAAAATATTTGTTGTTTATGGCTCTCGTAGCCCTAAAGCTTCCCGACCCCTGCTGTAGATGCACAGTCCTTTGTGGCCCTGTAGGAGGGCCGCCAATGTGAATTATGAGTATACAAGATGTTACAGATGTGAAAACTAATTTTTTATGCCATCGTTGTCACAATGTTGTCATGTCGGGTGTGGGGGATGTGATGAGTTCAGTGGCAGGACAAGCAAGAGCTGGCCGCCGGCCCGCCTTTTCGCCAGCCATGAAAGTTGGTAAGATTCCTCTCGAGTAATAATGCCTTACACTTGTTATGCGCTTTACAAAGACTCTCAAAGCGCTTACACTGAGGTCATTATTAATTCACTCCACACTTGGTGATGGTAAACCAATTCTGTAGCCACAGCTGCCTTGGGGCATACTGACGAAAGCGAGGCTGCCAGTGTGCGCCATCGGCCCCTCCGACCACCACCGACACTCACACCACTTTCATACTAGGCAATGTGGGTGAAGTGCCTTGCCTAAGGACACAAGGAAAGTTTATTTCCTCCCACTGTGGCACCTGGTGTTCCTCTGAGGTCTCCCATCCAAGTACTGACCAGGCCCTGCCCTGCTTAGCTTCTGAGATCTGACGGGATCAGGAGTAACATATATTTTTTCTGTAAATAAGTCATAAAAAGCCAAAGAAAAAGCTAAACACAGGAGTTAATCATAAAATGATCTTTCTCACATGACATCATGTTGGGCTGAAGTATTTTTGTTTAAATTCTAAGCTGTGCGACCTCAGAGGTTCCACTGTTGAGGTCAGCTACCTCCTAGCAGTGTGGACCAGTAGTGTTTTTGCTATAACGTTTAGAAAAACATCCAGAAAGTCCTAAGATGGCTCAACTTTTCATCACAAAACATGAAATTGGACCTTAGCATCCATTTGCCCGCCAACAAAGCCAGCAGCAAAATAATCAAACAACTCTTGGATCTGTTCTAATTAGTGGCCAATGGACCTCTGAAAAGTATTGCATTGACTCAAATATAGCAGGACCTCCCATCCAAAATGTGAGACAAATCCTGAAACTTGTTCTTGACACCCAAAAATAAAAAACAAAAACAAAAAACTTTTTTTTTTAAAAATAATCATATTTTACACACAGAAAAAAAATTATACATGACAAATGTGTACTGATACTGACTTCCTGTAGATCTTGGTAAGGTCCAATTCAGTCTAGTTTCTCACCTTCACCTTCACTTGCAACTTCTTTTGGCCCCATGTTTGGATTATTTAGCACAATATGCTGTATAATGCATAGCAACAGTCATGCATTATGCATAAGTCTTTGCATTGCTTTGCACATGCATTGTTTGGCACTTGATTACAAGGAAAGATACAGTACAGAGAATATGGACGAGTTTGTTAAATGCAATATTGTACAAAAACAAAAAAAGCAAAGGCAGAATTTGTCATAAAAAAAAACAATACAAAGCCGAAAAAATATCTAGATATACATGGTAACCATCAAACAATTTATCCTGCAAGCAGGCCGGAGCTTTTCTCCCAGTCACTCACACACACACACACACACACAACCATTGAGGGTTGTCTTATACTTGGCTCAATTTGGTAATAGTACATGTGTTACCACCTCCATCTTGTTGTCGTTAAACTCAGTAGAAGTACTACGTAGTCACTTTGCTTCCTGGGGGGAATGCATCCAATAAAGCTTAGCATGAGATGAGCACAGAAAAGAACACCGAGGCATGATGTATATCTCAAAATAAACTCGAGTGAGCAACTCTTTGCTAAATCCAGCATCTACTTTGACTGTCTGGCCTGATTGCATGTCAGGGAATGGAAAGCAAACATAGTTTAAGTGAATTAGGTGTCTTCAATCTCGCCCAATCACTTAGAGGCTGTGCATCAGCGCATGTCATCCATCATGTGGACCGGAACACGCACGGCCCAGACAAATGGTGCATCAGCATTCTCGCTTCTAGTCAGCAGACATGACCCTGCGTTTTTACGGCTCTGTGGACATCAGACATCTTAAAAACCCCCACGATTCTGGCAAAGCTCCTAAATCGAAGGCTTTTATTTTGCAGAGTGTCCGCCATCATCCTTGTGACAGAAGGCGCTGCGTCTTATCAGCAGCAAAGCGGATGATTCGGGGAGGAATGGACGAAAAAGGAACTGTGAGATCGAGTTGCACGTGTGGGGCAATGCGCGATGATCCATGTGTCGCACACACGTGTCACTAGCTCCATCATAGAGGTGTTGCTACAAGGCCCGTCCAAGTAACCTTGGTAACAAGTCACTACAGCACAGTTGAGCTTATTACTAAGTGCTTGACCCACCACCTTGGCCCGCTCTCACAGTGAAGGAGCCATCTCCTGATGGCCTGACCTAATCCCCAGATGGAAGGCCTGTTTAATGGATTACTACCGCTTCTTCTCCTTTCAGTCTCTGGCTCATAAAACACAACACCTCACACAAGAGTCCGGTACATTTCATTCAGTGGACCTTCCATGAGCCTCCACCATGTTTACAACTGACACTTCTTTCGTGGACTCAACACAGACTTGGGAGGGAAGAAATAAACTCTGTGTGGGTTTCCACAGCCTGGTGAAGTTCCCAGGACTTACTTTCACTTGGTTGCATTTCCTGTCCTTGCTCATATCTCTCAGTAAGAAATCTGTCTGTTACTGTCACCATGTGTGTTTTCTTCTTTTTTTTTCCACAGGCTTGGTGGTGCTCTTAGAATGATTTTTCTTCCGTCTTCCCAGCAGCCACCGCCACCAGTGAATCAAATTGACACAAAATCTGCATTTTTATAATAACAGGATGCACAAAAATCATTAAAAAAGGCCATGCGGCACAACACACAGAAAGTCGGCCATTTCCGGGTGTCTTGTTTGGGGGGGTCCTACAAACTGCTCCAAAACTATTATTCCAGCAACTTAAGCGACTTTTTAGGGATTTATTGTAATACTTTCAAAGACTGGCTAAATTGCGTGTATCCTGACGAAAGAGCAATTATTGGCACCCATCACCAATGTATCCGGTATGCATGTTCATCATGACAGGACGGCGGAAATCGAAACATAACTCGTGTTGTATAATGCACAGGTAGTCGTCTATTTTGGTTTTCATGGGAACATTTTTCTGGGATTTGGTTCTTAAGTTTGATAGCGGTAGTTGACCCCGGTATTGAACACAAAACAGCACAAAAGAAGATGGGAAAAATGAGACTCATTTGGTTTCATTCAGAGAATGTCGGTGCCTGATTACATAAAATCCCAAAATGTAATAGTTAATAATACAAAAACAAAAGCAGCACAAACATTCATTCCAACTGCACAAAGCAGCACAAACTAATAGTATTGGTTTAAACCAGTGTTGTGGGGCTGGGTGAACTTCGGGTGACCTTTAAAAAATGTGTAATATCCCAAAAACAAAAGCAGCACAAACGTTCATTTCAACTGCACAAAACAGCACAAAAGAATGGGACCATTTTGGTTTTGGAGTAAATGGGGGGCTGGGTAAACTTTGGTTGACCTGTAAAATAAACTGTAATAATTAAAAACCAAGCAGCACAAACATTCATTTTGTTTGCATGAAATAGCACAAACAAAGCACAAAAAAAAAGATTAGACAAAAAACGATTTGATCATTTTACGTGGGGTAGGGAAGCCCGCTTTACCATGGTCAGTAATTGTCATCTAGCATGTGTATTTGGACTTGTTGTCATGATGGAAAACTGCCATGTGGCCCAGTTCACCAAGGGAGGGGATCATGCTTCACTTCAGAATCTCACAATGCACTAACCACAGCTCCCCAGTGCTGGCAGCACTTATGCAGACCTAAAACATGACGCTGTTACCGTCCCCATGCTTGACTGTTGGCTTGACTGTTTCTCCTTCATTGTGTTACCAGCTATTTAGACAATATGTGCTGACTCATTTTCAGTGGATAGTAAAATACAAGTTGTACGCTGACAATTAGTGCATCCAAGTTTTATATCTAAAAAATTGTCTCTCAGTAGTTTAATTCACAGCGTTGAGGAATACTCTGCCACTTCACTTGAGCTACTACACCATTCAAGACAGCATCTACCTCGCAAACACAAGCAAGTGGAGAGGCTCACTTTATCTGCAGACAAACAGGAGCCTGCTGGAATGGTAGCGGCATACGCTATGAGACGGAGCCCTCCCTTGAGCTGAGCTATCGACGGGACAAACATCAAGGAGTAACCCCTCCTTCCCACTCTCGTCTGGGGCTTCGCTCTCGTCAGTATGTCAAAGCACACCGCCTTGACCTCGACACTCGAGACCCCCGCGCTCTTCACTGCGGTGGTCACATCAAACATGGAGGGGGGTTATACCGTCATACACGGTCACGATGCACTTTTAGCATCCTGTCTTCCAAAGCACATTACACACTCCTGCATTATAGTGCTGTATGACAATGTAATCCTATAGTGCGAGAGGAGCAGCACTCTCCCCATCTTCATTAGTCCCAGTTTAAATTCCTGCAGCCTCTCCGGGAGGGCCCCCTCCCCTTCCCCAACTTGGTGGGTGTAGAGGGTTGGCAACTGTATCCCCTACGCCGCGGTGGGGCAGACGGGAGGTGGCGCCTCCACAATTTCATTTTCGTTTAAAAATACTGGCCAAACGTAGTTAAGTCTGCATTAAAGGATCCTGTGTTAAAACAAGGCAAAGAGGGTGCTGCATTAGGGAGGCCTGTTGGGTTACACTACAACACAGCAGTAGGCAGCCCTGTACTAACTGCATTAATTCCTTCCCTTGTTGTTAAGATAGAGGGCACCTGTGGATACACACTCGGTAATTACCGTCTAAGCAGCAAAGCAAACAAGAAGCCTGCAGCAGCACCCTCCCTCTCGGTCAGTGGGGAATTTCCACAAGGGAGGCTGCCGAGGAAACTTTTATTAGGGTTTTAGAACTCACACTGCATTTGGGTGCTCCACTTTAGTCCTGTAGGTGTCGGTAATGCCTGATTAGCGCTGTTGCCGACTGTCAGAAATGAAAAATGTGGTACAGATACCGGAAATCCATCCGAGTATTTGTGGCATTAAAGGGGCCCTGCCCTGCTCATTTCAGGGTTTTTTTTAAATACTGAGTCCTAGTGAGGCACTATAGCAAGTTTCTTTTAATAAAATGCTCCATACATCTCAAGTTGTATTGATGGTAAATCTGCATTCTGCTCTTCTTGGCTTACGATTGGTCAGCGGGTCAAGGGTCCCACCCCCATCCAAACTGGCCAGTCTTATAAACTGAATGAAACAAATATTTAGACTAAAATAACAACAATTTACCTGTACTCGACTAGAACACCACTTTAAAACATAAATGAATAACACTTTAAAGAGGCATAAGATAGTCAAAAGTAATCATTTTAAGTACAGTTTTTTTACACTGTTTTATTAAACGGCAAACGGAAGTGTGTTCCGTGTCGAGAATTTCAATTGACAAATGTCTGTTGAACGTCAAACTAGCTGGGTGCAAGAAAAAACGTGCAACTTGCCTTTTTTTCCCACTCGGAGCCTGCATGTCGTCATCGTGCATTGTAAAACGCTCATTTATTAAAGCGGTAAAACTAAGGCTGTCAAACAATTCAAATATTTAATTGCAATTAATCGCATTTTCTCCATAGTTAATGCACAGTTAATCTCAGACAGAAATCCATTTGTATCCATAATAAGTAGGGATGTAAATCTCTGTGGTTTTCATGTCATTCAGATTATGTCAATTTCCACGAGTCTCCCGTTTTATTGGCCAATTCCCTGATTCTGTTTGCGATTCCGTTAACGTGAAAATCATAGGCTACAGCAAAGCATGCTAGGAAACACGCATATCATCCATTCCACAGCTCTTCTGGGTTATAACATCTCATGGATTGTGGTGTTTGCATTCCCATGAAAGCAAACTACTGCAGTACCCCTACTACTACTAATAGTACTACTACTAATAATAACAACAAGAAATCATAATAATTAATTGTTGTTATTTATAAATAATATATAAATAATACTAATACTACAACTAAATTGGATATATGAATTTATAACATGAATAACACAACATGAATTGAAATGCAGGCCGCACGGTGGATGATTGGGTAGCATGTTGGCCTCACAGTCATGTGGTTCTGGGTTCGAATCTACGTTGGGCATCTCTGTGTAGAGTTTGCATGTTCTCCCCGTGCGTGTGTGGGTTTTTTCCGGGTACTCTGGTTTCCTCCCACTTTCCAAAAACATGCATGTTAGGTTTATTGGTGAAATTGTTTATAGGCATGAATGTGAGTGTGACTGGTTGTCTGTCTGCCCTGCGATTGACTGGCGACCAGTCCAGGGTGTACCCCGCCTCTCGCCCAAAGTCTGCTGGGATAGGCTCCAGCATACCCGCGACCCTAATGAGGATAAGCGGTATAGAAAATGGATAGATGGAATTAAAATGCACCTTTGCACTTACAATAAAAAATAAATGCTTATATTAAAATAATTATTTGGGTAAAATCATTTTTTTTAAATGGAATAAATACAATAGATACATGGGCATGTTGTATTTAAAACACTGCTTTGTGGTATACTTTTGGTTAGCGAGTTATAGCATATTGCCGTTGCATTCTCATTCAATGATAAAAAATGAAGACCTTTTCAAACATCAATCAAAGCCTACTTGGGGGGAGAATATGAGGCTGTGAATTAAAGCAAGCTGCATCTATTTTTCAGTTCCATGTGTTTATGAGAGCCTCTCCAACCCTCATAAAGATGCATAAAAAGATGTGCACACGCAACAGTGTTGTTCATCTTTCAAGGTCTGAGAGGTCATTCCTCTTCCAAATGCACAAATGTGAAATCCTTCAGCCAAACAACAGAACACCCTGGAAAAATTCATCTGTATGTGGCAAGTACACTATTGATTTTTGAACCCAGCCCCCGACTGCCTGCTTGTCTGAACAGTGCAAGTGTGCACAAATGGGTTGGATGTTTGTGTGTCTTCTCGGGGCGTCTATTTGTCTCTCTGTCATCACTTTTAGCAGGTTTCAGCCTGGCTGGATGAAATTTGCATCAGGCTGACTTTACAATCAAAAGAACATCCCATTCATCCTAAGACGGTAGTAATTTATAAATATGTGGTAGCAAAGAATAAATGTACAGCACAATACGTATTTTTTGCATCTGAGCCATCTCTTTTTTTGCATTGCACTGCCAGCTAAAATTGAGGTTAGGAGCTGCTAGTTACTGGCTGGCATAGACGAGGACAGCTATTTGGGGGCTTCTGTCAATGTCAGCATGACAGATGACAAAAATGGCATTAGCAGCACGCTAGCTACGCCCCAAGAAAGATTCCCAACTCATCAGGAAAGTATACGTATTTTTTAAATCTTATTTATTTCCTTCTTTAAAACTAATACAGGAACAACTTAAAATTAAAAGCAGTAAATGAATAGAGAGCCGCCATCCACCAGAACAAACCTGGAGAACACATTAGCACTCAGTAAGGTCATCAAATCTTACCTTTATGCAAAAAAGGGAAAATACATTATAGTAGTCTAGCTGTGCAGTGTGGGACAAAGTTAGAAACAAAAAACAAAAAAAAAGAACCATCAAACAAAGTGGCACACGTCACAGCTATATGCAAAAATTGTGGGGGGAAAAAAAAATTATATTGTGTTTTTAAATAAAGCAACGGCACATATTTCCAAAATTGATTTCTCTTGATATAAAATTTGATGTAGTTATTGAAAAATTACTTGTGTTTTTATTTTTTAAGTGTTTTTTTTTTGTCATCATTGCATCTGAACATTTCCCACAGCCCAGTAATTGGGGTCCCCTGCATTACACCCTGCTTGGGAAGCTCTTTTACAGTTGTTCCTAAAATATATTGTTTTTGAATGGTAGCTTAACCCGTGGATCTAGATGCATATGGAATCGTTTAACACAAGGAGGTTTATATCCCGACTGATTATCGATAAAAACGTTTTACTATCTGTGATTAATTGTAAATAATTGTGGACGAAATGTGATTAATCACAATTAAACGTTTGAATCTATTGACAGCCTTGGGACAAAGTAAGGTGCCGTGTCAGTGCGAGAGGGCGGCGCCCTGTGTGGCTTTTACAGTCAGCTTATTACAATCGGGGGTCAAAAATTGCAGCTAGGTGAACACAAGTTAATATTTGATCGCAAGTTGTTACCGGAATTACAACAGCAATGTGGATTATGTAGACACGGCTCAGGAGAAATGACGTCGTTACCCCACTCGGTGCTTTAGAGAGGAAATGGTAGCCGGGCTAAAGGCTAGATGCAACTGAAATGTCATCTGTTCTAGTGATGATTTTTCCTTATCATTCATTAGTGATGACAACCGATACATTTTACAGCTTTGTACAACATTTTGCAAAACGGGTTGTATTTAAACCTCCACGGAGGAGGGTTTGGAGGGGAAGGGGCGAGCCGAGGTAGTGTACGGTGGAGCCCCAATGCAGCAACATCATCCAGGCTTTATTAGAGTCTTAAAAGTAGACATTTTTATCGGCTCGTTTATTATGCTATTAGAGGGTGGTCTCGGGATATAACCCTCGTGACTAGCGGTCTACTGTACTCACTTTTGTGTTATACTGTAGGTCTGACAAATGTGTGTCTTTGTTTTGTTGGATATAAATTTAACCACCACTGAGGCCCCGAGTACGAGTGCAGGCATCCCGGGAGGGGTCTGTTTTTTCTTTTTGTGGATGCCCGTGTCACATCCGGCTAACAGATGGATACAGACACTCCCCTTATGGACACCTATTGACTCCCGAAATCAAGATTGATCTCAGCATGCTCACATTTGCACCCGCGGAAAATTGCCTGGGCATTCCTCAAAATGACGTACACAAGAAGGACGGTGATACAAAAGAAGTAGAAAAAGCTAAAGTGGGTGTGCTTTCTATCACAGTAATGCCTGATAATATAATTTCACACTAAAATGCAAGTTTCATAATAAATGTGCTTGTAATCAGAAGAACAGCGTCTCTGCTGTTGCTATGACAACCCAGCATCACCTTCTTTAGCTTGCTATACATCTTGTTGTGTTGTTAATGCTACATCGTGGCTTCAGAATTGTGTTGCCATAAACTTTGCTATGTTCTAAAGACAATTATTCTGACACGTGGAGCTTTTACTTTTTATTTGTGAATGTTGCTGCGGTCAATTTCCTAATATTTTGTATTTTGTCAGTGCATGTGATAGGGGAGTTGCATGAATCCTTGCAATTGAGGTTTAGACATTTCAACCAGTGGGCTCAAACAACTTCTACGCAAGCAAGTTGGAGCTTTTCTTCCTGTCACTCACACCCACCCACACAAATGTCCGGAAGAGAAGCAGCGACTAACTGTCTGAATTCAGGTCAATGGGAGTGTCACCTGAACTTGCAAATATTTATATAAATAGCCGTAGAAACAAAAATAGTCATACAATGACAAAATTCTGAATTAAATGTTTTCTGTCTACTCATCCCAGTCTATCTACTCTCTGAACTGAATTGTGTTTGTAAAAATGGCTAAAGTTAGCCTATTGGGAAAAAAAAAACATGTTTTTCTTTCTTTTCCCTCCAGGTTTGAGTCTTTTCTAGTCAAGGAAGCCAAAGAAACATCTTTTTTGTTTTTGTTATAAGACCCTCGCATGTGCATCTTTAAACCAACCACCTGTAAGTCAGTAACATCATGATCTGTTGTTCAATAAGGTAGACAATGTCACACACATCTTCACATTTTATGTGACATAAACCAAAAAGCTCAGTTTTACGCGTACACACACACAGACACACACGCACACACACACACACTGAAGCTGGGGTTTTTGAAAATCCAAAAGCTCAGTTTTTAAGAACAAGACTTACATTGGGATGTGGATAAGAGGGATAAACACATGGAAAAATATGCAGTTTTAAAATATTTGTATTGGTACAGGCATGTCCTTCATTTTTTTTGGTTAAATACATTTTTAAAAGTAAGTTACAATCTATGACCATTGGGCGAGCCCAGGAGCAAGCCTGGTTATTTGTGTGATTGATGAGAAATCAGCATTCACACATATATGAAATAAAATAAAATACATTTTAAAAAATCTATAATTTTTCATCTGTTTTTTTCCGCTACATGATTTTTTTTCCAGTTGCAGACCCATAAAAAATCCCATATTTACTGTAATACATTTCCTGTGATCTTTTTTTCATTGAGAATATATTGCCAATTTATTTGGTGCCCCTACTGGTGGATTCAAATCAATAAAACAACAAGGGTGCCCAAAACAATGCACCTGCCTAATTTTGTTTAAATAATTATTGCACACTTTCAGTAAATCCTAAAAACTTCCTTTCACTTCTCAAAAAGCACTGTGTTAGTCTGCTGTATGATATATTTACCTGAGATTGCTGATCCAAAACAACCAATGATTTAAAAAGGAAAACCTGGAAAATGATCAGGGGTGCCCAAACATTTGCAAACCACTGTACAGTATATAAAACAATACAATGTTGTTAAAGATCTTTTTAGATGGCTTTGTTGTCAAAATAAACGGGTGTACTGTTAGATGCCTCGCGTTGACTTGTGTCTTCTCTTCGGAATTCAGAGAAAAGGAAAATAAATGTTTTCCTGCTTCACATAAGGGTTGTGGATAATGGGCAAAAGTCCCACCAAAAAATGCAGTTTTCCTTTAACATTCAGTCTGCAATTTTACTTTGCAACATTTCGAAATTCACCATTTTTAGTGGTGAACCATCAGGGGGTGCATGAGAGGTAGGGAGAACTTTCAAAATTAGTGCAGACCTGCCAACATGCATGCATTTGTGGTACTCAGCATGCAATTTGACTCTTGAATACGTCTCTTTGCATCACTGATCTCCACTTAGTTGCATTTTGCTTGCTTCAGTTATGAGTTCAGTCTATACAGTACAAATATACACAGAGCAGTAGTCGTAGAGATAATAGGTAATAGTATTCCAACTAACAAGTGTTTTTTTTAGATGCAAGATTTTTTCTTTAAAATGTGAGCTTAAATTTGGGTTGTGAGCTGCATATTAGCACTCAATAAGGTGATCAAATCGTACCTTTATGCATTCCCACATAGTATCAGCATTTGGGACCAAATGTGAGGTGAAAGAAACAAGCTAAAAATACAGTATAGCAGTCTATCTGAGCATGGGAGAACAAAGCAGGACAAAAATTTATATTAAACATTCAAAAACTGTGGTATTTATATCTGTGTATTAATTTGTGAATAAAACAATGGCTCATATATCCAAAAGTTATATCTATTTACACAAAATGTGATGAAGTTATTGTTGTATTTGCATATTAAATTATTTACCGCAAGATTTACTTCCCTACGTCTAGCTGTGATTAATTATGAGTTAACTATGGACAAAATGCGATTAACATGAAATCTTTTAACTAATTGACAGCCCTAATTCATATATAATGTTTTTTTTAAGGTTTTTAGAAATTCAAAAAATATAAATAGAATATTTACACTTAAAATCAAAGTGGGTAAAATGGGTAGCATGTTGGCCTCACAGTCAGGAGGTTCTGGGCTCGAATCTCCGTTGGGCATCTCTGTGTGGAGTTTGCATGCTCTCCCTGTGCGTGCGTGGGTTTTCTCGGGGTACTCCGGTTTCCTCCCACATTCCAAAAACATACATGTTAGGTTAATTGGCTACTCTAAATTATCCATAGGTATGAATGTGATTGGTTGTATGTCTTTGTTTGTCTATATGTGCCCTGCGATTGACTGGCGACCAGTCCAGGGTGTACCCCGCCTCTCGCCCAAAGTCAGCTGGGATAGGATCCAGCGTACCCGCGACCCTAATGAGGATAAGCGGCATAGAAAATGAATGAATGAATGAATCAATAAATCACACATCCTTTCATTTTTCAGTATACGGCCCTTCATGGAAAACGGTTGGACACCCCTGAACCGAAGGCTGCCTCTCTTCTCCTAATAGTCATTCACCTCAGTGGTAAATTGCTCACCTTAATCAGAATGAGGCCTGTCTTCCTTACTGGGAGGGTTTAAAACCATGCAAGTCCCAGGTGTTGAAGACAGCTGACGGGGGTGCAGACATTGCCACTAAAACATGTTGTGCGACTGCGACCGCCATTGTGTGGATTCTTGAGTGCATTACTATGGCGGCGGTGGTGGAGGCCATGGCGGGAACAAAAACCTGGCGAGTTCTGAATGAGTCCTTTTATAAGGAGTCTTGTAGCCAGTAGGAACCTTGAGAGGCCAAACTGTGTTTTAAGTGAGACTGCAACTGGTGAGGCCATTATCCTTTTACCCCTGAACCTTTCTCTTGCTTGCTGTATGCGTGTGCACACATACTTCTATATATGCGAGTGTGTGTCTCCTTCCCCTGCCTTGAAAGCCCCCGCTGCCTCGAGGAGCTGTGAAAAATCAATAGTGTTCGGCAGCTCCCCCCCCTCTTTATTCGTTTAATAACTCACTACCATTGCATTACTGTTCCACTGATCTCCCATCACAGAGCCCAGACTGACACCTTTGTGCTCTTTTACCACACTGGAGTTTGATGTAATCACTTCAACCTGCACCCTCGCGCCTGACACATGCACCAAATGGACCTCTAGTACTAGCACCGGCGTACAAAATATGAAAAGGACGAGAGAAAGAGCACCGAGACAGGCACTAAGACGGAGCCGGGCTGCCAAACGTTGCTGTGCTGAGTAGACGTACAGTAGTGTTCCAAATAATGGCAGTGCAATGCGACTTGCCATGTAGCAATAAAAATTTAGTAATAACAGTGATTAATCTGGTTAGTCACATTGCACTGCTATTGTTTTGAACACTGCTGTACATGGCAGGCCACATCAAATGCGATAACTGTCCATATGTGGCCCATTGGTTGCAGGTTTCCCACCTGTGATCTATCAGAGCTACTGCCGTCACTCGACGTGATTTGCCTTTTTATCTACAGTAGATCCCCACTCTTTGAGGGGGTTCCATTCGTAGCCTGGTAGTGCTTGTAAAAAACTCAGCGAGTAATTGATATGCCCATAAAAATGTTTACCTTTGACACACGGCCCACTCCGAACCCTCCTTCCGGCTTGACATTGCAGAAAACGATTCAGCTCCAGAACCTACTTTCTTATGCCATTGCTCACGATGGAAACTAACGAGCTAAATGCACAATCCAGGTTTAAGCCCTAAAATTTCCTCACACGCTTACTTAACACATTTTAACCTCAACACATCCCCTCTTAAGCAGCCATGCTCCCCTGCTGTGCAGGCCACTTGTCCTAGCTAGCTCTCGGAGAAGCTGCGTCTACATAATCCACACTCCTTCCCTGGTATAATTCCAGTGACAACTTACTTGTCATATTAACTTGTGTTTACATCAGGGCAAGTTTTGAGGGCGATTGCTCTATGTAAATTTCCCTTTTCTATTTCACAGCCACTATGATGCATTCAAGGACCAGCAAACAAAGAGCAAAATCTCAACGCCTAAAGAAACATTAGGTAACACTTTATATTTAGGTGCTGGTAATAAGCCTTAATGAGTAGTAATTAAAGTTATTAAGACTCTTATTATATTAATAACATTATATATTAATGGATTAGGCTTTGGGTTAGGTTAATAAATGCTTATTAATGACTATATTAATCCCAATAATGCA
Organism: Oostethus manadensis; assembly: GCA_024372805.1. Taxonomy (NCBI): domain Eukaryota; kingdom Metazoa; phylum Chordata; class Actinopteri; order Syngnathiformes; family Syngnathidae; genus Oostethus; species Oostethus manadensis. The sequence continues at coordinate 400,611 of QODF01000046.1, forward strand.
CTCGTCCTACTTTAGATCCAGTAGCTGCAGAGAGCATTGTTAACCGTTGCTAATTACATAATACCAGGATTTATTAGCCTTTATAAGGCATTACTATGCATTACCTGACCACTGTCGTCAATAAACAAGTCAGTGCTTATTACAATCTGCCTTATTAACACAAACAAGCATTTCACGTGTAAGCTTATTAATATACGAGTTTTATTAACTTTAATTGCTGCTTATTAAAGCTTGTTACAAGTACCTTAATATAAAGTGTTGGCAAATATTATCAGTAAAGCATAAACAAGTACAAATTGTGCGGGGTTCTTAAGAGAAGTACTCGTATGCTGTACATTTACTCCCGACTGCCTATTTTCATGAACGAAAAAAAAAATGGACCACAAATCTGCACATTTGAGGGGCTGGGAATGATGCATTGCGAATGCACGAGGAAGTACTGCATATTTTATCCATCCATCCATCCATGTTCTATGCTGCTTATCCTCTTCAGGGTCACTGGGTATGCTGGAGCCTATCCCAGCTGACTTTGGGTGGGAGGCGGGTTACACCCTGGACTGGTCACCAGCCAATCACAGGGCAGACAAAGAACCATTCACACTCACATTCATATGTATGGGAAATTTCGAGTCGCCAATTAACCTAAAATGCATGTTTTTGGAATATAGGAGTAAACCGGAGTACCCGGAGAAAACCCACACATGCACGGGGAGAACATGCAAATTCCACACAGAATTCCAACGTAGATTCGAACCCTGGTCTTCCAGATCCCCTGACTGTGTGGCCAATGTGCTAACCACAGAAATTGTTTTCCCCGTTTCTATATGTCTACCACATGCAATAACTTGTGAAGTGAAGGAATAAAGATTTTTCAACAGCAAAAAACGGAACGCTGCAGCTAAAGGATATACAGAGAAATATAGCAGTGTCCTTTTATGGAAAAAAATACACTTTGAGATGCATTTCCATGTTTTCAAGCTTCCTTGTAGTGTTCTACATCGCCTTTAACCTTCACATGGTGCAAGTTTCCCTATTTATGTTGTATTGTGTTCTTATACTGTATGTGCATATGTTGCTGAGGTTTTTGCAGGTCCACCCCAGGATCACCGTTTCAAACTGTTTTTTTCTCCTGGCCTCGGGTCTCCCCTTTCCTCTCCTCCTGTTATGACCCAGTCATCTGTTCTGTCCACCCCCCCATATTGTACAGTATGTTGTATATGTACAGATGAACAATTTTGCTCGTTCCCTGTACGAGTCAAGACCATTCTCTCATTTTCGTTGTTGTATAATGATAAGCCAAATCTAAAACTCTTTACAAAAAAATGCCCCCTTTCTCTAAGGTATGTGCAGATGTAATTTAACAAGTTTACAACCACGTTTACAGTACAGTAGTCTTAAGACAAGGTTTCTGGTTGTTATGGTAGTAAATAAAGCATACATGCCCGGAGGAAAGGCCCACACAACAATCTCATGCATGGTAACGCTTCCCATGTGAGGTGATTCAGTTTAGCTCTGTTATTGGGTGTGTATTTTGTGCTTCATTAAAAAACAAAACAAAAAAAACCATAAACAAATTTAAGCTGTCCTTTCAGGTTGTAGATAGCCACAATATTATGGGTTTGTCATGAAATAATGTGTATGTATTTTTCCAATGTTAGAATGCTTTTTTTAGCACAATTATATTATTATTATTATTTTTTTACAACCACTCTTCAATTACATGAAATGTCCAAGTTGTCAAAATTAGGAAATGATGTTTCTGGAATACTAATATTTGTGATAATGATGGAAAGTGCAGAAACTGCTGAAATGTTTATGTAAAAATGAGCACTTAATATTGTGGGAATATTGTGGAATTGTATCTTTTTTTTTATTTTTTAAGTATTTGCTGTATACAACGGCTTGCTACGGGAAAATATTTGGGACTGTATAATAACCCCTGCATATGAACAGAATAGTTTAACGTGAGATTTAGTGCAAGTATATGGAGGTGAGTGTTGCATAATATCACTGTTCACCAGGTGAGGAGTGGAATCTGTGTGAGAGTCACGTTGGCAAGGCTTTAAACCGGGCGCGTGTGTGTGTGTGTGTGTGATTGCCATGTTGGTGGTGTTCGTAAAAGGGGCCAGGAGTGGGTGGGGGTGGCCTCCCCCGCGTGGGGCTCGGAGCAGAGAGCAGGTGGGCTCGGGATGGAGCAGAGAATCTGTATTGATTGTTTTTGTGCCTCAGAGCTGTTTAGCCATTGTCCAAGCTGCCTCCACCAGCTGAGAGGCAAATTGCAGCGTTTACACCGGGAGGCATTTTCTTCTTCTTTTAAAAAAAAATCCATTTATTTATTTTCCCGCACGTAACTCCCCTCCCTTTTTAGTTTTAACAATGGGAGTTGTATGCAATGTCTAGCACGTCTGAGGAATTTTGACCGCTTTATTCACAGGCTTGATGCAAACATTTCAGAGGAAGACGGGAAGAGAAATCCAAAGAAGTTTTGAAACTTTCATGTCAAATACAATTTGACTTGATTGACAGCCTACTGCTTCATGCAAATGTGAAATATTGTTCCCATTACAAATATTTGGCTAGTGCTTCATACACTTACCTCCATGTTCCATTTTCCTGTTAATTCCTACCTTGTAGTTATAGAGGTTAACTGCATCCAGGAGGCACAACAAGGCCAAAAAGCATCTCTCCTATGCGTGTTTTCCATTTTGACCACTTGTGCTGATTAGACAATGTAGTAGTTTGTGGTGTCTGCAACATTTTCATCAGTGCTGAAGCTGTAAGGAGAAAAAAGATACTTTTATAAATCCCGTATATGTAAATTATAGAAAAAAAACACATTTAACTGGTCAAATAACATCAAAATCAACATTATTCTACCAGTAAAACCAAGCAAATTATTATTTAAAGCAACATTACATGTCAATCATGATGGTTATGTGCTGTGCACCTCCATTGTGCAGTTGACATGAGAGCAACATGACTAATGTTTCATCAGCATGAAGTGCAAAATGAAGCCTGCGCCGCTTGACGATGTCGTTCTACCCGATAGACGACTAAAGTGTGTGATTTGACGACGGTGCTTGAGCGCATTAGGCGCACACACACACTGCAGTGTGTTTGCTCATCCAATCACCAGCAGGGAAAGTTAATGGCATGAGAGGAGCCACTGTTTGCCAAATGCACCATTGATTGATAGCTCGGAGAAACCCTTACAGTGCCTTTGTATTAGTAGGGTATTGTATGTATGTGTAATGTAGCAAATGATATATTATGTAGTATAATAAAGTATGGCATATTATGATATTGCTTGGTATAAAAAAGTACAGTATAGCACCGTATGTACGCCAAGGGTTAGGTATGATACGGTGCAGTATGGTATACTATAATGCAGTATACTATAGTACAGTATAGTGTAGTATGGAACAGTACAATCCAGTATAATATATTATCTACTTTATGGTATCTTGCAGTATGATATAGCATAGTATACTGTATTGTATAGTGCGGTTAGTATAGTTTAGCATGGTATGCTATGTATAGCATGGTGTGGTTATGGTATGATGGGGTGTACTATAAAACACCCAACTCTTGAGATGAGCACGGAATAGGGTCCACGGGAACGAGACAAGATGAGTCTCGGTTTTAACTTTAACTTTAAAAGCACAATAAAAAAATATGACTGGACAAACAAACTTTTATTGAACTGTGTCACAAAACAATGCAGGTTTGTCGCTAAAAATGATTGTCAAAAAATAAACCACTAATGTTATCATGATATATAATACTAACACTAAGGCAATAGCTCCTTTAATACTCATCGGTCACTGTAAAGTTGTTGAATTGTGGTGGCGTGACGTGTTTTTTTCTCACACGCAATACGTACTGTCTAACATTTGCAGCATTTTCGGAAATGCTGGCTTTTCAACCTCATTAAAGAGCATAATTTATTCTGCAATTTATTCTGACTCCTTGTAAACGCATACAATTTTGTGCTGTCAAGTTTTGTGTTTATATTGTCAACCAAGTATCTCAGTGAGTGTTGAAGTTTGTTTGATTGTATTAATTGATGATTAATATATAATTAATGTGTTTCTTTATTATGGTACAGTATAATATGTATGGTCTGGATATGTATGATATGGTGTAGTAGTATGGTATAGTACAGCATTGGATCGTATGGTTATGGTATTATATGACATTGTATAGTATAGCATTCATTCATTTCCTATACCGCTTATCCTCATTAGGGTCGCAGGTATGCTGGAGTCTATCCCAGCTGGCTTTGGGCGAGAGGCGGGATACACCTTGGACTGGTCGCCAGTCAATCGCAGTAGTGTTATTTTTGCATAGCATATTTTAGTGCAGCTGTAGACACAAACCAAAACAGGGCCAATATTTGAGGGCATTTCTCTTCAATGATGTTCCTTTTTTACTTCCATGGCGATGGCATTCCTTTTCTTTGGTGCACCGGGAGACATAATGAAGTGCAAAAAATAAAAGATACCAATGATAAGCACAGCCACTGTATTCACACACTGCATCTTGCCCTGTTTGGTATGTATTCTTCCACTGCGCACAACAATTCTTGAGCGAGACTGTTAACACATCAAAATTAAGTTTCTAGTTAATTTAAGGGAGGGCGTTGGCAACCGCAAAAGGTCGTAACTGTCACACATGGACTTGGATTTTCCCATGTGTCCAAGTGAAAACACATACACGAAGAAGTGTAAGGCAATAGAGAAGAGTCGCAGCGTTTGTGTTGTTGTGTTGCTGCACAGCTCCATGCAGCGAGCCAGACTTTAAATCGCACATTGTGCTTGTTTGCATGTACGTGTGTGTGCGGACGCAGGACTTATTGATCGCGGCTTTATAGCGCTCCGTTGTAAATGTCATGTTTTTACAGGCTACCGTTTGATATAAACCCCATTTAAAGTATTTGCTGGCTAACACAGATTGCAAGCATAGAACAGCCCACTGACACACCATTACTCAGCAATTAAAGAGGCTGCTAAATTACTATAGTGCCGCCTGGTATGGGAGAGCAAACACTGTGGGCAAGCCACCCCGCATCTCACACAATCTCTTATTTGTGTGTCTTTCTCATGAAGTCATTTCCTCCTGTAAAAATATATAACTCGACAGGACATGTGTGTTTGTGCGTGTGTCATCTCCTTGTAAGTACATTGTCACATTTTGCTCTTGTTTTGAGCTTCCAGGACAATGAGGTGCCTGATTGTGGTGTGATGTTGTGGGGCGGCATCTCCATCACTGGAAAAAACTGTGGTTGAAGGTAATACACCACAATAGAGATGAGATTCTGCAACCAGTAGCAATCACATATCTACACAGTTGGGACTGGACTCCATCGTCCAAGATAACAAGGCTCACCCCACAGGGTGGTGTTTATAAAATACTAGCAGCACAACTGGGAGTAGAAAGAATGGTAGGGGGGCATTTGTGGAATTAGCTATGGACATGCAAGTTGTGCTAGAGTGACCGCAACAATCACTTTGGCTGACTTGTGATGACTCCTGGTCATGAAGTGGAAGGCCATCCCACAACTGTGTGTGACCAGGCTAGTGACGCCTCCCTGGGGAGGTGTTCTGGGAACGTCCGACCAGTAGGAGGCCTCCGGGAAGACCCAGGACACGTTAGAGAGACTGTGTCTATCAGCTGGCCTGTGAACGCCTCGTGATCCGCCGGGAGGAGCTGGACGAAGTGTCCGGGGAGAGGGAAGTCTGGACTTCCCTGCTTGGGCTGCTGCCCCCGAGACCCGACCTCGAATAAGCAGAAGAAAATGTATGGATGGATGGACAAGCGAGCACATGTTTTATTTATGTCTTTATGGCTTATTATCTTTTTTTAAACCACATATTGGGTAATATGAGTGTTGATGTGACTAAAGGGCTGTGACTTCGTGTCTAGATGGCTCTCATCTGTGAAAACCTGTATTTGGAAGTAGGGGTGTCCCGATCCAATCTTCAGGATAGGGATCGACTGCCGATCCGCTGTATTTTGAAGATCGTACAAGATCGGTCAAGGTGAGGTCGATGAGCCTCAAAATTGGATGCCAATTGACTCCCGTCACCTGGATGAAGAACACCACCACCCAGACATGTCGTCAGGATAGCGTGGTGAAGTTAGTTTCACACTGGACGCTGAACGGTTAATTACCCCTCACTGTGCACGGACTGCTCTGTCATGGGAAGTGCCGGTCTAACCGCTAGTTGTTACCGTCAATAAATTACTATTGCGTTGGAGAGGTTATAAAAAAAAAGTCATATATTCTAAATCACACCACACATTGATCTATAACCATGTCAAATGATCTGTCCTAATTTAAAAGTATGGTAATGGTTGCTGAATAATTCAGTCGGCCATTTATTTGCACGTGAACACAGAGCACTCGGTCCTTTGACACTCCCTAGAATCCCCTTCCTGGTTTTATTATTCTACGCACTTGACTCCAAACGCTTGCTGTAACCACTTGAACGCTTGAAGACCACTGCCCTCTATAGCCCACACACTAAACAGCAGCCTGGAACAACACAATATACTGTACATCGCTGCAGTATTTTGCCTGTCCATTTTTTTCCAATTTTATCTGGACTTTCATTTTCATTAGGGACCTGACTCAGAGTTTTCTTACAAAAGGCAAACAATATTGTTGGTCATGCTTTGTAATTTAAAAAAAAGGAAATTCAGCAACACTGACCATATTTACCGTATTTAATTCCACCAATTCAGTGGTTCCCAAACTTTTTTTGCAGCGCCCCCCCCTTTTGGCGACTTTGGGAGTGGGAGTAGAAACAGTCCAACCGCAACTTAACGGACCACTTTTAGGCGTGCTGTTGTTGCTGCTGAGTTGCAACGTGTCCCGCCTGAGAAATGGAACGCCACGTCACAACAGTGTGTGACCAGGTTGTCGGTTGGTCACATGGCTCTGTTAAGATTGTTTGTGTTAGTTAGCATCTTAAGCTGTAACCCTTAGGTCAGCGAATCCCTGTCAAAGAAAGTTAGACTAAACATTCTATATGATAGTAGGAGTAGGGAAAATAATGTAAATGTGCATTTATGTCAGATGTATGCATATTTATGCATATTGGCCTAAAAATGGCACAATTATCATATATCAGAAATCATTATTTTTTTAACTATGAGGATAAGCGGCATAGGAAATGGATGGATAGATGGATATATTTTAATGGTTGCTCCACAGCGCCTGTAACATACAGTAAGTACGGAGCTCGGATTAGACGCCATTCACTTACAGTGGAAGTATTCCTCTCTATGGAAGTACAGCTCCTCTTAGTGGCGCAACTGCACCTATTTGTTTTCTCGTTTACCTACTAACCTGTAACTAGAGCATTTCACAGTAGATGTCAAAAACAACTAACTAATTACTCAGTAGTTGATCAAGAAATAACAGCATATACTGTATGTTATAAGCATTATAACAAATATATGCATTTCCTAGACTTCTGTTTAAAATATATTTACATGTTTGTTTTTTTAGATATTGATACTTTAATGTTTGAGAATACAGACTCAAACTTTCAAGAGTAGTACATAGCAAGAATTTCATATTTTTTCTTTCTATTTTCTATACTATGATGCGTTTCTGCCGTCTAGTGCCTCCTCTTTTAAATGCAGCGTTCACCCCTGGATTTTTTTTTCAGAGCAAGTTTAGAGTTAAGTGGTTTCTGAATTAGTATTGCATTTATATACTTGAAATAAATAGTTTTTATTTAAAGACCATAGGTGACAACGGTGAAAGTAACTTAATTTAACCACATATATAATTCACAATGCACTCAATGTTTAGAAGAATGAGAATGACACATTGCATGATGTCGGAGATGATTCATTTTAAGCACAAAGCGTCTGCATGCTGATGGATCCTTTGATGGCGTGTTGGTTTTGTGAATATGCATAGCCGCCTGCATGCACGCATGCATGCATGCATTAATAGACTGTGCAAATGTCAGTGTGCAAGAGTGGAATAGAAATCAGACTCCTACTGCCTGCAGCAATGAAAGTTTTGCTTCATCGTTTGAATTGCAGACATCATTTACAAAAAATGTTGGCTGGAAAAATGGGTAGTAAAAGTATACTAGAAGATGCTCACGCTGATTTGTTAATTAGAAACAATGGAGGACGAGCTAATCAGTTGTGTTATGCTGCCACCTATTGGCGGAAAGAGGCCTTACAACTAGTCGCCATTGGTATGTTAGGGCAGCACTGAGATGACAAAGCACAGGGATAAAGTTGGAATATTTAAAGCATAGAGGGTGTTATAAAAGAATATGAAAGTACACACTATGCCACATCTACACACAGGGAAACCAGTCATTTTGTTGGATAAATTAAAAAAGCAACAATTATTCCATGATATTCCCTGAATAATACACTGTCTCAGAATGTTGTGTTTATGTTTGTGTTTGAAATGTCATATCCACTCGCATATAACATTAGTCTTTTTTTTTGCTAATATTACAACTTTTTTTTCTCAAATTATAATATTTTTTCACCCCGCAATAAATCCAACTCTGGGCTTTTTTGTAATATTAATACACATTCTCATAATTTTACATATTTGTGTAAGATATACATAACTTTTGCTTTTACAGTACTACAAGTATGTACAAAACATAATAAAAACCTTGAAAAATATAATTTTATTTTCAGTAAAAGGACTTTTCCCTCAAAAACTGCAATTTTTTTGTAATGTTGTAACTTTTTTTCTTATAACATTTCAATTGTATTTAATTTTTTAAAATCAAAATCTGTGACTTTGTCAAATAATTGCCTTTAACATTACAGCCTTTTTACTGAATGTAGTTAACTATTAAATAATATAACAAAATAGTTTTCATCACTTCACTTTTATTATAATATTGCAAATTTTAATCAATTTTTTCTTTAGTAAAAACTTACTTTACTTACCATCAAACATTTATGGTTTTCCTATGAATATCACTGTTTTTGTCTGTTTAAAAATACCACTACCTACTTTTCGCAAAATAGATTGCAACTGATAGTAGTTTACAGAACCAAGACTGCGCCCATATACTGTATCAGGTGATAGCTGAGACATAAACACACTTTTACACGCACGTTATCACACCTTTCTCGGTCTGACCACTTCAGCAGCGTGTAAGTATGACAGCAAAGTATCACACCTCTCTGACAAACACATCAGTTCAAACACAAACGCTAGTAAATCACTAACAAGCAATAACAGCAATAACACTCATTAATTCCCTCCGGCAGTGCTTTTTGCAACTCGGTATGATCCGGTGACGGTTCGGCTCGCGGTGTTAGCGGACGCAACTAGCTTTGGTCTTGACGGGAGAGCCATATTGGGTGGCCCGTGGCTCAAGAAACCGGACCACTGGATCCTCGCTCCCGTCACGCTGGTGCATGAACGTGAAAGAATGTTTGGCGGTGGTCGGACAGGTCGCAGGCAGCCACGTTTATGTTATTCGACCCCGGGGCAGCTGTTACTGCAGATGTACCTTACCACCACTAGTGTGTAATTGAGGAGGGATTGAATGGCTTCACCTCACTGTGAAGCACGTTGGGTACATTGGAAAGCGGAATTAAAAATCGAATCTATCATTATTATTATCTGCCGGGGTTTTGATGCTAGCTTTGCCATTCAGGGGGGGCCCTTTTGTTTGTCCGTTCCTGCCCACTTGTGGAGCGGCATCAGCTACCTGCGCATGCGCAAATAAAAAGACATTCGATATAGGAAAGTATGACTTTTTTTCTTGTTATATTACAGATTATTTTCCATAATATCACAATTTTATGCAACTAAGAATCTAACGAGCGATTATATTAACCTTACGAGCACGCAGCACGCAGCTGTTGGCACCATCTAAAGGACCTACCAGGCCCTTTGGACTACCAACACCAATATTTATCAAGGAGTCAATGATGGTAATGGTGTTGGCTTTGCTGCTAAAGTGCAGGTATATACTGTGTGTGTATATATAGCATCATGCTTTACGTCAAGTGCAATCATATGCTTCACGATGTCAGCAAACTCCTTGCAGCAAACTATGGATAGAAGCGTGCAATCAGCAATAGTGATTACCAGACCACCACTCCACCTTCAGGTTTGACCTCCAAATGGCGCACTGAACTGAAGCGTTCCGCTGAATGTCCTGAGCAAAAGAAGATTGTTTCTGTTCAACCCTACTTGACCTGTTCTATTACTGCGCCTGTCCTTTATGGCTCCTGCCGTTCATTTCAAATGGAATTGGATGGCAAACAATCAATAACTTGGAAAAGGACTTGGGTGCAATAATTTAACACAGGTTGGTCTACGGGTGCAGTATGAAGTACTGGTATGTATGTGTGAGATATTTTATATCTGAGGCGCCAAATGAGTTTAAAATCACGAGAACGCAGTATAGCGAGGATGCAGGTGCTTATTCTGACCACCAGAGGTCACTGTTGTCCTGTCTGCATTGCCCGAGTCACTTGGGGCGTTTCCCTACATCTTCATCGTCTTCCCTGCCATCATGTGATTTTTTTTTCCCACACACAAACAAATGTGGCAGTAACTTTGTGTCCATCCATCCATTTTCTATGCTGCGTATCCTCATTAGGGTCACAGGGGTATGCCGAAGCCTATCCCAGCTAACTTTGATCGAGAGTTGGGGTGCACCCTGGACTGGTTTCCAGTCAATCGCAGGTTGATCGCACTGTGGACTGGTCACCAGTCAAACTTTGTGTAAATGTACACACACTTTAAATAATTGTAAACTGGGTGTTTATTATTAATTGTTTTATTTTTAACATGTAAAATAATTACAAACATTATGCTGTTGTTTTGTCACTGCATGTTCCAAAAATTATGTCCGTTCTGGTCCATCATTAAACACTTTTCTTGGTATTTGCGTGCATTCACGTTCAGTGCTTGCTCTCAATTCAGTGACTGTGGCAGGTCTCATTACGTAGACTTTTTCTTTTTGGTATTGCCATAAAAAGAAGTCAAGTGGTGTGAGGTCTGGTGAACGTGGAGGGTATTCAACAAAACCCCACCGTCCAATCCACTTGATTGGTAAGATCTCATCAAAGAAGGCACTCCCAGACTACCATTGTGACGTTAGATCCTTTCTTGATGAGATCTTGCCAAACAGATGGATGGGACAAAGGGGTTTTGTTGAATACCCTCCACGTTCACCAGACCTAACACCACTAGACTATATACACAGTGTGTGTGCGTGTGTGTGTGTGTGTGTGTATATACAGTATATATGGTGCACACTTTAGTGAACACTTTAGGTTCACTTGATATGAAATTTGATGCAACTGAAATATTCCGAACCAAAAGCTTAAATTTGATGAAAAGTTGACGGAGTTCTCTCTCACACACACAAAGAGCAGGGCAGAGAGACATCACTTCCAATGCATTTTTCTTACATATTTGCCATGACCGCAGGCATTTGCTGTCATTTTAACAGTCAGTGAACCCACCAGAGTGCACTTGACACCTCACTTGTTCACTTGATCCCATGATTCCATTCACACGTCACCAAACTAGCGATTAACCGAATCCAACATGCCAAATGTGGATCTTGAGCTTCTCCTTGTCCTGACCACACTGCCACACTTTTGATTCCTTTTTAAATGAGATGATGTCCCCCATATAAACATACCGGAGCGCGGAAATCTGCCGAGTCTGCACGTTTGCTCTCTTTGGGGCTGCAGGGATTTGGAAATAGTGACTGTCAGCTGTTTGTTGTTGTCGTCAAACATACGAGCAACGCTTCGGCAAATTGAATTTCGAGCCATTTTGAGGGGCGCGGGGAACTGACAAAGAGTGGAATGGATTGATGCAAAGGTGGGGCTACCATGCACACTTTTCATTATTACCGTATTTTTCAGACTACAAGATGCTACTTTTAGCACATTGGCCTCACAGTCAGGAGGTTCAGGGTTCGAATCGCCGTTGAGCATTTCTGTGTGCAGTTTGCATGTTCTCCCCGTGCGTGCGTGGGTTTTCTCCGGGTACTCCGGTTTCCTCCCACATTCCAAAAACATGCATGTTAGGTTAATTGGCGATTCTAAATTGTCCATCGGTATGAATGTGAATGTGAATGCTTGTTTGTCTATATGTGCCGTGTGATTGACTGGTGACCAGTCCACGGTGTAGCCCGCCTCCTGCCCAAAGCCAGCTGGGATAGGCTCCAGCATACCCGCGACCCTAATCGGGATAAGCGGCATAGAAAATGAATGAATGAAGATGCTACTTTTTCCCCCCTCCCTTAGAACCCTGCTGCTTTGATAACAAAGCGCCTTGTTTATGGATTTTTTTGCCACTTTGGGTGTGTTCAAATTCTCGACTGACTTAGCGCGAGTGTTCCAACACCACCAAGTTTCCGTGTGCATCCGCGTGCGCTCAGAGTATGAAAATAATTTTATCTCTCCATGAGGGGGGTGAGGCAAAAACAGTTTGGGAACCACTTAAATGAAAACGAAAAGAGAACATATAAAACATATAAAAGTGGGTACGTATTGGAATTGGTGCAGGGATCGTGTTGTTGACACATACTTGCATACGAACTATTATGACTCAAAGGTGGACCTCTGCATCCCTGGTCCCATTGTTTGGTTGCTCTTATGAAGTCCAGAGCGATAACTCCAGCAGCCCAGAAATAGTGTGTAAAATGTTGCAATTCCCCAAGCGATCCTCCGTAAAACTTCCATAAAGCACGCAGCCCCACAGGCGTACACATATCCACTCACGTCTACTATACATCAATAAACAGAAATACACATACATGGAAAATGTATAAAGTAAAACACAAAATGCTGTGTTGTTCTCTTGAAGACGAAAAAAGTATCTATTTATTTCAAACTGACTGCCAAAAAATAAGCAAAAAATCGAACAGACATGTTCTTCTTCTTTTTGTTTATGGCAGGTCGCAAACAGCGTTTAGGTGTATACCGCCACCTACCGAACCGGAATGTAGACACATTGTGCGTATGCCTTCTTCATCACGGAGAGTAGCCCAGATGTGTACGTGTGACCACCCGGTAGTCACAATTGTCCATCGTGAAAAACACACAACGGAATGGATATGATGGCGCTTTCAAGTTAACATCCATCGATTTGGCTATCAAGACAAGGAAACGTGGCGGCTTGTAGTAAGCTTAGCATCAGTGAATGTATGGTGACGGCAACATGAAAAGTTCACCTGACCCTCGCAGTGCGGAACAGTGTCAAGGAAACACTACCATCAACGGGTTTTGAAAGTCTGGACTACTGCCAGATGAAGAGGAAGGCACAGAGAGCGACACCAAGACAGAGAAAGAGAGACTGACGACTTGTGTAATGAAGGGATTAGAGTGGAAGCTCAAGATACAAAATTAATTTAGTTAGTAAGGAAGAGGATGATGGAAGTGAACTGAGATAACCAATGGTAGGGCAGTGTCTTCTTCGATTTTAATGTGGTTGGCATCCATTACTATGGTGCATTACCGCCCCAGAGGAGGGCAGCCTGTATGGCGGTGCAGTACGTTCACAATTCTGGGCGGCACTTTCCATTTTTGTTTTTTGAATATTTTTCGTTAAATGGGTCTTCAAAGCCTATCCCAGCTGACTTTGGGCGGGAGGCGGGGCACACCCTGGACTGGTCGCCAGTCAATCGCAGGGCACATATAAACTAACAAACATTCATACCTATAGAAAATTTAGAGTCACCAAGTAAACTAACATGCATGTTTTTGGAATGTGAATACCCGCAAGGGGAGAACATGCAAACTCCACACAGAGATGCCCAACGGAGATTCAAACCCTGAACCTCCTGGCTGCGAGGCCAATGTGCTACCCACTCATCCACTGTGCGGCCGGTTCCCCTGTACAGCGGTGTTGAATTCTGCCACGGAAGAGGAAAACCTTTGTGGTTTTAGTTCCCAAGAGGACGGCAATAAATGACTTTTCTATTACACACACTTTTCTGCACTGTTTAACTAGCTGTGTGCTGTTTGCATTTGCCGTGTACATTTAGATTGAGTCCCAGAAACAACTTGATGGTTTTTAAACTGGTATATGCATGTGCACATGATTGCTCCTGAACGAAATGAAACCTTGTGCTACTTTCAGCCTTAGGATGCTTTGTGAATACGGGCCCTGACACCTAATAAAATTCCCTATCGCTACCCGGCCAGCGAATGAGGAACTACAGTGTTAGCGCTACTATGTGACCAAGTTTCTTTAAAACCGATATTATGGCTTTTAGCAACAGGAAAAGGGCCAACGCCAGACTTGTCATGACTTGTTGGACTGGGAATAGATGAGGGGCCCCAGGGTGTTTATTCCCTCTATATACAGAATGTGCGCGCGTGTGTAAATCAGTGTGTACGTGCAGCTCCCCTTCAGCAAAGACCAATATATACATAAATATAACACCACACACACGCCGCACTTGTTGCCCTTTAACATTGGTCACTAAGTCAGCTCCGGCGGTCGTCTCTGTGCCATAAATCTGGGTCCCGGCTGTGAGAGCACATGCGCGACCTCGACGAATCATGGAGATTGGTTGACGACTTGGCCGCATCAAGGCAGGGTCAAGAAATCATAAGAGTGATGATGTATTGCTGTTGTGCCTGGTACAGTTTCAGGTAAACTTGGCTCAAGGGGTTTAATTACAGCACCACCATGAGGGGTGCAACACTGCAGAGGGGAATGCTTGATGCATTTTTACCCTTTTGCGTGCAGCAGCCGACACAAACACATCCAGTCATGACAATAAATGGGGTGTCCTCGTTGTTTCTTACCACTGTAGGTCCAAAAACATCAGCACATTTTTATTTCAAAGGATATTTTTTATTTGCTAGCTTCTTACCTTCTTCCAGTACTTAAAGACTGGTCTTTATGATGTCTATGAGATTTTGGATTGTGTCTTCTGGAATTGTTTTGATGTCTCTTCCTAAAGTTGTTAGACGGGCTTGAGGTACTGGTTTGTGCACTGGTAATAAAAAAAGTGCTGTCCCCAAACTGTTCCCACAAAGTCGACGAATTGTCTTGGCGAGATGAAGAAATACGATTTATGTGGGACTAATGGGTGAAGACTCCGACTCCTACACTGAAAATTCAACGTGACTGGGAAGACCATTTCTAATATGAAAGGTTACTGGAAGACAAAAAGACAAAAATAACTGCAATTTATTCACAAGAGCCACACCAACTTATTTGGGGGTTTCCGTCTTTAGCAACAATGTTGAAATGGGTGCAGCAGTTAACTTTGACGTCAGTTAGCTCCACATTTCCTGGCTTCCGATCTGATCCGATTTCTTTCATAGTCTTGCCGATCCGATCCAAGCTTTTGTTGCAAACACATTTGTGGAATTGAATATGGTTATGAAAAAAGCTATTCAAAATATTAAAAATAATACAACCAAAGTGTTGCAGAATTAATTTTTTTTATAATATTGTTAGGCTTTTGTAAGAATAATTTGTGAGTCATGTCCCTAATTCAATAAAAGTCCATCCAATAAAAGATAAAAAAATAGTTGTACAAAATACTTATAAAGGTATGATTAATTATTTGACATGGTTAAAGATTAATTTGTGGTGTGATTTATAATGTACAACATTTTTTATAGAAACTCTTTTCGACGAAGTAGTAATTTATTGATGTTCCCTAGTGGAAACAACCACTGGTTAGAGTAGCACTTCCCATGACACAGCAGTCCGGTCCCAGTGTAGGCATGGTGCTGACGTCCAACACAGTGCACCGTGGACATGTCTGCGTGGTGGTGTTGTGTTTTCTTCTTCTTCTTCCGGGTGGGCGGTTTCAAGCGGCCACCAGCTTTGATTAGCATTGCCGCGCCGACCACACGGGAGTGTGGCCCGGAGTTACCGACCGGTTCGGCCTGATCTTGTTTTGCGGAAGCCGATTTGATCGAATTTTCAAAATACAGCGGCTCGGCCGTCAATCCCAATCTGGAAGTTCGGATCGGGACATTCCTACTCATAGTATGCTTCCAGTAGACGACCCACCGTGGTCATTAATTGCGACTGCACAACATAAAAATGGTCTAAAAAAAACACGAGGTGTCACTAACTCTGTAAGCATCTAAAAGGATTGTAAATTAATTATTGTAAATTAAGTATTCTGGACAGTTTTCCTTGTATCATATTCTTTCTTCCTTGCCGTCGTACAGTATTTACACATGTGAACCAAACACATCAAAACTTATGACATCTGAGACGTTCTTCCGGGATACTGCAGGAGTCAGGTTCTGCCTCATTGCTGTTCTTTGATAACATGCAAGGGCCCAGAACATCTGCCAGAGAAGGCATCACGCGGTGACACTGAGGCGGAATTAATGTGTTTACCCCCTTCCAGTTTGACATGAGCATACTGCAGAGTCAGTTTTGCATATGAAGTAATTCAATATGGACTACCAATTAGATGTATGCAATCTGATGTGGACATACTGTATTTATCTGGCATGGAACACACCTTATACATACACACACACACACACACACGCACGCACTACTTTTGGCTGCAAAGTTACATCTCAATGGATATAAAGGTCATGACGCTAATTAAGCATTCATCTAATCTCATCTAATATAATAAAACAATGTGAAACACAGACACACACACACACACACACTCATTAACATTAATTTCACAGGGAATGAAACTTAAATTGCATTTAGATAAAGCATTACTGGAGCTCGGCTCAGATGTGTAAACATAATTTGCCATAAGATTTGAAAGAAAGAAGTCAGCTGCAGTCGTCGAGCAGGTCATTATGGAGACAATTTGATTGATATATTTTTTTTGTTGTCCCAGCAGAGCACCAGCAGGGGTTGTTATGTGCTGCCAAAACATGGCACATACTGAAAAGCGCATGTGAAATCATTTAAAAAAGAAAGTAATGCGCCACTTTCATAAATGGTTCATAGATTGCTAGAAATAAGTTGATATTATCGCTTGGAATTAATGGTATTAAAACTTGGTAAATCAACAATAAAAGGTTTTAACAGGAAGTTTTGGATCACTTAAAGATAGGCTGGCTAGACGTTCAGTGAAATTGGCATATATATTAAATATTTTTCTCTGTACCTTTCTTCAAAGTAAAGTTAAAAGCGTGTCTTGTGAGTGTCTTATGACACTGCTAGTTTATGTCGTAACCCAGGCGACTGGAAATATTTTTGGCTAATCCTGCAAACTATCTAGCAAAGGCAAACAAAAAATGTCAAAATTTGCAATTTAAACAATCTAGATGACCGTTATTTACTCCACTGCAGTCCCCACCACCAATAAAGGCAAAAAGTCATAAACCTGTGAAAGAAGACAAAACCAAATGTAAAATAAAATGAACTATATTTTAAAAAAAAATCCTAAATCTCGTGTTTTATAATGCTAAACTTTGTTTGACTCTTTCCAGAATGTAAACATTTACACCCCTTCTAAGTTTGTCCTAAAAATGCTGTTTGTCATGTTTTGCTGTTGTTTCTTCTTCCTGTGGTTAACTTCTTTGATTGTTAAAAAAATGTTGAGTTAACCCTTTCTGATGGTGACAGCTTGGCCCTGAAAGGGTTTATTTGTACTTCTCGTGACATATAAAGAACTGATAGCAATAACCTGCACTGCCATTTATCAGCCCAAGCAAAAAAATCAAGTTGCTAAAAAAGGCAGCATTATGCAATCATCTACTGCCCGACATGAATTCATTCTCGGCTGCCCCTCGGCACAAATAGCGCATTAGCATTATAATTGTATTTACAGGACTCTCTTGCCACAGGAACTGTTTGATGACTGGTGTAGTGTATGCAGAAGGGATGTAAATCTCTTTGTGATTGACAATTCTATTTTAATGTAGATATCTTTTAAAAACCAGAATGATTCAATACGATCTGATTCGATTATGCGGTTTGTTAATGCAAACATAAACTCAGATGCCAATTAAATGAAAGAGACATTGTTACAGTTAGAGTTGGTAAAGATTTACCGATTCGACCGGATATCCGGTATTAGGAGTACTAGGAACCAAACCCAAATGCAAGAGGTATAAAAATACCGATATAAAATATAGTATGTAAAATATTGATCCGGTCGAAGAAAAAGATGTTCTTCAGCAAGTCTTTTTTTGGAACATCTCTAAACAATAAATACATTTGACAGGTTATTCTGCTGACTTTATTCTCGCCAGTGCCTTGCTTGGGGATATGAAGTGGGATACTGTAAGATACTGTAAAAATGCCTCTTTCATGTAATTGGCATCTTTATTTTATAATGTAAGATTCTTCTTCTTTTCCTTTCGGCTTATCCCTACAGGGGTCACCACAGCGAATCAATTGCCTCCATCTAACTCTGTCTTCTGTACCCTCTTTTCTTGCGCCAACTACCTCCGTGTCTTCTTTCACTATTTCCATAAACCTCCTCTTTTGTCTTCCTCTAGGCCTCCTGCCTGCCAATTCAAAACTCAGCATCCTTCTACCAATATATTCACTATCTCTCCTCTGGACATGTCCGAACCATCTCAATCTGGCCTCTCTGACTTTATCTCCAAAACCTCTAACATGTGCTGTCCCTCTGATGTGCTCATTCCTGATCCTGTCCATCCTGGTCACACCCAAAGAGAACCTCAGCATCTTCATCTCTGCTACCTCCAGCTCTGCCTTCTGTCTTGTCCTCAGCGGCACTGTCTCTAAACCAAGCAACATGGCTGGTCTCACCACAGTTTTGTACACCTTTCCTTTCTTTTTTGATGAAGCTCTTCTATCACACCTGACACTTTTCTCCACCCATTTCAGCCTGCACACACTTTTTCACCTCTTTTCCACACTTTCCATTGCTCTAGACTGTTGACCCTAAGTACTTAAAATCCTCCACCTTTTTTATCTCTTCTCCCTGTAACCTCACTCTTCCACTTGGGTCCCTCTCATTTACACACATGTACTCCGTCTTGCTGCAGCTGATCTTCATTCCTCTCCTTTCCAGGGCAAACCTCCACCCCTCAAGCTTCTCCTCCACCTGTTCCCTGCTCTCACTACATATCACAATGTCATATGCAAACATCATAGTCCATGGAGAATCCTGTCTAACCTCGTCCGTCAGCCTGTCCATCACCATAGCAAACAAGAAGGGGCTCAGAGCTGATCCCTGATGGAGTCCCACCTTCACTCGTAACTCCTCTGTCACACCTGCAGCACACCTCACTACTGTCCTACAGTCCTCGTACATGTCCTGCACCGCTCTAACATACTTCTCTGCCACTCCAGACTTCCTCATACAATACCACAGTTCCTCTCTGGGCACCCTGTCATAAGCTTTCTCCAGATTTACAAAAACACAATGCAGCTCCCTTTGACCTTCCCTATACTTCTCAATCAACATCCTCAAAGCAAATACTGCATCTGTTGTACTCTTTTTTTTTGGCATAAAACCGTATTGCTGCTCACAAATGCTCACGTTTGCCCTTAGTCTAGCTTCAACTATTCTTTCCCATAACTTCATTGTATGGCTCATCAGCTTTATTCCTCTGTAGTTGCCACAATTCTGCACATCTCCCTTGTTCTTAAAAATGGGCACCAGCTCACTTCTCCTCCATTCCTCAGGCATGTATGTATGTAAGATTAATATCTACATATTCACCGTACTCCTCCCTGAGTGCCACCTTATCGTGGTGGAGGAGTTTGCGTGTCCCAATGATCCTAGGAGCTAAGTTGTCGGGGGCTGTCATGCCCCTGGTAGGGTCACCCATGACAAACAGGTCCTAGGGGAGGGACCAGACAAAGAGTGGCTCAATAGACCCCAATGATGCACAATAACAATAGACCTCGTTTTCCCTCGCCCGGACGCGGGTCTCCAAGGGCCCCCTCTGGAGTCAGGCCCGGAGGCGGGGCACGATGGCGAGTGTCTGGTGGCCGGGCCTGCACCCATGGGGCCCGGTCGAATACAGCTCGAAAAGGTAACGTGGCCCCCCCCTACCATGAGCTCACCACTCGTGGGAGGGGCCAAAGGGGTCGGGTGCAAAGAGAGCCGGGTGGCGGCCGGAGGCAGAAACCTTGGCGGTCCGATCCTCGCCTACAGAAGCTGGTTGTCGGTACCTGGAATGTCACATCTCTGGCGGGAAAAGGAGCCGGAGCTGGTGCGTGAGGTGGAGAAATTACGGCTAGATATAGTCGGACTCACCTCAACGCACAGCAAGGGCTCTGGAACCAGTCCTCTCGAGAGGGGCTGGACTTCATTCAACTCTGGTGTTGCCGGCAATGAGAGGCGACGAGCAGGGGTGGCAATTCTTGTTGCCCCCCGGCTTCAAGCCTGCACACTGGAGTTTAACACAGTAAACGAGAGGATAGTTTCACTACGTCTTCGGGTGGGGGGATGGGTCCTGACTGTTGTTTGCGCTTATGCGCCAAACAGCAGTTCAGAATACGCGCCCTTTTTGGAGTCCTTAGAGGAAGTACTAGAGAGTGCTCCCTCAGGGGATTCCCTTGTTCTGCTGGGTGACTTCAACACTCATGTTGGCAGCGACAGTGAGACCTTGAGAGGTGTGATTGGGAGGAACGGCCCCCCTGATCTTAACCCCAGCTGTGTCTTGTTATTGAACTTCTGTGCACGTCACGGATTGTCTATAACGAACACTATGTTCAAGCATAACGATGTCCTCATGTGCACTTGGCACCAGGACACCCTGGGCCGCAGTTCGATGATTGACTTTGAGGTTGTGTCGTCGGACTTGCGACCACATGTTTTGGACACTCGGGTGAGGAGAGGGGCGGAGCTGTCAACTGATCACCACCTGGTAGTGAGTTGGTTTCGATGGTGGGGGAGTATGCCGGTCACGGCAGACCCAAATGCTTTGTGAGGGTCTGCTGGACACGCCTGGCAGAGTCCCCTGTCAGAAGGAGTTTCAACTCTCTCCCTGCGGGAGAGCTTTGACCATATTCCGAGGGAGGCAGCGGACATTGAATCCGAGCGGGCGATGTTTTGTGGCACAGTCAACACCGTGTATGGTGGGGGCGGTGTGCTGCTGAACTCGACTCGAGATGTTGTGGACCGGTGGAGGGAATACTTTGAAGACCTCCTCAATCCCACCGACACGCCTTCCAACATGGAAGCATTGCCTGCGGACTCAGAGTCGGGTTCGCCTATCTCTGGGGCTGAGGTCACCGAGGTGGTCAAAAAGCTCCTTGGTGGCAAGGCCCCGGGGGTGGATGAGAGCCGCCCGGAATTTCTTAAGGCCCTAGATGCTGTGGGCGTGTCTTGGTTGACATGACTCTGCAGCATTGCGTGGACGTCGGGGTCAGTGCCCCTGGACTGGCAGACCGGGGTGGTGGTCCCGCTTTTCAAGAAGGGGGACCGGAGGGTGTGTTCTAACTATCGTGGGATCACACTCCTCAGCCTTCCTGGTAAGATCTATTCAGGGGTTTTGGAGATGAGTATCCACCGGATAGTCGAATCTCGGATTCAGGAGGAGCAGTGTG
This sequence comes from Oostethus manadensis, assembly GCA_024372805.1. Lineage (NCBI taxonomy): Eukaryota > Metazoa > Chordata > Actinopteri > Syngnathiformes > Syngnathidae > Oostethus > Oostethus manadensis. Next base: position 422,083 of record QODF01000046.1, read on the forward strand.
GTTTTCGTCCAGGTCGTGGAACTGTGGACAAACTCTATACTCTCGGCAGGGTCCTTGAGGGTGCATGGGAGTCTGCCCAACCAGTCTACATGTGTTTTGTGGACTTGGAGAAGGCATTCGACCGTGTTCCTCGGGGAATACTGTGGGGAGTGCTCCGGGAATATGGGGTATCGGACCACCTAATCCAGGCGGTTTGTTCCCTGTATGACCGGTGTTAGAGTTTGGTTCACATTGCGGGCAATAAGTCGGACCCATTTCCAGTGAGGGTTGGACTCCGCCAGGGCTGCCCTTAGTCACCAATTCTGTTCACTACTTTCATGGACAGAATTTCTAGGCGCAGCCAGGGCGTTGAGGGGTTTCAATTTGGTGGCCACAGGATTCGATCTCTGCCTTTTCAAATGATGTGGTCCTGTTAGCTTCATCAAGCAGTGACCTTCAACTCTCACTGGACCGGTTTGCAGCTGACTGTGAAGCGGCAGGGATCTCTCATCTCTGGGTCTGGGATAAGGTCCTGCCTCAAGTGGCTTGTTCACGAGTGATTGAAGGATGGAACGTGAGATGGACAGGCGGATTGGTGCAGCGTGCAGTGATGCGGACTCTGCACCGGTCTGTCGTGGTGAAAAGAGAGCTGAGCCAAAAGGCAAAGCTCTCGATTTACTGGTTGATCTACGTTTCTACCGTCACCTATGGTCATGAGCTTTGGGTAGTGACCAAAAGGACAGGATTGCGGGTACAAGCGGCCGAAATGAGTTTTCTCCGCAGGGTGACTGGGCTGTCCCTTAGAGATAGGGTGAGAAGCACTGTCATCCGGGAGAGACTCGGAGTAGAACCGCTGCTCCTCCGAGAGAAGTCAGATGAGGTGGCTCGGGCATCTGGTTAGGATGCCTCCCGAACGCCTTCCTGGGGTGGTGTTCAGGGTACGTCCAACCAGTAGGAGGCCTCGGGGAAGACCCAGGACACGTTGGAGAGACTATGTCTGTCAGCTGGCCTGGGAACGCCTCGGCATCCGCTGGGACGAGCTGGAAGAAGTGGCCGGGAAGAGGGACCTCTGGGCTTCCCTGCTTAGGTTGCTGCCCCCGCAACCCGACCTCGGATAAGCGGAAAAAAATGGATGGATGGATGTTCACCGTAGAATTTTTAAAATGTATCGCTTTTGAATTGCATCCTAACCTGTGTATCTAGAAATAAATTATCTATCACAAACAATTTACGTCCCTACTTACAGTATTTTTAATGTGTACACGGGCACATCATACATCCAGGCACGCTGTAAGGCACTGGCAAAAATATAACCTGTCAAATAGGGTGACACAAAAAATGACATCCTGTGAAAACGCCAGAACGCCCTCCGCACTGCTGTCAAACTCTTACCGTTTTTATGAAACATTTTTATGGCTAATGCATGCTGTTGCCCGTTCCGCTGATCCATGGTTAGTAGAATGGGGGTGTGTTTACTTGCTCAAAGTCACTGTCTCGCAGTGCTGCCACTTGCTCATGTCTGCCACTACGCACTTCAAAAACTCCCGTTTTTTGGGTCACTCTGTATTTATTGTTTAGACACAGACAAAAAAAAAAAGACTTGCTGAATGAACATCTTTTTCTTCATTTCGAGTTTTAATGTCTTAATGTTGCTGGAAATGGAATTGGGGCCATTGTATACTGTGTGCAATGACAATAAACAGTATAACATAGAACAATGAAAAAAAAAGAAGTCTTAACCTCCAGTCCAGTTAATAATAGAAAATAAATACACAGAATAATAACACATCTCTTCCAAGAACAGATAAATAAAGTATTTGGTCACATAGTTATGAACCATGAGCGAAGCTGTTTATAAGCATTAACTGTTTGCTTCTCTCGTCTACCTGATGTGTGTCACCACAGTTCCATCCATCCAATTTCTATGGCGCGTCCTCATTAGGGTCGCGGGTATGCTGGAGCCTATCACAGCTGACCTTGGGCGGGAGGCGGGGTACACCCTGGACTGGTCGCCAGTCAATCGCAGGGCACATATAGACATTCATATTGATGGACAATTTAGAGTCGCCAATTAACCTAACATGCATGTTTTTGAAATGTGGGATGAAACCGGAGTACTCGGAGAAAACCCACACACACACGGGCAAAACATGCATACTCCACACAGAGATGGCCAACGGAGATTTGAACCCTGAACCCCCTGACTGTGAGGCCAACATGCTACCCACTCATCCACCGTGCGGCGTCTCCACAGTTCATTCATGTAAACATTCATGGCTGATTATAATTAATACAGGAGGCTTCTATAATAATTTGCTCCTCAAAGTGGATATCCGGTCACTCTCATGTTTTTTCAGAAATATATTCATCAATAAATATTGCTGTTTTATGGTTGAACAGATCCTATAACTTTTTAAAAAATATATATTTTTTCCTAAACTAAACATTTTCAAGCAGATAAAGGTTAAATGTACTAAAATACAAATATAAAGCATTAAGATGATGGTCAAAATATGTCAATGGTCGGGACACACACAGAACAACAGGTTTTATTGCAGGTTTGAATGATCTCAGGCTCAATAACAACACAATAATCATCATAATATTGCTACTAATAATGCTAATAGTAATGCAGCTTCTGCAAAACTCAACTTTCAACCCAGAATGTCACTTCCTGTCCACAACCTCACATTTATAGCAACAAAAGTTTTAATTATGTCTTACATGGCTTATTTTCTCTTATTATTTCTACCATATAGAGCATTATGGGTGTAAAGGCAACTATGGTGGTGCTTTTTTATGTCTACAGGGCTCTAAAAATGTTAAAACTTGTATTTAGAAGATTGTAAACGAGTTTTATAAGCCATAACAATGAAAATATTACATTTGGAAATGAGGAATCCTATTTTAACTGGACCACAATAAACAATGGATTACAGTATTGTGTTTTTAACTCATAAAAGACTGTTGGTTAATAATAAATGAATAATGGATTCACTTTATTGTGGAGCGTCTTGGGTACCTTGGAAAGCGCTGTAAACCCAATTTGTTATTATTATAATTGTTTGGAGAAGAAGCCATGGAAAAACGCCCTTTTAGAAAGAAACATCAAACTGTACAGAGACCCACACAAGTACAGCGGTACCTCTGTTTTGGTTATGAATCTGTTGCAAAAGGTTTGACAAAAACAAACATACAAAAACTGCAGCAATATCTCCCTTAGGAAATAATGTAAATTCTATTGATCCTTTCCAGTCACCCAAAATTATTATCAAAAACACATGTTATAGAGAATAATTACAGTTTTAGGTGCAGGAAAAAAATATTCAACGTAATTATAAATGACAAATGGTTGGAAGTAATTTACTTTTCGTACATCCTGGTGAGATTCGATAGTAAATTTTTCACAAACTTCAACTCGTTGGACATTCTTTGGCAAGTATATTTGTTGACCATTATTATTAACAATTATTAAATTTTGTTCAGGGAAGTTCTTTACCCCAGTGAGAAAGGTTGCTAACGTAGTTTGTCTTTTTAAGTACGCATGCAAAATCAGATTGAATGAATTATATATTATTGAATAAAAAAGTGCATGATTTCCAAAACGGCAATACTTTTACATTTAATTTGAAGAAGCTGTTTACAAATATTCGCACATTTTGACGGTGGTTGGAGACTCCTGACTTGAACAGTTGAGCAATATTTTACAGTGGTGTATTATTATTGTCCATAAAGGAAGGTTTAGAACTGTTAATTACATTTCGCTATTTTTGTCCTGCTTTTGGGGAGCTTTTTAAATGGGATGTGGTAGACTTTTTTAAAAAATGGCTTTCACAGTGAGAAGACAAGCCAGATACTAAAAGCTAAAAGGAAGCTTGCTAAAGTAAGAAGAAAGTAAAATTACCTGCAAGTGCAGCAATCACTCTTGGGGTTCTGAAGGAAGGTGACACCACTCACAAGCAGTAAACACCCGCGTGAATCACACTCTGCTACTTCGAGGCACCCCAGCCTTCCTTCTCTCTCTTTATCTCCACGTGTCGTCTACCAGCATCTAGATGAGATGCAGTGCATTTGTCAGTGTGGTCACATCAAATGTACTTTTATCTCTCTATGGGTTGCCAAGCTTCATGCTTTGCAGGCCAGCTGCTGCCTTACTGACTGACAGTCTGACTTAGTAGAACATTGTCAGCCTCATACTCAGGGTAGGGCACTTGTCCCGCCCTTACCCCCCCAAAAATGTAATCTTCCCAAAAACTTAAGAAGTTAGTGGCGTGCCTTTAAAACATAGGTAAGCCAACACTAAACACAACATACGCACAAGGAGGCCTAACTTCCGCAAGTATGCGACGTTAAGAATCAGATAACGTTGAAATGCCAAGTGAACGTCGCTCGTGTTTGTGCGCTCACTTGCAAAGGGGAGGAAAACAAATCTAAAATAGAAGCTCCTGAAGCGAGCAGCGAGCTTTGCTGATAATCGAAGCTGACATGTTACGTTGCGTGTACGCAGAGGAAGCGCTGGGAAAGCCGCACGGAGCATGTAGTTTTGTTTATGTATGACTGTTTGAGGGCAGAGGAAAGCCCACGACGAGTAAGCGAGAGAGATGGAGAGGCATTGATGGATGAGAGGAGATGTGCTTGGTGAGCTTCCGGGGGGGTCGGGGGGGGGATTCTAAATTATAGCCGAGATTTCCCCAGGGAAGAAGTCACAAGGTACTACTTGTTTTAACAATCACAGTGTATTCCACAAGTATGACCCCACACGACAAGAGTGCCCCCAATAGGTCGCTTCTCTCCACCTACAAATAAAGGGAATGAAAACAATAAATCGACAAGGAAAATAGGAATGTATAAGACTACTGTGAATGGCAGCAAGTCTGACAATCCATCCATTTTCTACGCTGCTAATCCTCATGAGCAATTATTCATTTCAACAGCAGAAGCATACAGTTATAGGCCAGATACAACAATAAAAAGCAATGCATTTACACTATGTCATGTGTCATTATTTAATAAGTTATTGCCTAATCCAGTTTTCAAACTGGGGGCTCAGGGTTATGATGGGGGGCTGCGGGTCTCCTACAAACACTTTTCATTATTACCATATTTTTTGGGCGGGGTGCTGAAAAAAAAAAA